>JBBBDQ010000627.1:3925000-4202500 GCA_037127315.1 Ascarosepion bandense
TCGCCTGGTTCACACTCCACCCACATCTATTGAACAGGTGAAGAGGCTCGTCCCTTGTTCCCTGTTTAGGATATGGTTTCCGGCTTTCTCTTTTCCAATCTTTTCACTTTGTTTTTTTTTTCCCAATTGGAGTAGATAGGTCTATCTATCGCCCGGTTCACACTCCACCCACGTCTACTGAACAGGTTAAGAGGCTCATCCTTTGTTCCCTGTTTAGGATGTGGTTTCCGGCTTTCTCTTTTCCAATTTTTTTACTCTTACGTAGCCCCCTGCGCATCAGTGGCATTACCGCCTTGCTTGGGGTGATATGATTAAAAAAAAAGACAAATCTTAGTATTACCGTGAAGAAAGTCTGTTTTGGCTCAGTAGTGGATAGTTTTTTTCAACAGTTATCAAGTCAGAACCTGATAGTCATAGTCATCTTAGAAATAAGTTAGGGTCAATTATGATTGGTTTCTCTGGTGGTTCCATTTCTATTGTTTTGGTTAACATCAAAAGTCTCTTTGTGTCAATTTTTTTATTGGCCACAATGATTTTATTTTCTGGCATTCCTTTCTTTCTCATTTTTTTATATAGCAGAGGTTATGCAGGGAATCTGTCTTATTTTGTTGGATTTATAGTCATAGGTAAGTAATCTCTTGTCCCTCAAACATCCATTTTTTGGGTCCAGGTTTAGTCTTTTCTTATTCTTTGAGGACTGAGAGACAAGTATAGAAAAAGAAGGAAAAGAGAAAAAGAGTAAAAAGATAAGGTTTTTAATAGAAAGCAAGTGCTTTATTTTAATTTTAATTATTTCTATTGATATTTATCTTATTTTCCTATTTTATTTTATTTTCATCAGAACTCACAACACACCATTGTTGTGACACTACATGCCATAAGGAGTTTGTAGGAATAAAAAATGAACAAGATAACATGTCTCTAAAACTTGGTATTTTATTTAAAATGTTTATTTTTTGGTTTATTTATCAATGCACTCCTGAGATGAGAACCAGCTTTTCTCAGATCAGTCCATTATTGAATTAATGTATATTTCAATTATCGTACAGGAATCTCTAAATTTTAGCCCACCATAAGATTTTTATTTCTTTATAATTGTCACTTTCCCTCTTGTTCTGAATCATATCATGCTGATTAAAAAAGATTCAAATAAAATTTATTCATTAATTTAAATTTTATTCATTCATTGAAACTCTTGTTTGTTTTCTGTGTGTATAAAATGTATGATGAAGGCTATGTACTGAAAAGTTTAGAGACTGATGTTATAGCACAGTCTCAAAAGTGAAAATTATTTTCATTCTTTTAATAAATAGACTTCTGCATTTCTATTTATATGTGTTAAAATAAATTCAAATCTTAAAAAAATAGGTAGTGGATAATATCTAAAAAGAAAAAGAATACAAAAACTATATATTTTCTTACAAAAATTAATAAACAAATTTATTTACCTGAGTTACCACCACATTTCCCAAGCAGATTGAATGATTTGCCAGTACATATTAAAGAATTATATTTTTGTATATTTAAAAACAATCATTTTTAGGTGAGGAAACTAACAAAATTGTTACACATTTCATGAGACCAGTTCAATATACATTTTTATCACTATCATGAATAAATTGCCAAATTGACTTTGGAATACCAACAACCACTTTAAATTCAGAAGAAAAAAAACTCCTTTGGAAGATGTAATTCTGTCCAGTCATAAATTTGTTGCAACAAACACTGTATCTTTTGTTTTATTTTGTTAAGGATATTCACCAGACATTACTAAAAAAATTGCAACAGATATAAGTGTTAATAATTTCTTTGAAAGGGTATTTTTAACACATCTGTCATGACTTATATTTACAAATATGACAAGGATTTTATTCTAAATATCTTTCTCTCTCACTTAATCACTTTATCTGAAGTTTCTAGTTTCAAATATGCTTTTTGGCTTTGGGTTTTAGATAAAGATAATTCCAAATAAAACTAACAAAAATGCTAAGATGTCTTTTATCAACAAAATAAGCTTAAGAGAAAAGTTATGATCAAAATACACAGATAAAAGCAAGCACGTAATTGATTAATTTGTGAAAATAAGACATTAAACAAAATTAATGAAAAATGAAGAACAAAAATAGTTTGGAACAATATCGTCAAGGTTCTCTAATTTCATCTTATCTCTGAATTTATTTAAATGTCACAGAAACAAACTACTGAATTGAGGCAATTAATACAAGCATAAACTCTCTATATTGCTGTCTATACATTAATAAGAGAAATACGAGTGTGAAACAATTATTTCTAAAATTATCAGCCTTAGAGCACAGTTAATGTGACAATGAAAATTTTATGGTAGCCTACATTCTTTATAAATTTATGATGAGTTATTATTTAACAATAACTGTGATGCAAATGATATGAGAGTCACACTGAAAGTAACTCCTCCTAATTTATTATGTTAGCAGTATGATATTAAGAGTTTATCATTCCTACCAATAACCTATAATTTATTTTTGGCTTTTTATGTATAACAGCTAGAAAGCAGTCTGGCAAATCAGTGTCTGACATGAAGGTTTAACAAAACAGAGGTTTATTATTGAATTCTTCCATGCAGAAAAAGGACATTAATTGGTATTCATTGATATTTGATGAATAGTTATAGAAACTAAACAGTGGATATGAACACAGTGGTGTAACAGTAGAGACACTAGGCACTACTTAAATAGACTGGTAAAAAATATAAGGAAAATGTTTTGGGAGAAATAAAGAAAAACTTTTTTTAAACAATTTTGGAAATGAGCATTTTTTAAACCTTCCCGAGGATGTAATAGCCTTCAAAAAAAAAAAAAAGTATAATCTTTTTATAGTTTTAGACGGGAAGTATTATTCATAATATTGACATATTTTAAAATGATTCCCTGACATTTAAAGAGTTAACATTATAGATACCTGACTATTGTTTTTATTTTTTAATTTTGTAACCTCTTGTAAACTTTTAAAACTCTTTGAAATTTTTTTTAAACCTTTCTATGGGATTTTTTTTAAGCTCATGCACAAGCATTTGAGGATAATAATTATTTATCTTAAATGAAGAATAATAAATATATGCTTTTATTAATTTATGTAAATCTGTGTTCTTTAATAAAACAATAAAAGAAAATGTATATATCTGTTTGTTCTTAATTTTTATAACAAAAGATCTATATATCAATTTTTGGGTGTAATTTTTTATAGATGATCATTTATTAGAACTCAACATTTTCAGAATACAAAAATATTAATTTTTTATTGATTTCGCTCCTGTTTATAATATGAATATAGTGTAAACTTTGTCCCTAACTTTTAAAATACATATTTTTCTAGGATTTTTGATTTTGAAAGTGCATACAAAGACATTGGCAGATAATAATTATTTATTTTAAATGCAGAATAAATAGATGAATACTTTTATTAATTTATACAATTTTTGTTCTTTATATAATGTATCACAATGATAAAATCAGTTAATAATTATTTTTAACTATCTATACTGGGACTAATGCATGTGATTACAAGTAATCCATTAATATTTCAAATTTTGAAATCATATTTATTTTTGGTAGATGAATTTTTTTTAACCTGTTTCAATTTTTTTTTACTTTCAATCATTCTGCCTGACCTGCTATCATCTTTCACTACACCTATGATGTACACCATACTGTTTGGGAACTACTGATTTATCTTAGAGAAGGCTGTGTGAAGGGAAATGCTTAAACAATTTTGCATTGGTTAAAGCTCCTAGTCTTTTCAGTGAAGATGTAGTAGGCATCATTTCTAGGATTTCTCTCCATAAGTATGACATGTTTACCTCATGAAACCATGGGACAGTAACCTGAGAGAGGGAGGCCTGTCAAGCATTAGAATCAGATGTACTATCAGTTTTCATATATTTTTGAGCACTATATTAAAATTTAGAAAAAAAACAATCCCTAACTGTCATGATTTCATTCTTATAGGGTTCATAACGCCCTTATTTGGTTTGCATCATTTTGCCTCAAAGTTCTGACAAGTTTGGTAGTGCCTGGAATTACATTCACCAAAATTATCATTTTACCATTTTTGTCTAGCTAACACAGTCTATCACATTACTCCACCTTTATTTTTTTTTCAAAATAACTGTAATATGCATTTTAAATTAAATTCTCTACAATTAAACATTTTACTATTTTTGTCTAGCCAGCAAATTCTCAAACAAATAGCATGCCACAATGCTTGATGAAGAACAGGTCAAAGGTGACATGAGTAAACCACTCTTTTCTTACTATCTGAACTTCCCTATCAGTAAAAACAATAAAAAGTTGTTACTCTTCCAGCAAGTTTCTTTAATTACAAAATATACACAAGTAATATTTCAAGAAATTAAATTCTGATGATTCTTTTTATAGAGTCAGCAACCATCTAGCACAATGGAGTGGACTGAGCACCATAGCTCTATGTATGCATCCAGGGTATTAATAACATGGCATTACTGGCTGGAGGCCTTCCTCAACTGAAGTCAATGGCCACAGTAGAAGGTACTTTAATAGAATCAATAGCAACATGTAAATGACCAAGGTGAGCCTCAAGTTGGATAACATTGTCTGTGGTTTAATGTGAACACAGAAAGGCTTAAATCAGGTTTACATGCCCAACACATGCTACATGGATATCTCTCAGGCTTCTAAGCCAAATATGCAGAAAGAACTGCTCATCTAGCTCAGCGGGGCAGTAATCCTACAACCACAGCTAATCAGGTTTACATGCCCAACACATGCTACATGGATATCTCTCAGGCTTCTAAGCCAAATATGCAGAAAGAACTGCTCATCTAGCTCAGTGGGGCAGTAATCCTACAACCACAGCTAATCATGAAACTGATGATTATGAATCTTTAAATCTAAAATCCAAATTTAAGTTCTCATTCTGATATGCTATATAAAAAAAAACAAGTTAAGCCAGTAAATATTGGGGAAAAATAGCACTTGAGATTTCTTATTCTTGTAAGATTTGAGCTATCAGACAAAAATTCTTTTCTTCCTATAACTGTGTATGTGTTGAGGATGTAAGTCTCTTTATCACTTTATTTACATTATTCTTCTTTAAAGAAAGTAAAAAGACAAGAAAATTTAAGTACTTATTACTTATATCTCTGCTTCGACAAAACCTGACAAGAAGCATCCCATTGATAAACTGAGCAGACAAGTAGCAGATGCTTAAAATATTTTCTATCAAAGAATAAATATTTCCATTTTATAGATAAAAAAATATGTATCAATACACCATTAGTTCCAATGAAATGTTTGTCGGGAAAAATATAATAAAAACATTTTTCATCAGCTTGGTATCAAAATAATACAATATGTAAGATTACATTAGTGTATAATGTAATCTTGCATATTGTTTATATTCTTTTTTTTATATTTAAATCTGAATTTCTCCTTTTAATTTTTTTTTTTAGTTTTTTCTTTTATCATAGAAGTATATGACCAAATGGGACTTAAAAGACAGTATACAGAGAAACCACAACTGATATATCAAAATTTAAGTATAAAACTGTACCTTATTCTCCAGCTGGGTCAGTACAAACACTTTTAGTAAATATAAGTCTTAGAATTTTATCAACACACTTTAAGATCTTTTTTTTTTTTTGTAAGATGATTTAAGTGCTCTAAAAATATATTTTAAAACACATTAAAAGATGGAAACATATTACAAATGTTATTCTGTATCAAACTATTGTGGTTGACACTTAAATAACTGAATGTTAAGTAGGCTTTTGTTATAAATTTTCTTGTAAATTAATTAAACTGTTTTATGTTTGTTAAGAAATAACCTTGAAACATTAAAACTTGTAATATTAATAAAACTGGTTTTAATATACTTATTGAACAAAAGACATTAATTAATGATTTAAATACTTTACCTACGAATTCCCACATTTTTGCCTTTAGTTTGTCCTCTCCACACTGTTGTAAGTAATGCCTACTTTTGAGCAATACTATTTGCCTCTGGGAAATCCCATTGCTTATTCTTGGCTTTCACTTGTCAAAAATTAAAAAAAACATGTTGGTATTGAAAGTGTTATGCATATAGCAAATATACTAGTGAATTTTTGCTGGCAATGTTAAACTAAAAAAAAATAATTTTTTTTAGTTGCTTGACTCTGTCATAAAACTTTATCATTAGACCAAATCTTGTATATCACTTTAAAAAAAAAACAAAAAAAAAACACAAAATATATATGCCACATTTATTCCTGTATCAGATACATGACAATGAACTCTCTATTCATTGGCCAATGCTTCATATGAGAGTTTTATTAGAAAAAGATAATGCTAAGAAGTATATTTTGAGTCCCACTTTCAAAACAACTTGCAACTGAGAAGACATACATTTTGTGAAATACAATTTAATTTAATGTCCTCTTTCATATGATTTTTCTCTTGGGCAGCATATTTTTCTTTGCAGAAAAGCAGCAGCCTCTTTCACACTCATAAGCAAGTCCTATATATTCACAGTTAAGTGACAAAATAAAATTTAAATATTGTCTTTATTCACTGTATTCACATGAACAACTGGTAAAAGGGAATTTGAATAACTGACATTATTGATGAAAGCATTATTGTGTAATTAGAGTTAATATGATATGAAAGCATTATTATTGTGTAATTAGAGTTAATAAATGTGAGTGATAATAAAGATAATAAAGTTAAAATACAAAACTCATTGTTTTATGGTTACTTTATTCAAGTATAGAATGTAGAAAGAAAGGTTTACTTATTTTAAACTATTTAATGACTTCCAACAGAGTGGGTTATAGCATTCCTTGGCCAACTTATAGGACCCTCAAAAACCAGGAAAATATAACCTGAGAGCATTGTATATCACATCATATGGTAAATTACTGCTGACTTTATATAAATTTCTGAATGTCAAAATATACCTGCTCTCTTCATGTGCACAAATATCTGGTTCAGAAAGAGAATTTAGTTGATAAAAGGATTAATGTTCTCCACCTTACAAGCTTTCAACAAAAAAAGAATTCATCTGGTTTCAAATGACAAAGATTTATTGAGTTTATTTTCGAAAATAATTCTGGTGAGCTAGATGGATTGGTTATTATTGATTGTAATCAAGGTCACTGTAGAGATCCATTGTCCCTTATCATCCATTGTATTTCATCTTGGTGAGTGAAGAAATGGGTATACACAACTTTGAAGGGTATTGAACTAGAGAGCCAAACCAGAAGACTCATAGTGAGGGTGTAGCAATGAGTTCAAAGGATGCTATTGATGTCATTCCTGGTGTTCAGAGTTGATTGGAGTTTCTGGCATTGGAAGAAAAGAGTTAGACTAGTTAAAATAAGAGAAAGTTGTTGTTAAAAAAAGTACTTTAATTGGCATCACTGCTAAGTGGAGTAAACACAGAGTTTGTGAGCAAAGATGTAAAAGAGGCTGGCTTTACATTTTAGACAATTCAGAGAGTATTTCTTATTTATGCTCTGCAATGTAACTGCTTTAACTATTTAATTTTACCATCTAAAAGTTAAATGTTTTGATATAATCATAGAAGGAAGTTTTATTTCTTTTTGTTTTCAATATAAGAAAGAAACATGGGAAATTATTTGAAATGAGACAGTAAATTTTGACATTAAATTATAATAAACACAGAAAATTTTGTAACAATAAAACAGCCAATTTCAACAATAAATAGCTAAAAAAAAGATATATTTCAAAACCAGTTAGAAGAGAAATTATAATACTTTGTCTGTACAGAATACAAGGTTTTATCAATTGATTCTTCTATATGATATAAAATGAATAAATTTAATCATTTTAGTATTTTTAGAATTTAAATGAGGGTCTGTTTATTGAATAGGGGAGAATAAAGAATTTAAGATATCTTGAATTATTGAAACACTTATGATATCAAAATTCGATTAAAAAAGTTAGGTTTTAATAACATATCAGATGTATGATTTAAATTAAATAATTTTTAAATATCACTGGCTAAACAAGTTAACAAAATTTTATTAATATATCTTATTTGAATTAGATATTTTTGTTATTACCTAAATAATATTATCATAATTTAAATTATATGTCTTCACTGTTTTCTTCAGATATACATGATTTATTTTCCTTACTATAACATTTTTTTATTTTTCTATATCAAATCATTATATTTTACATTTTATTTTCATATATTCTTTTGTACAAATGTCACTGATTTGTTCATAGACATTTATTTTTAATTTTATGAATGGTTAAATTTTCCAAAGTTTTCAAATTAACCAAAGTGTTTATAAGTAACAAGATTGCCATCATAACAACTTTTCCAGGTTTTTTCATTTGTTCTAATGATGTTCTGAATAAAATGTTAGTAACTGAATTAAATTATAAGATTTCAACTGGTTTTCACATATTTCACCTTATATCATGTATTTTTAATCGTAGACTGTTCACTCTCTGGGGACAAGTGGTCTAAGACATGCCATATCAAACAGTGGATTCTCTTACAAATGAGGACACTTGTTTCAAACCTGCCAGGGAGCACATTTTCTTCATTAAACTTTCATGAGTGCACAGGTTGATATATTATACACTGTCTAAGCAAGAAAAGCGGGCATCTATTTTAAATATGGGCATCCACTAAAAAGTATTAAAAAAAATTAAAGTAATAAAAATGTTGTATTATAAAATAAATCCATTATATATATATATATATATATATAGTGGTCGGCCTCTGTTGGTCAGTGTTGACCATAGGTAGCATCCTAGTTGTCTGCTTGGCTGGAGCATCAGCATTTGTGACTGTAAAAATCGATGTAGGAGTAACAGTCTTTATTGCAGAAGAGGCTGCATTTATGTTTTGTTTCTGGTCTATTGGAGCTCTCATTTTGCTTTCTGTGGACCTGCCTCTCCATGGCAACTTGTGTTAGTTACTCCTCCCTTTATTTGAGTTGTTGGGCCAGGGTTTCTCTCCATTTAAACCGGTTGACTGCTACGCTCTCCCATGACTCCGTGTTTATGCCCACACCTTTCATATGTTTTAGGATGTCACAATACTGCAGTTGTGGCCACCCAGTGGGTCTTCTTCCAGAAGCCAGCTCCCTATACAGGATGTCTTTTGGAATGTGACCATCTGGTATGCGGTGGACATGTCCTAGCCAGCGAAGTCTGTGCTGTTTAAGGAGTGTGAACATGGTGGGCAGACTGACTCAAGACACAATCTCAGTATTGGGCACCTTGTCTTTCCATGAGATCCCCAACATGAATCAGATACTTCTCACGTGGAAAGTGTTCAGACGCCTCTCATGCCTGGCATACATGGTCCATGTCTCACTGCCATATAGCAGTGTACTGATGACACAGGCATTGTACACCGCAATCTTTGTCTTCACTGTCAGCCTGGAGTTCGTCGAAATAAGATATATATATATATATATATATATATATATATATATATATACACACCTTCTCCTGAGTGACTTCAAAATTCACTTTTATTTTTACATACAATCTATCCCTAATATTGAGTACTTTAACTGATAAATATAGCATAACTTAAGACTATATTTTATCATATATATATATATATATATATATATATATATATGTTTAGGTAGGGAAGATCAGTTGCTTAGATCACCACAGTTTTGACCTTTTCAGTTTCATCATATGATTTGTTTTGACTGATGGCTTAACGGTTAACACTTTTATAATTTCATAACCAGAAGTTTAAAGTTTGTTACTGGGAATCCTTTCATCCTGGCCTGTGCAAGTCTAAAAAATATTTTCTAATATGTCTACATCCGGACATTTTTCAGACCTTTCATTTAGTAGCTTTTGTCATTCTGGAAATAATACTATAATCAACTTTTCTTCTTGACACATTCTGCAGATTTCACCACTGTTGCATGGTTTGGCATTTTTTTTTAATATATTTTCCATGTTACATGGAGGGGTCCACCATTCTTTTCATTATAATTTCCATATGTAGCTGGCTAGTTTGGTGCAATTTTCAATTCAATCAAACTAAAAAAACTTAAAAATAGCATCAAACTACCTAAGCATCTAAATGTTCTACGTGTTAAATGTTTATGAGCCTTTGAATATGTATTGAGCACTTTCTAATACAACTGTTTACTGGTTTCATTTAAATCTGACCTATTCAGTATATATATATATATATATATCTTGTAATTGTGTTATTACAATAGTTTATAAAAGCAAAATTATCATGTTTCAGAACAATACTGTTCTTCTTCAGGTGGTATTTTAAAACAAATGGTAAAAACAATTTATTTAGAAAATATAATATGAATTTATGGTTAAGAAAATTAGAGAGCATTAGTTGGAGAATATGCTTGGAAGTGTGTCAATATTGTTCAATCAAAATGAGAATTAGGTTGAACAATGAATTTGAAGATTTGGCTTGTGAAAGGCAACATAATATCTTGATGTTATGGGATGACACTTTTTAATTTTGTCTGGGTAAGATACATAGTGGGACCATACATTATTTAAATGGGTAGACAATTTTTAACAGCTGGTTAGATTTCAGTTTTTCTTGTTTTCTTTAGTCTTAAAATTAGATTAATTGTTTTTTAAAGCCTAAATCTATCCACTAGAATTATCAAGCCCACAAGGCCAGAAATTGGTAAAATCATTAAATTATTCTATAACCATATCAAACAGAACCTTGAATTACTAGTGGACGAATACATTGGTTTTGTAATATAAAGGATGAAAACAACTGTTCTTGAATTCAATTTGACAGAGTTGATTATTACTCATCAATTTCCAAAGATCTTTTCACTTTGGTACTGGAATTCACCACACATTATTTGGACTTAACTAAGGATGAATATATTATTATAATGGCCACTAAGATATTGATTCATATCCACAACCAAGTTCAATGGGTAAAAAATAATTCTGGTGACCAATCTGATATACAATGGGGACATTAGACTCTGTGAGGTCTTCTGATCTCATTAGTTTATTTGCTCTATATAATCTCACTACACTCTATGACAATAACATACATGACATAAAGTTATATAGCATTATGAACTTATGACAGTACAGCATTCCACACATTTAAAAATTGATAAAATTTAAAAACTAATCCATAGAGAATTCAAAAGTATAAACCTAAAATTAATAATCAACATTAATTTAAAGTTAGTAAACTTTCTTTATGTAAGACTGGACTTAGTAAATGATACTTATCAACTATACATAAAACCCAATGAATATCCATTATACATCCACTCAAAATCTAATCATCCCTCAAGTATAATCAAGCATGTACCTCCTCCTATGAATATAAAATTAGTAAAAACCCTTCAAGTGAAGAAGTATTTTTTTATAAACATAGAGATTTTTATAATAATGCCCAAAGAAATAGTGACTATAAAAACCATGATATCAAATACATAAAAAAATATGACTATAACAGGTTATAAAAAAATAGAAAAATCATTTGGTACACACCCACTTTTAACCAAATGGTTAGCACTAAGAGCAGAAGTTCTTCAAATTAATTGAGAAAAACTTTTTTTAATAATAACCCTCAAAGTAAATTTTTTAATAAAATACCCTTATGTTATAGTTGTCCAAATAATCTAGAAAAAAATGATTAAAAATCATAATAAAATCTTAAATCAGCACATAAACCAAAGTAACTATAATTATCAAAATAATGAAATTAACAATAATACGAATCTATGTAATTGTCGAAATCCTAACAATTGCCCACTGGAAAATAAGTGTCTAACAAATTCTATTGTGTACTAATGTACTATAACATCAAATGAAAACCCCACTATTAAAAAAGTTTACACTTTTATCTACTAAGAACACCTTTAAGCAGCATTAGTACTTGCATTGAACTTCCTTAAAAAATAACACATACCGAAAACAAACATCCCTTTCTGCATGTTTTTGGAAATTAAAAGATACAAATAAAACCCCTAAAGTAAAATGGAAAATTCTTGAAAAAACAAAAATCTGTAAGTTGTTCTATGACATCTACCCTCTGTGCCTAAATGAGAAGTTGCAGAGTTTAGGGTTCTCTAAAAATAAAGTACTACTGAATCATAGAGATGAATTAACAGTTTATATAAACATCAAAAATATTTTTCTTTAAAATTTAATTAATTACAATTGTTCATTTATAACTGATGCTCCAATATAACTTAAAAATTATTTTACCAAGATAAATGACCCACACAATACTTATTTAGTTTTCATAACAACAATATACTTTAGTATACTATAATTACTTAATTCTAACCTAATTCTAACATTTTAGCCACTTTAACTCTAAAAGCATTAAAAAAAAAAAATTTAAAAAAAAGAAAAGAAAAATCAAATTAAAAAAAAAGCAAAAAAAGCAAATTGAAATCTAACCTGCTGTTAAAAATTATTTACTCATTTAAATAATATACAGTCCCACAATATATCTTACCCCCCAAAAATTAAAAAGTGACATTCCATAACATCAGGATACTAAATTGTGTTTTGTTACCCAAATCTTCAACTTCATAGTTCAACCTAATTCTCATTTTTAACTGAACAATATTGACACACCTACAAGCATATTCTCCAACTACCATTCCCTAATTTTCTAGATAAATGAGTTTCAACATTTATTTTACAATATCACCTGAAGAAGAACAGTTTTGTTCTGAAACATGAAAATTTTGTGTAGTGATATGATGCTTTAATAAAGAATTTTAATAACAAAATTATGATATTCAGCCCTACTTTGTATTGAGAACACTTTATAAAAGTAAGAGTATGAACAGAGGGTTTTAATCTACCTGTTCTCTCACTTACTTATAATTTATATATATATATATATATAAACTTTTGACATGTCTAGTAAATATATATATATATATATATTTAAACATTTGACATTTCTAATCTTCTTTGGCAAAACATTGATACATTTTGTATATTTTTTTTTTTTTTTTTTTTTGTTTACTGTTTAGGATGCGGTTTCCGGTTTTCTCTTTTCCAATCTTTTCACTCTTTTCCTTTATTATTTTTTTTTTTCAATTGGAGTAGATAGACTAAACTATCGCCCGGTTCACACTCCACCCACATCTATTGAACAGGTGAAGAGGCTCATCCCTTGTTTCCTGTTTAGGATGCGGTTTCCGGTTTTCTCTTTTCCAATCTTTTCACTCTTTTCCATTATTATTATTTTTTTTTTTCAATTGGAGTAGATAGACTAAACTATCGCCCGGTTCACACTCCACCCACATCTATTGAACAGGTGAAGAGGCTCATCCCTTGTTTCCTGTTTAGGATGTGGTTTCCGGCTTTCTCTTTTCCATTCTTTTTACCCTTACGTAGCCCCCTGCGCATCAGTGGCGTTACCACCTTGCTTGGGTGATATGATTAAAAAAAAAAAAAAAAATATGAGTTCACAGAGACAATTCTTTTAAAACGAAATTACCTCCCACCCCACTTTATTCATCTCATTTCATGATCTTTATTTTATTTTTTTTAAATCTCCTTGTATATATAACCAAATAAATTAACCACATTTCACTACCAGATAATAGTGTATTAAACACCAAAACCTTACAGCTATTAAGTTACAGAGTGCCATGATTATAATAATAATAATAACTATCTATCTATGCTCTACTTTCATATTGAGCACATTTTAAAAGTCAACATCTAACTGTGGATTGTACTTTCATCAGCATGAACTGCTTATATATATGTGTGTGTGTGTGTGTGTGATGTTTACCAATCCCGATCAGTATAATCGATGGTTGATCACTTCGATCCAAACTCGGACATGTCCCATATTGCATTTGATTGATCACAAGGTTGATTTGATCATTGCCCACTGAAATTTGCTGTGTTGAGTGGTTTGTTGACATAGTAAAATGTCACATTGAATAATAACAATTTACGAAATAAAAACTGAATCCTTATATAAATGTTTTTCTCAGTACAATTCTTGCTTAAATTCTATCATTTCTTCATGAAAACAAATCTAATTCCAACCCTTAACTACCATCAGATGTAAAATTCTCTTAGTTTGGTTTATCTGGCTTCAGGCAGGCATGTCTCACTCGGCTACATTCTTATGGACTCTATGCACAAAAAAAGTTTTTTGTTGCCATTATTAGGTAATCTATCATTTCCCTGTGGAAAAGGGAATTCCCTTTTTTGATGGGTGTGATTAGAGGTACTGTGCTGCCTTACTACTCCCTTTTTCTTTGTTGGTACCTCACATCACTGTCTGCTGGGGGTTGCAGACAACTTCTTTCCCTTAAAATTTCTACTGTGCTCACAAGCTATCATTTGACTGGTTGGTGGCACTCCATTTCTCTCAAGTTGGCATCTCTCACTGCAGTCTTCAAGGGCATAGAATTCTCTCTCTCTCTCTCTCTCTCTCTCTCTCTCTTCAGAATTTTATTAATTAGCACTTGTTATTTCAAATCCTGGAATCTTTATTTTCTAAAAAAAAACAATTTATCTGATTTGAAATTGGAATAATACCATATACCTTTTTGTCAGAGTTGCTAAATTTCCTTTTCATAATATTTCTCCTACATAAGGAAAAACTGTTTCAAATCAAACAAGTGGCAGATGCCTTTTTTTCTTTTTCTTTTTTTTAAAACTTTTACTCAGATTTTGACCAGGGTCGTTAATTCCTTTTCATAACAAAGAAATCCTACCTGACAACCTTTGTCACCATACAATCACATAACCAATCAATTTATTTTCTTTTTCATTTTTGTCCAAAAGTGGTTCCTTACTGTCAGGTCAATTTCATCTATAAGAAACCATGCTAAATCTTACTAGTCATGTTTTGACAAGCACTTGGGAATTCATAGATCATCAATCAACTGTCACTCCCAAAAACCACATAGCTTTCCAAGTTTCTGCCTGTCCGTGGGAAATTCTATATGTCTTTCAAATTTTCACTTTCCAAAATAAAATTATGTATGTTAATCTCTTTCAGTCTTCTTCTATGTGCCTTGTCCTTTCAGGACGTAGATCTGTTAACTCTTTGTTTGTGTACCAGAAAATAGTGTTACACACAAACAAATATAGAATGCAATGGATAATTTTTTGGCTAAATCATGCAAAAATAAAAATAACATTGACACCTCATTTTAATAGATATATTTCCCAAAATTACACAAAAATATCTTGAAATACTAAAGAGTAAATTTATTCAATAAAATTGCCATTGGTATCAATCACAACTTCATAATCCTCCACATGGATGGTCTCCATATTTAAGTTGGTGAATGCTGCCATAATCCTTGCTTTCTGTTAATCTTTGGTTTTACATGATTAACTTTTTTGCTGTTCTTTTTATTTTTCTATACTTTTGAGATGCCATATTGATTATTATCTCCCTTTAAATCAACTCTCTAAGTTATTTGTTCACTACTGCTGTAGCCAGAAGGAGCATCATACATGGAATGAGAATTATATACTCCCAGTGATTGAAATAAAGGGTTCAGTTTAAAATTTCTATCACCTGACGAAGGCTGAAGCATACAATAGCTGAAACGTTGTAAACATGGCAATAATGATGAAAACAACAGTCTGAACAATGTAAATAATGTTCTTTTTGTTTGTTTAATGATGAGATATTCTAAATTGATAATTTATTTGTAAACTATATATTATTATGAATTATACAGACTTTTTTTTTACATTTCATTAAATTTTACTTAATTTTTTGGCAAATGTAAAACACCTTTCAACTTTTTTCTAATCTCCAGGAAGTTAATGAAAAAAAAATGATACTTTATTTAGATCTGACAAACACCTATTATTTCATTTAATATAAATTGACAGTCTCCGTTGTGTACACCTTGATACCAGAATAAATATAGAACTTTATGTACTTTAAGAGTACATACATGAGACTTACAAATAGAGAGTACACTTCTATCAAGAAAGAAGAGGTTAACTTGTTTATGGGCTGTTACTTGTTACTGCATTTTTTTGATAATGGGATGATACTGAATGATATAGAGATGAATATCCATGATGTAAAGCAATAAAACAGAACATGCTCTGAAAGTGTTCATAAATTACAAATTAGATATGGAACACTATGAATTTTCTCTCAGTTTGGAAAGCATGAAACTGATTGATTGATTTGTTCTCTATGGCTTATCAACCATTTTCAGGTTATTTAAAACCAGAAAATATTCTTAGATTGTAAGAAGTTTTTGTTTTTAGATAATAATGATTTAGTGATACAAGTTTCACTAATTAACCCATAGATGGAGGAAGCAAATGATCAGGCAGTAACCAAACATAGTTTCAAGAACACCCAAGAAGACTATGGACAAGGAGAAGTCCAGGAGGTGATACAAAAAAAACAAACAAAAAAAACAAATAGATTACATAACAATAAACAGAAGATTCAGGAATGCAATTGTTCACTGTAAAACTTATCCAGGTGCTAACTGTGGAAGCAACCACCTCCCAGTTATATGCAAACTAAGTGTTAAACTGTGAAGAATGAAAGACCTAATGCAGCACCTAAACTGCAATACAGCACACCCGTCAATGACCTCAGCCTGTAGGAAAAATACAAGGATAGAGTGAAAAAATATATGAGGGACAAATTGGAAACAGAAATTCAAAATGGGATGTCCTAAAAGAAGCATTAGTGACATCAGCCAATGACATAGTCCTGAAGGAAAACAGGTATAAAAGAAAAATGAGTGGATCACAGATGAGATTCTGAACATGATGGAAAGGCGATGAAAAATAATGCCAAGGCATGGAACAGAATATAAAAGACTACAGAAAAAAAATTAGAAACAAATGCAGACTAGCTCAATGACAAGTGCACAAAAATAGAGATTGCACACAACCAATAAAGGAGAATTGCACAAAAAAAAAAAAAACGAACAAAAACATGCTCTTCAATGAGATGCATAAAATCCAAGGATGGAACACTCGTATTAGAGAAGGCAAAAATACTTCAGTGGTGGGAAGAATATATAAGAATACACAGGAATACTGAAGGACCAGAAATATTAAAATATGAAGTGGAAACTGTACTGGCCAAACTAAATAGAAACAAAGCAGCTGGACTAGATGGCATTGTAATAGAGATGTTGGAAGCCTTAAATGACTTTAGCATAGACAAAAACACAGAATTTATAAATAAAATCTACAACAGTGGTGAAATCCTGGAAGATCTAAGCAGATTGATTTTCATAACACTGCCTAAGAAGCCAGGGGCAAATGAATGTAAACTCCACTGAACAATCAGCTTAATGACTCACAAAACAAAACCCATCATCAAAATTCTGATGAACAGAGCATGCAGCAGAATCAGACTGGAAATAAGACAAGAACAATGTAGTTTCATCAAGAACACTGGAACAAAGAATGCAATATTTATGCTGAGAGTGTTATCAGAAAGGGCAATAGAAATGCAGAAGGACATCTACTTGTGTTTTATTGACTAAGCAAAGGCATTCAACAAAGTATGCCACAAGAACCCGATAGAGATGGTTGGCAACCTTGACATATTTGAACCTTTGCATATGGACAGGAAACAAGTTTAGCAGGTACACAAAGATTGAAAATGGTGCAAAACAAGGATCCATATTCTTACAATATCTATTCAACCTAAACAGCGAAAACATTTTGAGAGCTCTAGAAGTCCTGCCAGGATTCGACATTTAGGCCATAACGTGAGCAATATCAGATATGCAGATGATACAGTGCTGATACAAGATACAGGAAAGAAAGACCCCTTACAAGAAGTAATTAAAGAAAGTAGAAAGAAAAAACAACAAATAAACTACAAAAAAACTGAATGCATGGTAAGAAGTAAAAAAAAGGCCAAAATACCAACTACAAGTTGGTGATATGAAAATAAAACAGATGCAGAAATTTAAATAACTGGGAAGTGTTCTAACAGAGGACAGAAAGTGTGATACAGAGATGTGAAGATGCATTGGCATTGCCAAGGATGCATTTCAAAAACTGAGTAGTGTGTTAAGAGACAGGAAAATTTCACTGGAAACAAAGAAAAGAGTACTGGATTGTTATGTAATGTCTGTCCTTCAGCATGGTAGTAAATGCTAGACAATTTTTATCAAAGATGAAGGAAAAACTTGAAGCAACTGAAATAGGGTTCTACAGATGGATGCTGAGAATACCATGGATGGAAAACATGAGCAATGACAAGGTTTTGGAGAGGATAGACACAAAAAAGAAACACCTTCAGATTCAAAATCAGGAATAGACAACTAAAGTTTTTGGGAGTGCGTTGTGGTACAGTGGATATCGGCTTGGAACAAGAAACCGGGGAGCTGAGTTCAAATTCCAGTTGAATCTATTGTGTTCACTTATGCGCTAATACCCTTGGGAAAGGTATTAATCCATCTCTTCCTTCCAGTTATGGGTTAAATAACAGGACAGATTGGGTTCTATAGCCTTGGTCGGCAACCAGTCTACCGCAGAAAGCAATGGCAACCTACTGCGGGATAATCTTCTGCCCAGTCAGTCATGTCTCTTTCGAAACATGATCGCCCAAGCATGTATCACGTATGGCACTTAACTGACTGAATGAGAAAGGAGGGCTTGAAGGACCTAATACTTGCGGGATGGATAAAGAGGAAGAGAGACAAAGGAAAGCAGTACATGACATATCCAATGGAACTGAACAGATGAATGGTGAAGCAGGGATTGAGTGAAAAAACAGGAGAAAGAATACTAAGAGCAATAAGTAGAGAGTCATGATCACTCACTTCCTGAAAGGACATGACATATAGATGATGATGGTGTATGATTTGTCAAACAACATGTTAAATATATCAACCCTGGGGTTAATATCATAAGGAGACTGAAAGTTAAAAAAACTGGAAGAAGTGTCTGAAATCAAATGTAGTTGGTGTTATCATTCAACCATAGCAATGATTGAATATATTCTTAAGTCCAACACTGAGTGAATCTAGGCAGCTTTCAAGCTTCACTTCTAATTTAGTTCTCAACCAAATTTCAAACAGCTTACAGAGTTAGATAGGACATCTCCTTAGACACATTTTGATAAAATATTGAATTTTGGTTCAGTAGAAAAAAAACTACATCAAAATATGTGAAATCTGAAAAGAGAGACTATGTAAGTACATAAGTGAATGACTAATGCTTCTTATAAATCATATTCTTAATAACTTTTTTTTATGTTTAATATTTTTGCATGTGGTTTTCAACATTTAAATTCTGATGATATCTTTTATCATTTTTGGCAATCAAACCTTGCTTATCATTTATTCTTTTATCAGAATCGATTATCAGAATTAATTATTAATAATCAATTTTTTTATTGTTTTTTTTAACCAATTGCATATAAATTTTTTTCTTTTAATATTTTTGAATGCAATTTTCAGCATTAAATTTATATTAAACTAATAGCCCAGAAAAATCATGGCTTACATGAAAAAATGCATGCAATGAAAAGTATTCTTAAGGTCATATGAAACCTGGAAAAAACAGGACAAGATATTCTAGTGAAATAAAACTATGAAATTTCTGGCTTAAAATATTGCAGCTAAAAATAAGAGAGAGAGGGAGAGAGAGAGATAGATAGATAGAGAGAGAGAGAGAGATTTTGCTAGTGAAATAAAACTATGAAATAAAACTTAAAATAGAAATTTTCTGGCTTAAAATAAATTTGAGGCTTAAAAATAGAGCAAAAATAGAGAGAGAGAGAGAGAGATTTTGCTAGTGAAATAAAACTATGAAATTTCTGGCTTAAAATATTGCAGCTAAAAATAGGAGAGAGAGAGAGAGATTTTGCTAGTGAAATAAAACTATGAAATTTCTGGCTTAAAATATTGCAGCTAAAAATAGGAGAGAGAGAGAGAGAGAGAGAGATTTTGCTAGTGAAATAAAACTATGAAATTTCTGGCTTAAAATATTGCAGCTAAAAATAGGAGAGAGAGAGAGAGAGAGAGAGATTTTGCTAGTGAAATAAAACTATGAAATTTCTGGCTTAAAATATTGCAGCTAAAAATAGGAGAGAGAGAGAGAGAGAGAGATTTTGCTAGTGAAATAAAACTATGAAATTTCTGGCTTAAAATATTGCAGCTAAAAATAGAAGATAGAGAGAGAGAGAGATTTTGCTACAGATAAAGGACAAATATAACAAAGAGCTTGGGCAAAATGGGAAAATTTCCAGCAAAGTTCTCTGACATGGCATGACAGATGAAAACAAAACAAATACATTACCTGATAAAGGCAGTGTATAACACGATTCTTACACCTTCAGCCTTTAAAACACATTCAATTGAATTCATTGGAGTCATACAATGTATTAGAAAATAGTTAATTTAAAACACGTCGATCACATTTTTGTCAAGCATCTGTATAAAGAAACAGCCAGGACATGGAAGACTCTCTCAAAGCTTCCCAGATTTTGTCTTTATAATTCAAGTAGACATTTATAAAGGAGGAAAAAATTTAAAAATAGATCTTTCACCCAAAAAGATATTTTTTCCATCAATACCTAATGTTAGTATTCATGGAATATTGTATAACACATTAACCCAGTGATTGGCCAAATTGATAAATTATAAATAAATTAAAATTAAATTTTCTGTGAATAATTTAAATTTGCCTGAACAAACTGAGTATAAGGTGTGCAGCTGCCATGCAACTGGTCTGAAAGGCTATAGTGTGCAACTGCCATGCAATCAATCTGAAAGTCATGTTTTTGGTTTTGAGTTAAATGAGGAACATTCAGATAAAATCATATGAATTATTTTAATTTCTTCACATCATATTTTCACAGTTGCTGCTTTGTATGATTTGCTTGTCTGACTGATTGTCTCTCATGGTGAAAAGTGTGCTTCCGTAAAAAAATCCTAATAATGCAATTTTATTATTTCTATTTTCAAAGTTACATAATTTACAATTTATTCTATTTGATGTTATATGAGTATATGTAAATTTTCAGAGTAATAGAATTCCTTGAAATAACACATCACTCAATAAATCCTGGGCCTGACATATAGATGGCACCCCTAATAAAAAATCCATATGATTTTCATGAAGTACTAACCTTCAAATGGCATGTGACAAAATTTAGGCTCAATCAGATTATTAGTTTACAAATTACAGTTATTTCAGTGAAGCTACTGTTGCACATTTTCAAAACAATGGAAAAATCTTAACTTTATGTGTTGATAAAGCATTGCTTTCTGATTGGAAAAATACTGTTCAAGCAAAGCAATGGCTTGATAAGCATGATTAGGACTCTGATCTGTTAGAAACAATGGTTTACAGGTGGGTATGCTGATTTAAATGTGGTTGTACAGATGATACAAATAATGCTGAGCACTCAGGTTGCCCAAAATTAGCAGTTGTACCAGAAGACACTCAAAAATAAATCCACAAACTCATTTTGGCCAATCATAAATTGAAGTTGAACATATCAGAAGGCAATGTATTCATCATTTTGCGTGAACATTTGTCAATGAGAAAGCTGTTTTCAAAATGGGTGCCACGTTTACTCACAGTCGATAAAAAACAACAATGCATCGATGATTCAGAGCATTGTTTGTAACTGTTTTAATGCAACAAGAAGGAGTTTTTGCATAAATATTTGACAACAGATGAAACAGATCCACTATTTCACTTTAGAGTCAAATCGTCAATCAGCTGAGTGGACATCAGCAGGTGAGAGCTGTCCAAAGCAACCAAAGATGTAAACATATGTGACAATGGATGAAACATGGATCCACTACTTCACTTTGAGTTAAATCGGCAGTCAGCTGACGAACAGCAGCAGGTGAAAGCCATCCAAAATGACCAAAGATGCAAACATCAGCAGGCAAAATTTTGGCCCCTTTTTTTTTTGATGTGAGTGGTATTTTGTTCATTGATTACCTTGATGAAGGAAAAAGTGTCAATAGCAAATATTATATCACATTATTGGTGCATTTGAAGGAAGAAATTGCCCCAAAAATTGCAACGAATGAAGAAAAAAGTGATTTTTTACCACGACAATGCACTATGTCACAAGTCAATAGCAACAATAGCAAAACTACGTGAGTTGCACTTTGAATTGATTCCATATATACCCTTTTCTCTAGATGTGGCCTCTAGTGACTACTGGCTGTTTGCAGGTCTCAAAAGAATGCTCCAGGGAAAGAGATTTGACTTCAGTGAAGAAATGATGTCGGAAACTGAGGTGTATTTTGAGGCCAAAGACAAATCTTTCTACAAAAAAGACATCGAGCTGTTAACAAAGCTAGAAGGAGACTATGTTAATGAATAAAGTTGTTGTTTTATTTGTGATACCAGAGATTTATTGAGTGATGTGTTAGGCAAACTATGGTAATAGTAAAAATGTATTTGCTGACTTTTGCAATAAGCTAACTCTTAGAATGTTTTGTGCTGTACTCAGGTCAATATATGTACTTACTAAGTATCACAACCTCTTGCATCCTGCCTTAGTGGTGGGGGGAGGCATGGGTAAATCCATCAGTTAATTGCCATATGCCTAGGCAATCATATCCATTTCAGTCCATGACTGACAAGGGAAAAGGTTTTTCCGCAGTAGAGTGCCATTTCTTTCTGCAGTAGACTGGTTGCCAACCAAGGCTATAGAAACCAATCTATCCTGCTATTCAACCCATAGCTATAGGGCGAAGAGATGGATCAGTAACTTTCCTAAGGGTATTTTGTGCATAAGTGAATGAAATGAATTCAACTGGAATTCAAACTCAACTCTCTGATTTTTCAATCCAAGTTGATAAACATACTTAATGAGCTGGTATCCATCATATACATATCCATATTTACACAGATATATGAAATTATAAACACATATACACACACAGGTACTTTTATATGCACATTTCTATCCATATATATATGCACACTAATACATACAGTAATATAAACACCTTCAAATACAGATGGATAAACATATTTCTATAATTCTGAAAAGTATCATTATCATTCCAGGATCTTGTTCAGATAACAAAACGTATTCTTTGCGTTACATTAATTGTTATGTTTTCACTCATCCATTCTGCTACCTTCATCAGGTGTACAATTCATAAGTAAAGATAGGTATCTCTTTATAGAAATAGATGATAAAGAGAAAATTATGGTAAAGCTACAGACCAGGAACCTGTGTAACACAGGTGATTCAAATTTATACAAGAATATTCTCCAATTTCCTTCCAGCTGAGCAAAAAAAAAAAAAGTCACCATTCTAAAATCAATAGAAATCTGTCTGAAAATTTTTTTGAAATGATACATGTATACATATTTTTTTTTAAAACTTCCTGTGTATGGATATGTTTTTGGGCTCCTTTTGGTATATGAATTTTTGTACCATATTTAAATTCATAGTGATTTTGTTTTTGATTGTTATTGAAGAAGCAAGAATTTTCTCACTGAAATAGCTGTTCAACAAATGTAGAATTCTCAATTTATATATATATATATACACTAGATTACAATGACAGGATAAGGAACAGATAGGAAATAGTTATAAATTTAACATGGTTTACTTTATTTAAGTTTCATCAGAAATTAAATATGGATAAGAAAACAAAATCCAGGTATTAATTATTTTTATGTTGTTTATTTCATTGATTAATATGTATTGTCTGGCAATATGAGGTCTTGTAACACTGCAGGCTGGACGGCTGTCCTCAGGTCAGATCCTGGTCGAGACGCCACCAGTTGTGATGCCTCAGGCTGGGTTGGCCGTCTGTCTAATGTAACACTCATTCTCGCCGACGGTCGTGATGTTCCCAGTTGTGACACTGCCACCCAGATGTACGGTTGGTTTGGTCACTGTTGCTGGTTCAGATGATCCCGTTCGACGATGTCGCTACAAAAGCCAGATTACAAGACGTCTGTTGCAATAATGGGCCACTGTCCCACATTGTGATTAGATCCCAGAGGTCTCGTCGTGCAATTTTAATAGTCACCTTCTTGAGCCAGTCCGGACACTGGTGTACACTTGTGGTTTGAAAAAAAAATAAACACGGCACCAAAACAAAATTAATAAAATAAATGAACAAGGTCGAGCATGCCGGGAGAGTTACGAAGAATGTCTTTATATAAAGAAAAAACAATGTCTTTCTTTTCCCAGGAAAACAGTTGTCGAAAATGATATACAATTGTTTAAGATGATATGCAGTTGTTTAAGATGCTGGTTACAATGGAGGGAGAAAGTTCACTGAAAGCATCATGGCTTCCAATCGTTAAACAAAATGTTTTGTTTTGTTAGCGTTGAAATAAACAGATCTCTTCAAATTTTCACTAAAGTCTTTTCATGTATTCTCTATAGTTAGTGTTGTCAATTTTCTATGTAACTTCTAAAACAGCAAAGTTCTTTCGGGTTCTTGACAGAATCTGACAAAATGTGCCGAATCGGAGGCGGCTGCTGGCAGAGAATGTGGTGTTGGCGGGGGTAGCTTCCTGCCTAACTGCAACAACAACTGAGCTTTTCTTGTTGAGCATCCATTTTTATAACCAATTTCGATCCTCCCTGGGGATCCGGCCGGCAAACAGCTTTGGCCAATGAAATCGGTTTCGGCCCACTCATTTGCAATGAGATGATTTGCGGAAGGTTTTAGTTCCACCAATGAGATTTTGCCAACTCACATCGGACCTTGATTCCTTTCAGGTTCTCACGGACTCCCCCCCCCCCCGTGTCCACCAGTGGATCTTGGCCTTCATGTGACCTGATCAAATCACTCTGACACTTGTTTTGTCTGCGTTTTCAGCTTAGTGAAATCGACATTTCAACTCCAAAAGAAGAGAAATTTATATAAACATGAAAGAATCGAAATTTATACAAACATGAAAAATGAGAAATGTATATTTTTCCAAAATAATTAGATTTTATCCTCTTGGCTTTTAGAAGTACTTGATGGTACTAAAATTATTATGTTTTTTTCTAAGCTCACATTGCATGGCGTAATCAACATTAATAACATTGCCAGCATCGATTTCTCTCTCCATTGTTTTAAACCAACCAAAGGAAAGTATCCCTGTGGGAGAAGGGAAAGTATCCCTGTGGGAGATAGTGTCACAGTCTACTTAACCAAGGAAAAACAAACAATACAAAAATAAACAATTTTTTTTTCAATAACTTCAGTAATCTCACACAATTCTTCACATGCAGAACACAGTTGATGAGCCAACTTTCACCGTACTATGCTTTTTAACATTTCAATGTCTTCACTATGCAGCTCTAGGCCTCCTTTGTCATGATCACCATGACCCTTTGTTGTTGATCTCCTATTCAACCAAAATCTAACGGAAATGTCGTTCCACTGAATCAACCTTCACTATCCAGGCTATTCTTGTTGCTACTCCTGTGATATATGTCAGCCCCTACTAACCCATTTTACCAGACAGTTCAATTTCAACACTTTGACCTCACCACACAACTGCCAGACTATTAAACACCTCACCAGTGTTGATTTCAACTCTGAAGAAATGTGTACATCAAACCCTGCCAACAACTCTATAACTGGCTTTACTAATCCACGCCTGATCTCTATTGTGACCTCAGCCAACCAACCCAAGAAAATTGGTTAACACTCAGCCCTACTGACAACACCTTTACACCTATTTGCTTTCCTTACAAACAACAACTAAGGAACTACACATGAACAATTTTTGCCACCTTTCACACAACTATGTACATATTTCTGAATTTTAACCAATACACATTGTTGAAATCTTAATCCTTGTTCTTTTCTGATGCTATCAAACACTCATTAAAACAAGAGCAATAAAATGAAGTATCTTTCCAGAGAGCCCAATCACATGTGTGGATTCTTTAAATCAGGTAGGGTAAGAAATTGCACATTAAAATTACTTCACTTTATTTTTGTGGGTGGGGTGCAAATGATTTTCATGGATAGACTCCTCACCTTGGTGACAAGCATCTTTCTGCTTCCTTCAGGCTTAAATATTTATATGTATATCAGTGTAAACAGAGCATTATACTCACTGATAACTTATGCATTTATTCATGTTGCTAGAAATCAGATAAAGTAATTATATTTACCTTTCACTGAAAACAGAACCCAAATGATTACCCTTTTTTTAAAAGCTATTGTATTTAGTAATGGATTTGGAAATTGATTTAATAAAAAGTGGCTAATATTTTATCAAGTGCTTCAGCCTGCAATTAACGAATGGAATAGTTTAACTTTCCTGTTATTTCTTAATTGCAAGAACAATATTTTTTTTTAGATTATACACTTTTTTTATAGAAGACAAAGTCTTCTGTAGTACTGAAGATATACTCACTGTCCAAAAGCTTTTACTATTTCAGCTTAAAGGAAATCAATCAATTTTATTTCTGATGATCTGATTTCAGTTGTAGGAGAATTACTATAAAAACATGATATGTGGGTGTGAAAAGAATAGTGGCTCAGAATGAGAAATTGGAGAGATGAGTTCTAATTCCAACCAGGTTCATTACATTGACTTATACACACATATCCTTGGGAAAAGCATGAATACATCTTCTCCCCTAGCTGTTGATTAAATAGTAACACTTGTATTTAGAAAAATCATTGCTATTCTGAAAAAAATTGTTCACTCACAAAAAAGAATTATTTTTTTATATGTTTCAGCATAAATAACTCACAAAGTGTTGATAAACTATAAAAAGCAATCAATCAATAGCCTCAGGGAAGACCATCTTTCTAAAAAGCTCCGTATCATATTGTGGGAGAAAAAAACAAAAAACCTTCCAAACAGAAGAAAAACATAAGAACATAAGAAAAGATATGGTCAAAAAATGAGCCAATTTCATGTTAGGCACCTTTGTGAAATCTGCTTGGAGATAAGTGATAATCTGTAAAAAAACAAAAACAAAAAAAAGAACAAAAAAAAAACAAATCAATCAATACTTTTTTTCAGCAAAAATGTAACATTATAGTAAAACATATGATAAAGCAAAAATAGAAGAATTTTCATT
Source organism: Ascarosepion bandense (assembly GCA_037127315.1). Taxonomy (NCBI): domain Eukaryota; kingdom Metazoa; phylum Mollusca; class Cephalopoda; order Sepiida; family Sepiidae; genus Ascarosepion; species Ascarosepion bandense. Next base: position 3,952,007 of record JBBBDQ010000627.1, read on the forward strand.
TCAATTTGCAGTTTAATAATAATGGTAATCTATATCCAGGCTCACCCAATAAATGGTTGAAATTTTATGTTTGTTAGTGTATTTGTTATAATAGTTGAAAAAAAAAACAATATCAATACTGAATGAGAAAAAGAAAAGATTACTAATTATCCAATTACCAAAGTTAAGCAACATCAAGCCTGGTCAGTACCTAGATGGGTAATTGCCTAGGAATACCAGATGTTGTATGCTTGGATGTGCAGGTGATACGCTGAATAACTGGTCAGAAAATGAAATCACATAGTTTAAATTCCAGTCAAATTTGTTACATTCAGTTATGCACAAATATCATTGGGGAAGATATTAATCATTCTTTTCCCTTCTATCCCCAGCCGTAGGAAATAGCAGGACAGACTAGCAACCAATCTAGGAGAAGGAAAACCCTGAATTCAAACAAGCCTAGAGAAGGCTGGCAAAGACAAAATTAACTTCTCATAGGAACAAACAGTCAAAATGCAGCTAGGAGATGGAAAACTCCTATTCAAAAAAGCCTGCAATTGTAGCATCATCTCACATGGTATTTAGATAGAGACAGTGTGCATTGCAGGACAAAAGCAATTAACTTTAAACAGTTTAATTGTGCGGGTTGTTCTGTGTCAGGGCACTCTCCTCCTTTCCACGGAAATGGACTATTCAAATCACTATATAAAATAGTAGTGATTATACCTCGAGGAAGGAAGTCAAGTGAGCAAGTCAGTCGGGTATTTCTGGTATTGCACCGGAAGTGTTCTACTAGTCAATCTATCACATCTCTACGATGATACTGTGTACTAATTACCTTGTTCTGTATCCTACTAATCCTTACCTCTTGTAAATACTTCTCTTTCCTGTCAATACACCTACTTTTATAGTATTATGTTGTTTTGTATTATTTCACATAATTCTGTTACCCAACATAACATTCTGTAAAAGCTATCACCCGTAAGTATGGAACAAGTAAGTCTCCCTGAAATCAATACACTGCACCTCCTCGGCCTTACCTTTTTTTCCAACCTCAAGTGGAATGACTACATTGAATCAATAGCTAAATCCACTGCTAGGAAGGTTGGGTCACTGTGTAAGGCCAGGAAGTTTTTCTGCCTGAATCCATCTAGCACATATACAAATCAACCATTAGACCGTGCATGGAATACTGTTATCATATCTGGTCAGGCGCCCCTGCTGTTCAGTGTTCTCGACAGGCTGCAAAGGAAAATCTGTAATGTGATTGGTCCTGACCTGGCAGCTTGACTCCAGCCACTTGATCATCGATGGGATGTGGCTTCCCTCTGTCTATTCTACAAGTATTTTCATGGCTTCTGCTTTGAAGAACTTTGGTCAGTGGTGCCCCCTCCACAAGTATTTACTTGGGAAACCAGACTGGAATCAAGGTCCCACCCTTTTACAGTTAGATCAATCAAATACAGACAACAATTCTACTCCAGCAGCTTTTTTTTCATACCTCTTGCCTGTGGAACTCCCTTCTACATACTTGCTTTCCTGACAGCTACAACCTCCAAGAATTTAAATGCAAAGTCAATTCCCATCTCTTGTCCACTTAACTCTAGCGCTTTCTGCATCACCCTATGTATCTTGTTCATTTCTTTTCTCTTTACCTTTGTAAATGTCTTCACTCCTGTGTTCACATCCTTCTCTTGCTCTTCTCTTTCACCCACTGTAGCTGGTTTGTCTTTGTCTTCACTCTCTCCCTGTCTAAAACTTTAACTCTCTTATGGAACCCCCTGCACATCAGTGGCAGTACCGCCTTGCTTGGGGGGAAACAATTAAAAGGAAAAAAAAAAATATATATATATATATATATATATTGTCATCCGCAGACAGGTCCGTTTTGCTGTATCACAGCTCATCAGTATGGTTAGACTCCGATTGCTACACAACCCAGGCTCAAAACCCGACCGATTTGGCATCAGTCGGCGAATCTACCCCTGGGCCATGGGGCGTTCGGTGGAAGAAGGCAGTCTTTTTAGCGCATATTATATTACGCGCCCAATAGCTAGAGTGCTCAAATTTCATTTTTACTGAAATGAGCGATGCGTACATGCTAGAGTGGCTACTGTTTTTCAAAGTCTACCTTTCTTCTAGAGTACTCGATCAGGGTATTGTTGTAACCCTAAAAGGTTGCTGTGTGAGTAATCACTAAAACAAAGGTTGGGAAAAATAGGATATCAACAAATACTAGGCCTCACACCCAGCGTGAAGTAGACGCATTGCTAGTGAACTGCTAGTCACTCTACTCACTTCCCTCTACTTCAATAGTTTCCACATATTTAAGGGGGGATAGGAACATCCCATTCCTGTATAAAGGTAGGTAAACAACAGATATAGATATATATATATATATATATATAATAATAATATTTATTAATAAATTATAACATTGATATGTTATAATATCACTACAAAAGTAGCTATTTTGTTTCGACACTTTTTGTGTCTTTTCAAATGATGTTGTTATTTCGAATATGAGGCCAGTGATTTTAAGAATCCGCCGTGACTGTATCCAATATGTAGCAATTTAGTCTGCCTAAAAGTTAACAGACAAATTGACATCTCGATAAAGACTAAATTTTGAAATTTGTGTATGTATATATACATGGGTGTATTACTATGTATGTTTTTTTCTTACTAATGTTTGTGAATATTTCTCCATATGTGAATGTTTGTAAGTTTATTCATGTATGCGTTCTTTTTCTCTCCCCCCGTCTAAAATATTAATAATTTTCTAAATCTACAAAATTGTTAAAATATATATATATATATATATATATATATAGTTTTTTTTTGTTTTTTTTTTAGCAACAAAAATATAGTAGATATAATAGTTAATTAATAATGCTGATCTTAATTTTATAAAATTTTAATACCAATGCCCACCAAGATTAATTTTAAGTCTTCCCACATATTCTCCAAAGTAAAAGTTGCTTTACTCTGATTGGTCCACATTGTACATACAATAATGCCTCCCTGATGAAAGAGGTCTTGCTTGTTCTTAACCTTTTAAAGCCATTCATTTCGAAATAACAACATCACTTGAAAAGACACAAAAAGTGTCGAAACAAAATAGCTACTTTTGTAGTGATATTATAACATATCAATGTTATAATTTATTAATAAATATTATTATTATTATTATTATTAGCTCTACTTTGTATTGAGCACTTTTTTAAAAATAGTGTTTCTTTGGATGGGGAATATTATTCCACCCATACTTGGATATATATATATATATATATATATATATTCTGTTATACTTTTAAATAAATAATTTTTTTTTACAAAATAAATATATTATTTCATGATTATCAATATTTTAAACAAAAATAATTACCATAGATGTTGGCATACAAGGCAACTAGGCATATAAAGACGACTGCCAATTTTCAAGTTAAAATGTAGGATTCAGACTATATTAACTGTACAAGTTAAGCCCCATCCCTGAAATTGTACTTCAAAATGTATTGTACTGAATTTATTAAATAATACTAGTACGCATATTTTTTAAAAATTGTTTTTATAATCATTTCACCCCAAGCAAAGCAATACTGCCCCTGGTACACAGAGGGTTACAGTGACAGAAAAAGAAAGAAAAGAAAGAGGAAACAAATTACAAGGGATGTTGAAGAAAGGATAAGAGAAAGATGAGAATCAAGATGGCAGTTAATGTAGCACTTAAACTTTTGGAGATTGTAGCTATCAGGAAAGCAATTATGTGGAAGGTGGGAAGTGCAAGAAAAGATTGTTGGTTGGCTGGTTGTTTTTGTTTTATGGCATATCAACACCTCGGCGGGTCATTTATTGCCAACTAAATTTTATTTAGTTATTGCTGGTAATACCTTTTTCTTTCAAGAATTTATTGTTGTTTTTATATAAGTTTTGTGTCTAGTAATACTTTTTTCTTTATGAGTATCAAGATTCATTGGGATTTGTTTTTAAGGGCAGGGTCCCCAAGTCCTACCCTGTTATTTACCCCATATCTGGAGGGAAGGGATGAATTAATACCTTTCCCAAGAGTACCAGTGCTTTAGTGAATGCAGGGTATTCAACTGGAATTTAAACTCGGCTCACCGATTTCTCTTTCCAAGCCAATATCCACTGCATCACCACGCACATCCGTCACTAAACGCTTACAGCACCTGGTATTCCCAAGCGGTCACCCATCTAAGTACTGACCAGGCTCAATGTTGCTTAACTTCGGTGATAGAGCGAGAACTGGTGTATTCAATGTGATTTGACCATAAGCCGCGAGAAAAGAAACTGATGGAGTAGAAGAGGCAGTTATATTTAAGTATTTTGCTAGTAAAATATGGGACCTTGATGCCAATCTAGTAGTACAAGTAAATTCATGTGATCAGGGCACCAGGGAAAGAAGCTTGTCAGAGTAGAAGCTGGGAAAATATTTGTAGGAAAGACTGAAGGGATCTCCATCTTGTCAGTGAACAAGTGACTGAAGTCAAGCTGCTAAATCATGATCAATTATATTGCAGATCCTCCTTTGGATTTTGTCAAGAACCCCAAAATGAATAACAGGAGCACCTTACTAGATATGGCAACAATATTCAATAACTTTATTTTCACTCAAATTCTAATAAAAAAAATAGTGGAGAGATATTGTCAATTAAATACCACAATTTACAATACCTCATGATGCTGTGTTTTTGGTAGGCTGTTATGGTCGCCTGAATGCCTTTGACTTGCTAACTATCCACTCATTCCATTGTTCTTGAATGCGGCCTTTAAACAGCTTTTTGAGAAACACAACCAGTTGTGTTTTTGTTCAACATCATAAAAAAAAATAGTGGAGAGATATTGTCAATTAAATACCACAATTTACAATACCTCATGATGCTGTGTTTTTGGTAGGCTGTTATGGTCGCCTGAATGCCTTTTACTTGCTAACTATCCACTCATTCCATTGTTCTTGAATGCGGCCTTTAAACAGCTTTTTGAGAAACACAACCAGTTGTGTTTTTGTTCAACATCATAAAAAAAAAATAGTGGAGAGATATTGTCAATTAAATACCACAATTTACAATACCTCATGATGCTGTGTTTTTGGTACGCTGTTATGGTCGCCTGAATGCCTTTTACTTGCTAACTATCCACTCATTCCATTGTTCTTGAATGCGGCCTTTAAACAGCTTTTTGAGAAACACAACCAGTTGTGTTTTTGTTCAACATCATAAAAAAAAATAGTGGAGAGATATTGTCAATTAAATACCACAATTTACAATACCTCATGATGCTGTGTTTTTGGTAGGCTGTTATGGTCACCTGAATGCCTTTTACTTGCTAACTATCCACTCATTCCATTGTTCTTGAATGCGGCCTTTAAACAGCTTTTTGAGAAACACAACCAGTTGTGTTTTTGTTCAACATCATAAAAAAAAAAAAAAAAAAAGAGGAGGCAAAATATTGTCAATTAACTACCACAGGATTTAAAGTTCACATTTTATGCCTGAAATATAAGATAGCTACTTATTTTTCACATATACGGTAATATTTTCACAGTTTTCTTTTCTTTTTTTCTTAGAAACACTCTCACACTTTCTCACAGAAAACAAACTATTTTTCTAAATTATAAGAATACATTTTCAGGACTCATTTAATGCTTGACTATAGCTGATTATGGATTACTAAAACAAATAAAGTTAAAGGAACATGCTGAAAAGTTATTTACATTTTCCACTTTACAAAGTCTAATCAAATGATGTCCTGGGTATGATGACAAACTACATCCGGCAGCAAAGCCTCTGATCATGATGTTTTGAGGAATGTGAAACTACCTCATAATTGATGATGTTGTTTCCAGGTCAACCCGAACCAAAAATGGTAGCACCTGTTAGAATCCCAGCTATGAGCAAATATTAACTCCTAAGCTGGAGTCAAAATACTATGAAGGTATAAAAATACATTTTTAAAGTAAAAATAACAACAATACATTTCTATAGTTAAAAAAATAACCAGCAATACATTTTTTTTAATTATTAACACTTCCAAGGAAATTAAATTTTGGCACTAAATGACCTATAAGAAGTTGACATGCTGCTAAACAAACCTACTGAGAAGCCATCAGAATTTAATCGGGAGTGCCTTCTTAGTCAGTATGAAAACTTTTCAGCACCATATTTTTACCTTAAATTTTTAATTCACCTTATTTATTAACCAATAAAAATAACTACTATTTTTGTAAATAGAAAAGTGACTTGATATTGAGCTTAACAGTCACCAACTGAGAATATAAATCTAATCTAAATCTAAACTTATTTATAAATGGAACTTTGTGTGTGTGTGTGTGTGTGTGTGTGTGTGTGTGTATCCGTTACCTATAGACTCAGAAACGGCTGAACCGATTTTCTTGAAAACTTAAACAGTTGTACTATAAGCATCTGCGAGTGTTCTTAGCTAGGTTTTGTATCGAGGTACCTCCGATAAATATCGAAAATCGAAAAAATCGCGTTATAGAAGGAGTGGTCTGATTTTAATCAAATTTGATACACTCATAGACAAAGACACAAGAAACGATATTCAGAAGTTTCAAGGTTGCAGTTCTTACAATAGTGCAGAAAATTGATAATATATATATACATATATAAATCGATACCAGGAAATCAAAATTTGACTTACAACCAATCATTTTTCTTTCAGTCTACAGTTTCGCTTTAACTGGAAACAACTGTTGCTTTTTAATCTTTCATGCCAATGTCCAAAGAGTGTGAGCTCCAGGACCATGGATTAGTTTTAAAGCTTTCATTACACCCGAGCAATACCGGGCTATAATGCTAGTATATAATAAATGTATTCTGTTAGGAAAACTGATAATCTCTTTCCTCCTGATTTCCAGTGCATTTCTGCAATAAAGTCATAAGCATTGCATTTACATAATCTGGTGGTGAGAGGTGAATCCACTTCCTAAAAATATAAACAAGTAACCTCATAAGAATTTAAAAAAATCTCTTCTTGGTTGGCCCAAGAACTTTCATAATAGCTTTATTCACTCAGTAATGCCTGCATTAATCTCTAACAATGAAAAACACCTTTCTTTCTGAGTTTTAATGTAAGACATGCACACTGAATACTGAATATGCTAATACAAATTTTAGATAAGAAATTGCAAACTTTGGTTTTTAATCATTAAATTTTCTTCTCTTTTGACATAAATATTGAATTTCTGAGTGCAGAAAATAACTATATTTAAACTGGGGAGTGTTAGAGTATAATTAGGTGAAGCCAAAACCTTGCATCTCAATATGATGTTCAAGTGCCGTTGGTTGTGATCTACAACATATATTATTTTGGTATGTCATTTGTAATTATGAGCGAATGAAACTTTTGACATATTTATTCAATAAATCTGTAGTGAATAGGAAATTAAGAATTAAAATCAACCTTTTACAAAAATTCATAATGACATGTGAAATCCTGGTTTTTCTTAAATAGAAAAAGGATTGACCATGTGCTTAAAGAAAAAGTAGAAACCAGACTTTGCAAGTAGGTGTTAAATTGATTTTTGACCAATGGGAGAGACTTGCAAGACCAAAAATGACTTCGCAAGTAAGTGTGAAAAATCTAGATTACAATAAAAGGACTTGATCAGAGTCAGTCAGCCAGATGGAAGCAGCCAGACAAAACTAAAGTGTAACTTCAACTTCAAATCAACCCAGAGATAAGGTCAGGTCGAACCTTGTTCTCTTTCTCTTTTCTTCTGCTGATTCCTTTTACTACTTCTTCATCCAAAGACATTCCTACTTAATACATACATATGCATATACTCTTTCAACAATTACTACTATGAACATTTTCTACAAATCTTGATACCTTTAACTTTCTTACTGAACATTAATTTCTACAAATTCTTGTTATTCTTTCCTTTTAATAAATTTCTATATTAACATGAAAAATGTATATCTTATTTTCATTATTCCACACAATTCCACACAGTCTAACCGGCCAACAAACAACCTTCTGATGATAATTATGAATAAAACTTGTAAACTGTAGGAAGTTTGGTTAAGTCTGACACAAGGCCGAACCAAATAAACCTTAACCAGCACTCTACAGCTGCAAATCCTACACCTGATATTACCGGTTACACAAACAACTGTATAGTATATTACACAGGAATGCATTTAAAACATTAATAAAGATTGCATTGTGGTTGTTAATTATCTTAAAACCACAGTAATTTTTTAGCTCATATGCCTTATGGCACATGAAACATTTCAAGAGTTGATTTTGGTTCTCATCAATGTTTTTTTTACTACTTTATAGTAGTTCTTCTAGAGAAAAGTGAACCATTCATTTCAAGAAACTCTTTATTCTTTATAGTGCATATGTCTTGATTATCTACAATAGTGAGCATTTTAATTGAATGTTTTTTCAAAAGTATTTATTTTCCCTAATACAACAGCAAAATTTGATAGGTCAGGCTTTAGTATGAAGAATACGTATGTTAATTTGATATACACAAGAACTCTAAACTACATTCCTTTGCCATCTCTTTTGAATGATGGGTTTCCCAAAACTTTTCAGATTCCTTTGAACTTTCCTACAAATGCCAGAGCACACCTCTGACCCTACTTCCCACTTAGTACAATGAGAAGGTACCACCTGAACAAAAAACTCTAGGCCACGAGACAATAATTAATTTTTGGTACATCTTATCAAAAATTAAAGTCTGATTACATTTGGTAAAAACACAAGAATAATGTCAAATTTAAAAGAGTAACACGAACATTCAACCTTTACAGCTTATTAACTACAGGTCAGAAAAGAATTCAAGATCCATCAACATTATTTTTTCCTGATGAGAATCATAGATAAATGATGTGCAGTTGATGTAATAGATGATGATTCAGAATGAGAAATGAGCCCAGTTCATTACATTTATTAATGCACAAATACTTTTGGGAAAGATCTGAAGCTATTTCTTCTCTCTCCAGCTATAGGTTAAATAGCAGAGCAGACTGAGCTCTCTAACCACAACTGGCAACTATTCTAGAAGGACAATTCTAAAGTCAAAACTCTAATAATTGTACATAATCCCAAGAAGCAACACCTTTCTTTCAAACACAGCCATATTTTTGTGATGTCTTATGCAACTATATTGAAGATTTTATTCAGAAACAAAAGTTATCTCAATGATTAAAACTTTCATTTAGTAGAATGCCTTCTGCCTGTGTTTGATCACTTATATTTTTTCAAATTCTTGGCCATGGTACCTAGTCACCCATTTTTCAATGTCCAATAAACTGTTGCTTAATTTCAGTAATCAAGTGGGGACGAATACCAGTCTACTCAAGCAATTATATCATCCATTTAATTGTATTTAAACTAACATTAAGATATGCAGTTATTATTAGAGCACAGGAAGATGTTAACTTTTTCAGAAAAAAAGACAAACAAATCATTAAAAATATACAGGTTGAAGAAACATAAAATGTCTTCAGATGTATTAATTCACAAACTCTTTGTCGTGTTCATTCTGCTAACACAATTTATGCCAAATTATACACTAATTCATTGAAAGGTTTGGAATATTATAAGTAAATTATTTGTGCTTCAAGTCATCTCAAATTCTTCATTCACTTAGCAGAGATTTCCTTTGAGAGAAACAAATTGTTGTAGGCAAAATGCAATGAAGTGTCTGTTGAATAAATAAATAAATAAATAAATACAGAAATAGTCTTTTTCTAGTTTTCCAACTTGCAATCTTAAGGTATCTTTTGACTTCACTTCAAGGTAAAAATTTAAGTGTTTCCAGACTTGCTACTTGGCTTATTCAAATTTACCTTTGTTTGCTAAGATTTTTTATGCTTCTAAATTATGCTGATTAGCTTTCTTTGGAAAGCATAAAAATAACTTTCCCTCAGCAAGTTCAACTTGATCAATGAATATGATAATTAAAAGTTTTACAAGAATATAAAAGTAGATAAGAAAGACATAAATAGAACAAAAAAGATAAAACACTTAGATTAAATATTTTTTAAATAAAGATTTTAAAAGCACCTTAGTGTATTTAGGATAGCATAAAGTGTAAAACTTTCGTTAAAATAGAAAAAGTGTTTTATCAGTTAGAGATCCTGTGAGGCTCTTAATGTCAAGATTTATTTTTAGAGAATAGTAATTGTGTTCAAAATTTTCTAGCAATTTTAATCAAATTAGGTAACTACACTTATGAATTGATAAATTTTTCTTTGACTTTCTATGGCCTTAAAACATTTTGGAAGTTTTATAATTCCATCTTGATAAAATAATTTTGGCTTCAAGGCAGCAACGTTGACAATGAAAGTTTGAACATCAAAGACATTTTAAAATTTTTGCTCAGATAAGGAATGCCGCATTGATCAGAAATAAATGATTATCTGGTGAATATACCATTTGAGAAAGATTCTCTCCTTCCCAAATCCATTATGGTTTCGGGGTTGACAGAACAATGTGAGGATGAACATTGTCATGTTGCATTATCATTTGCTTAGTTTCTTTACTGGTTTTTCTTTTCTTCAATAGAAGCATCAAAATTTTAATGGTGATGACTGCAATGAACTTGTTTGTCAGCATAACACTTAAAACTAGTCTTCATTTGTCTATTCAGCCTCTAGTTTTAAAAGGATGTTTTAATGGGTGTGAAGTAGAAGAGATCTCATCCGATCTTGTATCCCAAGTATTATGAAGGGGCAAATGAAAGTATACAAGACTCTTACTCCAGTATAAAACATGAAAATGAAATTACATTTATCAAGTGTACATTTTTTGTCAAAAATATTAGGATAGAATAAAAAATTTACAAACAAGCTTGCATAAAATATGCCTTTGTGCACCAAACACTTAGGCAAAACAACAATTTCTAATTATAATTCTGTTGGGCTCATAAAAATAGTTATAATTATGATCAAGAAAATGTCTACTTAACTTTGATTCATTTGACATTCAAACCGAGTTGATGAAATTGATTATTCAGACAGCTCACTGGATTTTGTTTAGACAGTCGATCAGTATTATAAAGTGAGGTCTAAATATCAGATAAATCTTGTATTTTCATAGAAAGCTGAAAATCAGGGTTTATACCTCTGTTTTTGTGACAATGCTTCACAAATAATTATAGAAAGGTAATCATCTATCTCTTTAAATTAGTACAATTTCCTCCTTTCTGCTTCTATCTTTTCATAATTGAATTTCAGTTTTTCCTATGTTCATTTACCAAAATTTGCCTGAGTCATTCACAAGAGAAAGTCAAAATCCTTCTGGTTTGTGATTTCTTTTTCTTCTTCACCTAAACTCATCACCCCAACAACCAGCTGACATCTACCTTGTAAATGCTGAAACATGTTTTCTTTTTGCTTTCTATTCTTTTTCGAAGTTCTTCTTCAGCAACTGCCAGTAACTTTTGCTTATGAGAGCCAAATCCATTCTTCTCCCTTTTCATCTAGGTTAATCTCTCAGCAACCACCTGATGTCTTCCTTATGAATGGCAAATCATTTCTGCCTGTCTGGCAAGCCAGAATTCCTAAATAGCCACAAATCAGCACCATGCTTAATCAGAAATACCATAGAGTTCATAGCTTACTTTCCATATTGGTTAAAAAAAAAATCACAAAATGTAACTCTTTAAATCATGCCTGTTAGCAAACCTTATTTAAGTGGGCTTTGGCCATTAAACTTGAGCCTCTATATTTACATGCTTTCAGAAACAAGTTTTATTTCTTTTGTAAGCCATCAGGTTTTATTTTGGCAGTTTTTTTACAACATCAGTTTGAGCCACATATAAAATTTTATGCATCAAATTTAATTCAGGCTACTTTTTACTTACTGCCTCTAAAAGAGTAAGTGCCAAAAGTTAAAAAGTATTAAAAAACTCAGTCACAGAAAAAATATAATTAAAAAAAGGCCACTGAATGAACCAGCAATAACACTGTCAGATATAACAGCACGTTCATGTTAGTTAATTAAAATTAGATAATACCAACAAACATTGAGATAGTGTTCCCTACTAATGCCTTCAAAAGAAAATAGCAGAAAATTCATGTAGATACTATCATTCTTTGTCTGATTGCTTAGCAACATCCCTAATCTCTGTATATCTTTATTTGCAGAGTAAGTATCTAATCTTCAAATTTCATTTGAATAGTCAATATAACTTGGTTAATGTCTAGACATGTCTAAAAAATTCAAGCGAGAAAATGAAAATATCAGCAGGTAAATTTGAAGCTCTTTATTTACAATGGGTCAGTGAATACTTGACATTCACCAAAACCAATACTTACGAATGAATTAAAGAAACCAAAGAAACCAACAAAGAAAACTTCATTACAATTCTTTATATTTTGTTCTACCACCCTCCACACACACATCATATATATATATATATATATATATATTTAAAGAGAGAATGATATTATTAACTTACAGTCATCAATTGCATGGTAGTGTTTTTTTATGTGTCTATTATGTCCTAGGTCACAGCGATAGCTTTTTTTCCCTTTTCTTAAAAAATTCTGCTATAACCTTTATCGTCTTACCAACTACAGAGAGTATTCATTATATCAGAATGCCAACAACATTTTTCAATACTATGAAAGATATTACATTAAATGTCCCTCACCATTGTCAGAATTTTTTTTTTCATTTCATTTTCTATTCTCATGTTTTTAATTTCTTTCCAGTTTTCTGAACTGCAGGTTTCTAAATGATCTGTTATAGATAAGAAAAAGAAAAAAAAATACACTAATTAAATGTGTATTCATGTTCAATCAAGTAAATGTCAGACAGTATAAAAAGACTGCAACTGATTTAATGTGAAACTACTTGATGGAGCTACATCTCTTCATTTCAAGTCTTAATTGTTTTATTTATACACTTATTTTACACTGTATCTGTTGAGCTCTCATGTTTACTTTGTACATCCTCTCTGCTCCATGGAACTGTCAGTGATTCTCCTGGCTTTTTCAAAATAATCAGACAGCATTTGTTTGAGCAATACATCATTTTTATTTAACCCTTTAATGTTTTCTTCTATGTGTCATGTCCCTTCAGTATGTAGGCAATCATGGCCTTCCACATCTCTCTATCCCTAGTAGCTCTTAACATGTTTTCTCCTGTTACCCCTTTCAAACTCTGCTATGCTAGTTATTTCCTCAAACCTCTCATATATGCTATGTATTGCTTTCCTCTGTCTCTCTTTCTATCTAACCTGTGAGTATCAGATTCTCCAAGCCCTCCTTCTTCATTACATGTCCCAGGAACTTCAACTGTCTTTTCTTGATGTTTACTACTTGTTTCTTTTTTGTTTCCATCATCTCCAAAACCTCATTATTGCTCACATGTTTGATCCATGGTACTCTCAGCACCCTTCTGTAGAATCACATTTTGGTTGCTTTGAGTCTCTCCTTCATCTTTGAGGAAATTGTCTGGCATCCACTACCATATTGAAGGACAGACATTACATAACAATCCAGTACTCTCTTTAATTCCAGTGATATTTTCCTGTCTATCAAAATTGGAAAATATCACTAGTATTTTCCAGCAATATTTTGAAAAATTATTTACCATAATGTTCAGACAAACCCGAAAAAAAATATAAAACAACTGATTTAATATCAAAGAAAATTCTGTATATCTTGGAGCATCTAAGAGTTTACTACAAATTAGGCATGTAGGGATGGTCGGCCATGTCAGGTACAAGGCCACTTTAAAACACAGCCAAGAATCCTCGCATTTAAAGATATCAGAAAGTTGAAAGAATAAAAGTGTTGCATTTGTAAAATAAGTGGAATTTTATTAACTGAAAAAAATACCATAAAATTTGTAAGAAGTGAAATTACTATGTAAATATTTAAAGAAAGAATGTGTAGTGTCAAGTTACAGGAATCAAGAGTTCATAGTTGTAAGTAGCAAAATGTGTGTATGCAGAAAATCAGGGTACAGTCTTTGTTCCTTTCCTTTTTTTATGGCCAGCAAGAAAGTGAAAAGGAAGGTTAAGCAACAATGGAAAATTGTAATTATCGGACATTAGTTTTTATGAGTCAGTTGAAGTATCTTGTTATTGTTGTCATTATCTTCTTTGTTGACTGAGAGAATGGTAAGAAAGAAGAAGAGGTAAAGGAAAATAGTACATGAGAAAGCGAAGGAGAATGAATGTGTGATGGAAACTTATATCCAGGTCAGTGGTTTGAAGTTTTGTCACATGTTGCTAGTGTATGATATATCTGCTTCCATCTCTCTAATTGATTTGCTTTCCTTTCTTCTTTTATAATGATTTATATTTTTTTTTTATAGGCTTGTTAACTTTTCTCTCAGTTTTGCAAATCACTGCTTTTCATTGTTCAGAAAATTAACATCATGAAATTTGGCTTTATCTTTTTCTTTCAGTACAATCTTTTACTTATTTGTCAAAATTAAATTTCACACTGGATTGTGAATTTTGCCTTGGTTTTTTTTTTTTCCCAAAATATTTTCAGTCATTCTGATCCGATTTTGTGGATGTAAAATTCTAATTTTTGTGTTTCAATTAATCGTTGGATGACATATGATTTGTATCCTATAGTCCACCAGCTTTCTTTCAACTTCATTAAAAATTTTCCATATTTGAAAATCATTAAGCAATATTTTATTATTGCAGATAAAAATGTATTTCTTCTTGTTTTTCATTTCAACCATAATGCTACTTTCTGAAGAAGTTAGAAATGTCCTTACCATTTCAAGCATTGTTCAGCTTCTTGAACTCTTTGCTTTTTTTGCTACTGCAAGGTTTTGGTTGATTCATTCTACAGCTTTCTTTAAATGTAGAATCTTAAAGAAAAGAGAGCCGATCTCTCTATATCATTAAACTAAGTAGCAAAAGAATAAATATATATTCTGTGTGGTTCACATTGCTACAAATGATTTGAACCAGTCAGTTAAATTGCTACCATTTTTGTTAATAAAGATCTCTCTCTCTCTCAATTCAGATGGGCAAATCTGGAGATAAAGAGAGATCAACAAAAACACTGTGACAACAGTCGGAGCAACAAAAATGGACAACTCTTGGAATCATTATGTTATGTTGCAAGAAGAAAATAAGCTCATTAATTAAAATAATAAAAACTGAAATAAGCTCATTAATTATAATAAAAATAAAATAAGCTAAAATAAAGATATAAGATTAAATAAGCTTATTAATTAAAATAATAATATTAATAATTTAAATAAACTCATTAATTATAATTATAATCAAAATTAGCTAAAATAAAGAAATAAGATCAAATAAGCTCATTAATTAAAATAATTATAATTCAAATAAACATCTAAAATAACGAAATTAGAAACAATAAGAATTACATTAATGAAATTATAACAATAATTAAAATAAGCTCAATAATTATATTAATTAGAATTAGAATAAAATTAACTGAAATAAAAGAAATAATCTAAAATTTGTTCATTAATTAAAATAATAACAATAATTAAAATAATCTCATTAATTATAATTAAAATAAAATAAGCTAAAATAACAAAATAAGTTAAAATGAATGAAGCTCATTAATTAAAATAATAATAATTAAAATAAACTCATTAATTAAAATGAGGTATATACTGTTATGACACACTATTTACATTATTTGGACTATTGTCCTCATCTTTGTTGTCATTTTTATGATGTTTCGACCATTGTACACTCTGGCTTTTTTCAGGTTCTAGGAATTTCAAACCAAACCCTTTATTATCCCAATAATCATAATAAAGGGTTTGGTTTAAAATTCCTAGCACCTGAAGAAGGCCAAAGCGTACAACAACCAAAACATTGTAAAGATGACAACAAAGATGAAGATAATAGTTCAAATAATGGAAATAGTGTAAATACTACCTCATTTCAGAAGTATAGACAAAACTGTTAAAAATATGTTGAAAATATCTAAATTATACAACCTTTAAATTATCTCAACTTTATCCTATAATAATTGTTGCATATGCTTACAGATTTCAAGCACTAAATGTAGGAATTAAACACTATCAGATTTTATTATGCAAGTAAACACTTTCATAAATAAAATTAGCTTTAATCAATGTCAGTAAAAGTTCTCAGGATATATTCATATTTATATAAGAAATATACAATGTCAGTTTCAACTTAAAATATCTATGCTTGTTAAAAATACTGATAATATTTTGAAATTATCAGGCTTTATTAAAAATGAATAAAACTAATTTCAATATAAATGTTTATATATTAATAAGTTGATGATATATAAATCTGACAAAATTATTAAATAGGGAATAATGAGAAAAACATTCATAAATTTAACATATTTCACTAACATAAATTTAACATATTTCAACATATTTTTTTCAAATAGAATAATGTAAGGTTATTTCAATTTTTAAATTCTATGTTGTATTTACATTTGTTGGGTAAATGTCACATGTTCTTTTATGGCATTAATAACTAATGTAATTTTCATGGAAATCACAAGCTTTCCTCATGGTGTCTGTGTTTAATACTTAAAATGTTAGCATAAGAGTAGAGAAGTTCATTTTTTGCTTAATTCATACTCCTTCCCTGACAGAGTAGAGTTTTTATTTCTTGTCTAAGTTTAGGATTGAGTTTCCAGTTCATCCTCCTTATTCCCAGTAACCACTTGCATCTTAGGAGCATTATTGCCTTGCTTGGAGTAAAATGATTATAAAAAATGCTAAATATCTAAGAAAACATTAAATTTATTAATTTTTTTGTGTCCTATATAATTATATTAATAAAAAAAAGACATAGAAAAATATATTTGATGGATACAGTATTCCATATACATAAATGAATTATTTCATCTGTTAACATGGTCTTCTTGACGTTCTATAGCCTTCATTAATGCTTGACCACTTGATTTTGTTAATTTTGCTATTGTTTTGACATTAATACTAATTACAAATGTCCACAGATATTCTTAGCTTGAATATTATTTTCCATTCCTATATTTTCTTCTTTTCATAAGACACTAGAAGTTGCCTATTGGAATAATATCTGCTGAGGATGAGGGTCACCAAATTATTTGGTCACCAAATTATCTTGGTCACCAAAACCTTTTTAGCAAAGTGAGTAACAGGCAAAAAGTGAAGGAACACTGCCTCGCATGAATATACTCTTTCGCTTAAAGCTTCTTCATTATAACTGCCTTCAAATGCATTGGGATGGCCAAAGATGCATTCCAAAAGATAAGCAGATTATTAAGAGATACATGATATCTGTCCTACTGTATGGCAGCCAATGTTGGAAAATTTCCTCAAAGATGTAGAACAGACTTCAAGCAACAGAAATGTGGCTCTACAGAAAGAAGCTGAGGATACCATGGACCAAACAAATGAGCAATGCTTAACATCAGGAAGTGTTAGTTGAAATTTCTGGGATACATAATGAAGAAGAAGGGTTTGGAAAATCTATTACTCACAGGACAGATTGAGGGCAAGAGGAACGGAAGAAAAAATACATAACATATCTGATAAGTTTGAGAAAATGAGTGGTAGAACAGGGTTTAGAAACAACAAAAAGACGATTTATTTACAATGTCAAAAAAACAGGAAACTGTGGAGAGCCCTGACTGCCTAAATCCTTAGGGGACACTGCACATAAAGAGAGAGACAGTCATATCAATCATGTTGAAACACTTGATTTGTATGATTACCAAAGTTAAGCAACATTGAGCCTGGTCCTATATGGGTAACCACTTGGCAATACCAGTTAAGCAACATTGAGCCTGGTCCTATATGGGTAACCACTTGGCAATACGAGTTAAGCAACATTGAGCCTGGTCCTATATGGGTAACCACTTGGCAATACCAGTTAAAGCAACATTGAGCCTGGTCCTATATGGGTAACCACTTGGCAATACCAGTTAAGCAACATTGAGCCTGGTCCTATATGGGTAACCACTTGGCAATACCAGGTAAGCAACATTGAGCCTGGTCCTATATGGGTAACCACTTGGCAATACCAGGTAAGCAACATTGAGCCTGGTCCTATATGGGTAACCACTTGGCAATACCAGTTAAGCAACATTGAGCCTGGTCCTATATGGGTAACCACTTGGCAATACCAGTTAAGCAACATTGAGCCTGGTCCTATATGGGTAACCACTTGGCAATACCAGTTAAGCAACATTGAGCCTGGTCCTATATGGGTAACCACTTGGCAATACCAGTTAAGCAACATTGAGCCTGGTCCTATATGGGTAACCACTTGGCAATACCAGTTAAGCAACATTGAGCCTGGTCCTATATGGGTAACCACTTGGCAATACCAGTTAAGCAACATTGAGCCTGGTCCTATATGGGTAACCACTTGGCAATACCAGTTAAGCAACATTGAGCCTGGTCCTATATGGGTAACCACTTGGCAATACGAGTTAAGCAACATTGAGCCTGGTCCTATATGGGTAACCACTTGGCAATACCAGTTAAGCAACATTGAGCCTGGTCCTAAATGGGTAACCACTTGGCAATACCAGTTAAGCAACATTGAGCCTGGTCCTATATGGGTAACCACTTGGCAATACCAGTTAAGCAACATTGAGCCTGGTCCTATATGGGTAACCACTTGGCAATACCAGTTAAGCAACATTGAGCCTGGTCCTATATGGGTAACCACTTGGCAATACCAGTTAAAGCAACATTGAGCCTGGTCCTATATGGGTAACCACTTGGCCAATACCAGTTAAGCAACATTGAGCCTGGTCCTATATGGGTAACCACTTGGCAATACCAGGTAAGCAACATTGAGCCTGGTCCTATATGGGTAACCACTTGGCAATACCAGGTAAGCAACATTGAGCCTGGTCCTGGGTAACCACTTGGCAATACCAGTTAAGCAACATTGAGCCTGGTCCTATATGGGTAACCACTTGGCAATACCAGTTAAGCAACATTGAGCCTGGTCCTGGGTAACCACTTGGCAATACCAGTTAAGCAACATTGAGCCTGGTCCTATATGGGTAACCACTTGGCAATACCAGTTAAGCAACATTGAGCCTGGTCCTATATGGGTAACCACTTGGCAATACCAGTTAAGCAACATTGAGCCTGGTCCTATATGGGTAACACTTGGCAATACCAGTTAAGCAACATTGAGCCTGGTCCTATATGGGTAACCACTTGGCAATACCAGTTAAACAACATTGAGCCTGGTCCTATATGGGTAACCACTTGGCAATACGAGTTAAGCAACATTGAGCCTGGTCCTATGTGGGTAACCACTTGTAATACCAGTTAAGCAACATTGAGCCTGGTCCTAAATGGGTAACCACTTGGCAATACCAGTTAAGCAACATTGAGCCTGGTCCTATATGGGTAACCACTTGGCAATGCAGTTAAGCAACATTGAGCCTGGTCCTATATGGGTAACCACTTGGCAATACCAGTTAAGCAACATTGAGCCTGGTCCTATATGGGTAACCACTTGGCAATACCAGTTAAGCAACATTGAGCCTGGTCCTATATGGGTAACCACTTGGCAATACCAGTTAAGCAACATTGAGCCTGGTCCTATATGGGTAACCACTTGGCAATACCAGTTAAGCAACATTGAGCCTGGTCCTATATGGGTAACCACTTGGCAATACCAGTTAAGCAACATTGAGCCTGGTCCTATATGGGTAACCACTTGGCAATACCAGGTAAGCAACATTGAGCCTGGTCCTATATGGGTAACCACTTGGCAATACCAGGTAAGCAACATTGAGCCTGGTCCTATATGGGTAACCACTTGGCAATACCAGTTAAGCAACATTGAGCCTGGTCCTATATGGGTAACCACTGGCAATACCAGTTAAGCAACATTGAGCCTGGTCCTATATGGGTAACCACTTGGCAATACCAGTTAAGCAACATTGAGCCTGGTCCTATATGGGTAACCACTTGGCAATACCAGTTAAGCAACATTGAGCCTGGTCCTATATGGGTAACCACTTGGCAATACCAGTTAACATTGAGCCTGGTCCTATATGGGTAACCACTTGGCAATACCAGTTAAGCAACATTGAGCCTGGTCCTATATGGGTAACCACTTGGCAATACCAGTTAAGCAACATTGAGCCTGGTCCTATATGGGTAACCACTTGGCAATACCAGTTAAGCAACATTGAGCCTGGTCCTATATGGGTAACCACTTGGCAATACCAGTTAAGCAACATTGAGCCTGGTCCTATATGGGTAACCACTTGGCAATACCAGTTAAGCAACATTGAGCCTGGTCCTATATGGGTAACCACTTGGCAATACCAGTTAAGCAACATTGAGCCTGGTCCTATATGGGTAACCACTTGGCAATACCAGTTAAGCAACATTGAGCCTGGTCCTATATGGGTAACCACTTGGCAATACCAGTTAAGCAACATTGAGCCTGGTCCTATATGGGTAACCACTTGGCAATACCAGTTAAGCAACATTGAGCCTGGTCCTATATGGGTAACCCTTGGCAATACCAGTTAAGCAACATTGAGCCTGGTCCTATATGGGTAACCACTTGGCAATACCAGTTAAGCAACATTGAGCCTGGTCCTATGTGGGTAACCACTTGGCAATACCAGTTAAGCAACATTGAGCCTGGTCCTATATGGGTAACCACTTGGCAATACCAGTTAAGCAACATTGAGCCTGGTCCTATATGGGTAACCACTTGGCAATACCAGTTAAGCAACATTGAGCCTGGTCCTATGGGTAACCACTTGGCAATACGAGTTAAGCAACATTGAGCCTGGTCGTATATGGGTAACCACTTGGCAATACCAGTTAAGCAACATTGAGCCTGGTCCTATATGGGTAACCACTTGGCAATACCAGTTAAGCAACATTGAGCCCTGGTCCTATATGGGTAACCACTTGGCAATACCAGTTAAGCAACATTGAGCCTGGTCCTATATGGGTAACCACTTGGCAATACCAGTTAAGCAACATTGAGCCTGGTCCTATATGGGTAACCACTTGGCAATACCAGTTAAGCAACATTGAGCCTGGTCCTATATGGGTAACCACTTGGCAATACCAGTTAAGCAACATTGAGCCTGGTCCTATATGGGTAACCACTTGGCAATACCAGTTAAGCAACATTGAGCCTGGTCCTATATGGGTAGCCACTTGGCAATACCAGGTAAGCAACATTGAAACCTGGTCCTATATGGGTAACCACTTGGCAATACCAGGTAAGCAACATTGAACCCTGGTCCTATATGGGTAACCACTTGGCAATACCAGTTAAGCAACATTGAGCCTGGTCCTATATGGGTAACCACTTGGCAATACCAGTTAAGCAACATTGAGCCTGGTCCTATATGGGCACTTGGCAATACCAGTTAAGCAACATTGAGCCTGGTCCTATATGGGTAACCACTTGGCAATACCAGTTAAGCAACATTGAGCCTGGTCCTATATGGGTAACCACTTGGCAATACCAGTTAAGCAACATTGAGCCTGGTCCTATATGGGTAACCACTTGGCAATACCAGTTAAGCAACATTGAGCCTGGTCCTATATGGGTAACCATTCCAGCAATACCAGTTAAGCAACATTGAGCCTGGTCCTATATGGGTAACCACTTGGCAATACGAGTTAAGCAACATTGAGCCTGGTCCTATATGGGTAACCACTTGGCAATACCAGTTAAGCAACATTGAGCCTGGTCCTAAATGGGTAACCACTTGGCAATACCAGTTAAGCAACATTGAGCCTGGTCCTATATGGGTAACCACTTGGCAATGCAGTTAAGCAACATTGAGCCTGGTCCTATATGGGTAGCCACTTGGCAATACCAGTTAAGCAACATTGAGCCCTGGTCCTATATGGGTAACCACTTGGCAATACCAGTTAAGCAACATTGAGCCTGAGTCCCTATATGGGTAACCACTTGGCAATACCAGTTAAGCAACATTGAGCCTGGTCCTATATGGGTAACCACTTGGCAATACCAGTTAAGCAACATTGGGCCTGGTCCTATATGGGTAACCACTTGGCAATACCAGTTAAGCAACATTGAGCCTGGTCCTATATGGGTAACCCTTGCTTAATGCAGTTAAGCAACATTGAGCCTGGTCCTATATGGGTAACCACTTAGCAATACCAGTTAAGCAACATTGAGCCTGGTCCTATATGGGTAACCACTTGGCAATACCAGTTAAGCAACATTGAGCCTGGTCCTATATGGGTAACCACTTGGCAATACCAGTTAAGCAACATTGAGCCTGGTCCTATATGGGTAACCACTTGGCAATACCAGTTAAGCAACATTGAGCCTGGTCCTATATGGGTAACCACTTGGCAATACCAGTTAAGCAACATTGAGCCTGGTCCTATATGGGTAACCACTTGGCAATACCAGGTAAGCAACATTGAGCCTGGTCCTATATGGAGTAACCACTTGGCAATACCAGTTAAGCAACATTGAGCCTGGTCCTATATGGGTAACCACTTGGCAATACCAGTTAAGCAACATTGAGCCTGGTCCTATATGGGTAACCACTTGGCAATACCAGTTAAGCAACATTGAGCCTGGTCCTATATGGGTAACCACTTGGCAATACCAGTTAAGCAACATTGAGCCTGGTCCTATAGGTAACCACTTGGCAATACCAGTTAAGCAACATTGAGCCTGGTCCTATATGGGTAACCACTTGGCAATACCAGTTAAGCAACATTGAGCCTGGTCCTATATGGGTAACCACTTGGCAATGCCAGTTAAGCAACATTGAGCCTGGTCCTATATGGGTAACCACTTGGCAATACCAGTTAAGCAACAGTGAGCCTGGTCCTATATGGGTAACCACTTGGCAATACGAGTTAAGCAACATTGAGCCTGGTCGTATATGGGTAACCACTTGGCAATACCAGTTAAGCAACATTGAGCCTGGTCCTATATGGGTAACCACTTGTGTGCCAGTTAAGCAACATTGAGCCTGGTCCTATATGGGTAACCACTTGGCAATACCAGTTAAGCAACATTGAGCCTGGTCCTATATGGGTAACACTTGGCAATACCAGTTAAGCAACATTGAGCCTGGTCCTATGTGGGTAACCACTTGGCAATACCAGTTAAGCAACATTGAGCCTGGTCCTATATGGGTAACCACTTGGCAATACCAGTTAAGCAACATTGAGCCTGGTCCTATATGGGTAACCACTTGGCAATACCAGTTAAGCAACATTGAGCCTGGTCCTATGTGGGTAACCACTTGGCAATACCAGTTAAGCAACATTGAGCCTGGTCCTATATGGGTAACCACTTGGCAATACCAGTTAAGCAACATTGAGCCTGGTCCTATATGGGTAACCACTTGGCAATACGAGTTAAGCAACATTGAGCCTGGTCGTATATGGGTAACCACTTGGCAATACCAGTTAAGCAACATTGAGCCTGGTCCTATATGGGTAACCACTTGGCAATGCCAGTTAAGCAACATTGAGCCTGGTCTATATGGGTAACCACTTGGCAATACCAGTTAAGCAACATTGAGCCTGGTCCTATATGGGTAACCACTTGGCAATACCAGTTAAGCAACATTGAGCCTGGTCCTATATGGGTAACCACTTGGCAATACCAGTTAAGCAACATTGAGCCTGGTCCTATATGGGTAACTTAGCAGCAATACCAGTTAAGCAACATTGAGCCTGGTCCTATATGGGTAACCACTTGGCAATACCAGTTAAGCAACATTGAGCCTGGTCCTATATGGGTAACCACTTGGCAATACCAGGTAAGCAACATTGAGCCTGGTCCTATATGGGTAACCACTTGGCAATACCAGGTAAGCAACATTGAGCCTGGTCCTATATGGGTAACCACTTGGCAATACCAGTTAAGCAACATTGAGCCTGGTCCTATATGGGTAACCACTTGGCAATACCAGTTAAGCAACATTGAGCCTGGTCCTATATGGGTAACCACTTGGCAATACCAGTTAAGCAACATTGAGCCTGGTCCTATATGGGTAACCACTTGGCAATACCAGTTAAGCAACATTGAGCCTGGTCCTATATGGGTAACCACTTGGCAATACCAGTTAAGCAACATTGAGCCTGGTCCTATATGGGTAACCACTTGGCAATACCAGTTAAGCAACATTGAGCCTGGTCCTATATGGGTAACCACTTGGCAATACCAGTTAAGCAACATTGAGCCTGGTCCTATATGGGTAACCACTTGGCAATACGGTTAAGCAACATTGAGCCTGGTCCTATATGGGTAACCACTTGGCAATACCAGTTAAGCAACATTGAGCCTGGTCCTAAATGGGTAACCACTTGGCAATACCAGTTAAGCAACATTGAGCCTGGTCCTATATGGGTAACCACTTGGCAATACCAGTTAAGCAACATTGAGCCTGGTCCTATATGGGTAACCACTTGGCAATACCAGTTAAGCAACATTGAGGCCTGGTCCTATATGGGTAGCCACTTGGCAATACCAGTTAAGCAACATTGAGCCTGGTCCTATATGGGTAACCACTTGGCAATACCAGTTAAGCAACATTGAGCCTGGTCCTATATGGGTAACCACTTGGCAATACCAGTTAAGCAACATTGAGCCTGGTCCTATATAGGTAACCACTTGGCAATACCAGTTAAGCAACATTGAGCCTGGTCCTATATGGGTAACCACTTGGCAATACCAGTTAAGCAACATTGAGCCTGGTCCTATATGGGTAACCACTTGGCAATACCAGTTAAGCAACATTGAGCCTGGTCCTATATGGGTAACCACTTGACAATACCAGTTAAGCAACATTGAGCCTGGTCCTATATGGGTAACCATAGCAATGCAAGTTAAGCAACATTGAGCCTGGTCCTATATGAGTACAGCACACTTGGCAATACCAGTTAAGCAACATTAGACCTGGTCCTATATGGGTAACCACTTGGCAATACGAGTTAAGCAACATTGAGCCTGGTCGTATATGGGTAACCACTTGGCAATACCAGTTAAGCAACATTGAGCCTGGTCCTATATGGGTAACCACTTGGCAATACCAGTTAAGCAACATTGAGCCTGGTCCTATATAAGGTAACCACTTGGCAATACCAGTTAAGCAACATTGAGCCTGGTCCTATATGGGTAACCACTTAGCAATACGAGTTAAACAACATTGAGCCTGGTCGTATATGGGTAACCACTTGGCAATACCAGTTAAGCAACATTGAGCCTGGTCCTATATGGGTAACCACTGGCAATACCAGTTAAGCAACATTGAGCCTGGTCCTATATGGGTAACCACTTGGCAATACCAGTTAAGCAACATTGAGCCTGGTCCTATATGGGTAACCACTTGGCAATACCAGTTAAGCAACATTGAGCCTGGTCCTATATGGGTAACCACTTGGCAATACCAGTTAAGCAACATTGAGCCTGGTCCTATATGGGTAACAGCAGCAATACCAGTTAAGCAACATTGAGCCTGGTCCTATATGGGTAACCACTTGGCAATGCCAGTTAAGCAACATTGAGCCTGGTCCTATATGGGTAACCACTTGGCAATACCAGTTAAGCAACATTGAGCCTGGTCCTATATGGGTAACCACTTGGCAATACCAGGTGCTGTTAGCTTCAACTGGAAATGAAAAAACCAAATTTTAATTGCATTTGGGTTTGTTATATTCACTTACATGAAAATACAATTGGGAAACCAACCAATTCTTTTCTGCTTCCAGCTACGGGTTAATTATTAGAACAAGTATCAGTAAAGTCATCGCATGTAGCAAGATAAATGTAGCAAGATAAATGTAGCAAGATAAATGTCTACAATTCCAGCTCAAGCCATCACTCCACATTTCTTCTTTTCTTGATTATTTTCATGAAGGATCTTACCATTAGCTCAGCCATCTACACTGTCTAGTTTTTCTTTGATGCGCCATATCCCTTCAGGATGCTGGTGATCATGGCTCTCCACGATTTCCTGTTTTTTGTAGCTCTTAGTAAATGTTGTCTTTTTGCTATCTCTCTTAAACCTTGTTCTGTCATCCATTTACAAACTTGCTCAATAGATTATGTACTGCTTTTCTCTGTCCGTTTTGCTTTCAATATGTTCTGTGAGTGTCAAATTTTCCAGGCTCTCTTTCTTCATTATATGCACTAGAAATTTCAACTTTCTCTTTCCGATGTTAAAAATAAGTCTCCTTTTCATTTCTCTAAAACTTTGTTGTTGTCACTGTTAAGAAATTAAACTTCATGTATTTTTTCATGCTGCTTACCAGTTTTGTGATGTTTACTTAAAATTTTGGATGTGCATCGTGGTGCAGTGGATATCGGCTCGGAATGAGAAATCGGGAAGCCGAGTTCAAATTCCAGTCATATTCCTTGCATTCACTTGCGCACAAATACCCTTGGGAAAGGTATTAATCCATCTCTTCCCTCCAGTTATGGGCTAAATAATAGGACAGATTGGGTTCTGTAGCCTTGGTCAGCAACCAGTCTACCGCAGAAAGCAATGGCAACCTACTGCGGGATAATCTCCTGCCCAGTCATGATCACCCAAGCGTGTATCACATATGGCACCTAACTGACTGACTTAAAATTTTACCAACATTAGTTGATTTATGCTAATTTTCCTGCAAAAACATCAATTTGTAAAATAACATTAGATATAGAGTATTATGATATAGAGGTGGTAACAGTGAAATCTTTTAAAATATAAATTCAACAAAGAATATTTAGGTTTGCTTTTTAGTGCCAAAATGATGAAATGTTTTTTTCTTCACTTGCAGATGCAGAAATTAATTTTGTAAATTTTCTCAGGAAAATTCAAACTCATTTTAAAGTTTTCTTTTTTTTGTTCTTTATTTTTTTTTTTTAATCATTTCAACCTAAGCAAGATGATAATGCAACTAGAACACAGGTAGTTACAGGGAATGAAAGAGAATGAGAAGACATTAGTGGGGACGAGTGAGCAAAGGACAAAAAGAACAGGGTTCAAGAAGACAGAAGATGGCAATTAATGTTGCATTTAAATTTTTGAAGATTGTAGTTATCAGGGAAGCAAGAAATTTGAAGGGAGTTCCACAGGTGCTCTTAGTATATATTTAGAGATTCTTTATAAATATCCAAAGAATCTTGAATCTGATTGATTCTGACCTATCATCTCATCTCCTGTCACTTTCTCACTGCCATAATGAAGCTTTCTTGCAAATACTTTTATGATAATTGTTCTGATTAACTTTTTTTGATGGTTCCTACACTTTATGAATTTAAGTGCAGTACTAGATTGACAGCAAAGTCTCATTAAGTTACAGTTGAATTGACTAGATGTAACCGTAAGTTCTATGCTAATATTTTCTTCCCTTGCACTTCTTACTTGTGAAAGTCTCTCCTGGCTCCATGCTTTCCTGTCAACTTTGATCTTCAAAAAATTGAAATGCAATGTCAATCATTATCATCTGCTTCATGATTTCTGTTCTTATATTGTTCTTACTCTTTAATAATATTTTTCTTTTTTATTCTTATTTCCCACTTTGTACTTTAGTGACTTTACTTGAAGTAAAAAGATTTTTTTAAAAAATCCTCATATTGTTATTCCAGGAGTGCTATTAAGCAAGCATAAATTAGGAAAATAAAAAAATATGTGTCAAGAACCTATAATGACCATCTATGCTTTATGTAAGAGACTTGAGTAAACTTCTTCTATGAGCCATTTTCCTTCAAGATAATTGAAATCATAGCTCATCTGTGTTGTAATGGTCCAACATTCATTGCCATATGGGTGGACCAATGTGCTTCTTCTTCTTCTATGTGCCCTGTCCCTTCAGGACGTAGGCGATGATAGATCTCCACGTCTCCCTATCCCTTGTGGCTCTTAGTATGTTTGCTCCTGTTGCTCCTGGCAAACCCCGTTCTGTCATCCACCTGATCAGACCCTGCAAATATGTTATCCGCTGCCTTCCTCTGTCTCTCCTTCCTTCTATCTGACCAGTCAGTATCAGGTTCTCCAGGCTCTCTTTCCTCATTGCATGTCCCAGGAACTTCAGTTGTCTCTTCCTGATGCTCAGCATCAATTTCCTTTTTGTTGCCATTCTTTCTAACACTTCGTCGTTGCTTGTATGCTCAGTCCACGATATCCGTAGCATTCTTCTGTAGAACCACATTTCGGCCGCTTCCAGTTTTGTCCTCATTTTCGATGATATTGTCCAGAATTCACAGCCGTATTGAAGAACTGACATCACATAGCAATCTGTTACTACAACAAATAATACAAATGTATGAAAAAGATAGTGGAATATCTGTCAGTATGAGAAGAATAAAACATAAGAAAAGCTATATGGTTAGATTTGATTGGTTTACACTTGTCCCAAAATATTCATCTTTTCCTCTGATATGACCACTTCTAAGCTCTTAGTTACAAACTTAATTATGCCTTTGATGCTAATAACATTATTACTACAATACAATTTCTGCTGTGACCAATTCCAAGTTCTTTACCTGAATGTCTCCTGTGGCATAACAGTCCCAACTTTAACCCCATGGGCCAAGATATGACATGATAATGTATCAATAATGAAGCTTCATCCCTAAGGATAAGAATCATAATTGTGAATCTTAATAGAGGATTACTGTTTATTTCTAATCTGCACTGCTTAGTAAAGCTCACAAAATAATGATCTAGGAATTGTAAAAAAGAAAGAAGTTGACAGAAATACTAGCTGAAAATTAATGTGATACTTTTCCCTTATAACATGCCTTATTTCCCTTATAACATACTTTTCCCTTATAACATGCACTAGTTATAACACAAAAAGAATTTAGTAAGGATTTGTTTTTAATTATCATATTAATCTATATTTATCTGTTATTCATTTTTTTAAATTTTTATTTTTATTTATAATAGTAATGTTATAATTTAAAATCATATACATTTAATTATAAGGAATTCAGGAACTGATATATCAGATATGATTGCTTAGTTGTTAGTCCAGTAACCTCAACTATTAGCCTATAATAGTGTTTCCCAAACTATGGGTCCTAACCCACCAGTAGGTTGCAAGCAGAATGTTAGTTGTTTGTAAAAGTTGAACTAGAATTAGACATTAACATAAATGAAATGTTATCTGTTCAGATAGTTCAATTGTCATGCTGTTGTTGTATCAAGTACTATGTTGCTTTGATGAGCTTAATGAATCAGGGTTGGTCATACTCTTATTTAGTCATTCATTATCATAAAAATAAAATCAATTTTCACCTATTCATATATTACTTTAGCTATATTACTGGTTTTATCAGTTGTTTATAGAATTTTAACTTTTGATAATAGATATCTATGTTTTTTTTGTATTTCAAGCTATCTTTTAATTATATGTAAAGATCATATGCCCCCAGCTTCTTTCCCTATGCTATTTCAACCAAAAGTTAAAATTCTGTAACCAAAGGTTAGATATCTACTTCCAAAGAATATGTAGAAATTAAAAAAAAACTATAGATATCAATAATTAAAAGTTAAACTGTTTTTCCCAGTAAATTTGAATGGGTTGCCATAAGCTGTGGTTGTAATTCTAAAACGTTTAAAACCCCTGGCCAATAAAATATGGAGAGAGTTTTTAGTTTTTTAAGTTACTTTTTTTGTCTTTAATCATTTCACCCTAAGCAAGGTGGGACTGCCACTGGTGCACTGGTGCACAGAGGTTTACAGTGAGAGAAAAAACTGGCTACAGGGACTACTGAACAAAAGATAAAAGGTGAATGGGATTCAAGAAGATATAAGATGGCAATTGATATTGCATTTAATTTTTTGGAGATTGTAGCTATCAAGGAAGCAAGTCAATGGAAGAGAGTTTCACTGGTGGGAAGTGTGAAAAAATAAACTGTTGGAGTAAAAGTGATGGTTATATTTGACTATGGTAAAAGTGTGAGACCTAGATGCCAATCTAGTAACACACTTAAATTCATGTGGTCAGGGCACCAAGAAAAAAGTTCATCAGAACAGTTGCCATAAAAATATTTGGAGAAAAAACAGAGGAAAGCCACACTGTACTGGTGAGAAAGTGACTGAAGTTGAGATGCTAAGTCAGGATTGACTCAGTGTGCTTTCCACAGTAAAAATATGGTAATATCAGGTTTTCTTTAAAAAATTATGAATTGTTAGACTTGTACAAATATTTTGGAGATGGATGTGGTTTGAAAATCTTGAATTGTTAACACTAAAAAGAACTTGATATAACATATTGCTTTAAAAAAGTTTGTAAATATACATATTGTGACATACACATTATACACATACATACACACACACACACATATATATATATATACAAACCTGTGCACACACAGACAGAGTGAAAATATTTTTAAAAGATATTAAAGTGTATTAAAAATTATTTTGATGGTAACATCCATTTACTGATCAATAACATAAAAAATAACAATAGAAAAAATGATATAATACAATCAGAGGAAAAAAAATGTAAAAAAGCGATTCAAACAATATGCATCATACTTCTTGTAGAACACATTTTTAGAAACTTTTAATTGAAATAAAATTTTATATCAGTAAAAGAATACATCCAATTCAGAATTAGGTTATTCATAGTATCAAAACTTAAAACGAAAAAAAAAATCAGCAAATTTTTCTTAGAAAAATTTTGACTTTCATATTGGTGTTGAAAAGCAAGATTGATAAATTTTCTGTCATTTTTGCAGGTGATACACAGCTAATAGCTTGAACTGATCAATTCATTCTCAACTTTTCTTGCTTTGAGACTAATTTCACTAATAGCCAAGAATAACAGTGAGCATCAGAGACTTAACTAATTTGAACAAGTGCAAAATTGGACGTTTCACAAAAGAACATTTCTTAATTCATCCACTTTTGAAAATAAGTTCAATTTTTATTGTGTTTTGGTACTGAGACTGATTTAGAATTTCTTCTGAAATTAATGGATTCACTCACAAAACTCATACAATGTTTTGCTTCCTTTTCCGTTTTTTTAAGGAGTTTTCATATTGTCAGAAAATAGTCTCGGAAAAAATATTGATTCCTATTTTAAATATATGTATCTGTTAGACATTTCCCAAAATTAATAAACTATGGACAATTTAGATGAATTTAAGATAATCAACAACAAAACAATATCTAAAATTGTTTCAACAATTTATCAATGAACCCAAATTGACAATTAGTATCACAACGCAGAAGCCAGCAGAGAGGCTCAAATTGGTTAATTACTCCTAACAGAGATAGTAAAGGAAAGCTAAGAGAAAGGACTAAACATCAATTGTAAGTAGACAAAGCATATGGTTGTCAGTAAAAAGAAGAGACCAACATGAAAATTATAAGTCGGAGATGCCAAAGTCAACTTAAATATTTAGGACATGTTTTAACAGAGGGTAGAAGGCAAAGTATTAAAAAACATGAAAATCTCATTAGAAACAAAGAAAAAAATATTTAACTGTTAAAACAACTAAAGAAATTTAAATACCTGGGAAGCATGCTGATAGAGGATGGAAAGTGCAATGTTGAGATTCAAAGACACATTGGCATGGCTAAAAATGCATTTCTAAAGCTAAGCAGAGTACTGAAAAACATGAAAATCTCATTAGAAACAAAGAAGAGAGTGCTGGATTGCTATGGGATGTCTGTCCTTCTGTATGGCAATGAATGTTTGATGATGTCCCCAAGGGCGAAAAAGAGGCTCAAGGCAGCAAAAATGTGGTTTTACAAAAGAATGTTGAGGATACCATGGAATGAGCATGTGACTAACAACAAGGTGTTGGAGAGGATGGAAATGAGGAGAAAACTTGTGCTTAACATAAGGAAGAGACAGATGAGGTTTCTGGGATGTAATGAGGAAGGAGGGCCTGAAGAATACTCACAGGATGGTTAGAGAGACAGGGAAAAGCTGCACGAGACAGGGAAAAGCTGAGCAAATGGATGGAAGAGCAGGGTTTGCGAGAGATACCAAGAGGAAGAATTTCAAGAGTGACAAAAGACAGAGCCAAGTGGAAATCCATGATTGCCTACATCCTGAAGTGACACAGCACATGAAGAATAATATTGGTCCTCCTATATGGTAGTGAATGCTGGAAAATCTCATCACCAATGAAGAAGAGTTTTGAGGCAACAGAAATGTGGTTCTACAAAAGGATTATGAGAATACTTTGGACTAAACATGTGAGCAACAATGAAGCTTTAGAGAAAATGAAAACCAAAAAGTCACTTATATTTAACATCAGAAAGAGATAGTTGAAATTTCTAAAATACATAATGAAGAAAGAGTGTTTAGAAAATTTTACACTCACAGAACATATTAAAGGCAAAAGAGATAGCGAAAAGTAGTGCATAGCCTACCTAGCATGCTTGCATAAATGGATGACAGAACAGGAATTAAGAGAAATAGTAGAAAGACAAAATTTACTAAGAGCAACAAAGGACACAAAATTTTTGAGAGTCATGATCTCTCACATCCTGAAGGTTCATGGCACATAGAAAAAAAAAATATGAGTTATTCAAATTTATAAGTGTATTTATAATTGAAGCATGTGTTTAATTAATGCATGTGTTTTATATATATATGAAGGCTATCTATTCAACATTGACCTGAGTGGTGATCAATGTGAATGCAGACGACTTTGCAAGCCAGTCTCGCTCCTGCATACATTTTTAGATATTTGATACTCAAAAGACTTTTGGAGAGTCATGAATGGGACATTCTCCTCGAGAATGTGCTGCTTTGGTCTGCTAGCAGATCAGCAAATTTTATCGGCATAAGTTGCTGCTGAAAAATTCTTGACTTGACCTATTTGCCAAACTCTGATTGAATATAGAAATATACAAAACATAGATTTTGTAAGAGTTTCTTGGTTGACATGTGACATTTTTTAGAACCCCTTCATAATATATTCATATTTTATTCTGATTCCTTTAAAATAATCACTTTTAGTTAACAAGCACATTCTTAAAATTAAAAAGGGGGTGCAGTGGAGTAATGAATAGTGGCTTAAATTGAGGAATTAAAGAACTGAGTTTGCGTACTAGTCAAATTTATTACATTCACTTAGATGTTAATACCCTTGAGAAAGTTTTGAAGCGATCTCTTTTTCCCCCAGCTATGGATAAATAGCAGAACAGACTGGGTTCTATAGCCTTGGTTGGCAACCAGTTTACTGCAGTAAGAATTGGCAACCTACTGTGAAAAAAAAGTAGTTATTCACCTTATGGCTGGGAAGAAGTCTTGAGCCTTGGTTGGCAATTTTCCTTGGGATGGTGTCTCGTTTATTAAAACACTCAGATATATAACTGGTTATCCATGTTTATATCAGTTATTGAGAGGAGTTCATGACATCCACTTACAGCACCAAGATATAAGTACAGCAATGTTTTTGTGGGGTGGGAGTGTTGATAGATTTCTGATCAACCATTGATTTGTTGAACGATGATGATAATGATGAAAATTACTTTTTCTAGAAACTATTTTGGATGTTTTACAATTAGCTTTTATCGAACATATTTTTGTTTTTACAGAGCTTTACTCCAAAGACTGCTAAGATCTATTTCTTTACTATGTTATTATTATTATCATATGTTAGGGTGAATCAAAAGTATTTTTATTTTTTAAAGACCTTTACTCCAAAGATTTCTTCATGTACACATCTAAAAGATATCTATGAATCTACATCTATCATTCTTTTAGATATTTCATTATCTGTACTAATGGATATTTGGCTGAGTGATTAAAACATTGGATTTTTGATTTTAAGACCAGAGTTTAAAACTCACCATGATTGATCAGTTAGTAATATGATGTTATCAGTCTAAGAAGGTAATCTCAGGATGTGACAACTTTGAAAAGAGCCTGAAAAGAATATTACAGGTTGATCTAAGCATTGTGAGTGAAATTGGGCAGATAGAACTCTTTGGAAAACCACCAATGTCTGTGCAAGCATGAAGTCACAAGTCATTGTGACCGAGGGTTTGAGCATAACAACCTGGTTCAAATGGCTGATTATGTCAGATTATGGACACTCTTCGTAAAACTGTTAATAAAGCCTGCTCAGCATAATTGCAGTATCAACTATTGCATGTAGGCCCTGTGGGTGTTGAACAAACACAATTGTCTGCAGCATTGATTGGTTAGCAGCCCTAGCAAATGGGGTACTCCAAAAACGGCCATAATCAAAACAAACAAGCTGTACTTTCTGTTCCAGATATTATAATGGTAGAGAAAAGTACTGAGATTTTGGCAATTGTGAGGCATTATTTTAAACCAAACCTCCAAGCTCCTGAAGCTGCTTCCAGAATTTGGGAAGTGGAAGGAAATTAAATATTATCCGATCATACTTTGAAAAACTAGTTTAAGCATTAATGTAAGTGATGACTTGTCAGTTGAAATAAAGCCAAAATGTGGATAACTATTAACTGTTGTTTATGTAATACAGGAAAGAAGAGAGGAAGTCAATAGTACAAAAGAAAAGAAGTGACGTAGACAATAATACTTTAGAAAAAGAGAGACAATAATAATATAAGAAAGAACAGAGGAAGACAATAATACAACAGAAAAGAAGAGAGACAATAATTCTATCGGAAAGAAAAGAGAAAGACAATAATACTATAGGATAGAAGAGAAAAAGGAAATAATACAACAGAAAACAAGGGAGGGAGACAATGTAAACTTATTTATAAATGGAACTTTATCTGTGTCTCTGTGTGTGTCCGTTACCTATAGATTCTAAAATGGCTGAACTGATTTTTTTGAAAATTGACACATTTGTACTTTAAGTGTCTGCGAGTGTTCTTAGCTAGGTTTTGTGTTGAGGTACCCCCAATAAATATCGAAAATCAATAATCAAAAAAATCAGGTTATAGAAGAAGTGGTTCAATTTTAATCAAATTTGATACACTCATAGACAAAGACATAAGAAACGATATTCAGAAGTTTCAAGGTTGCAGTTCTTACAATAGTGCATAAAATCGATAATATATATATATATATAAGGCAAGATGTTTGTGTGTGTGTCTGTTTATCTGTCTGTATGTCCTTTATACAAATCCATAACTCTTATCCGATTCTCACCAAACTTCACACAAATATTCTTGAGGCTGTGTCTGAGCTCCAGGACCATGGATTAGTTTTAAAGCTTTCATTACACCTGAGCAATGCTGGGCTATACTGCTAGTAATACTATAGAAAAGAACTTTAATGTCAACTTTTTAATTTTTCATTTCCTTACAAATTAATTTATCCAACAAACTAATTCACTGCAATGTCTAAGTGTGATTATGCAAAAATACATTCTTTGCCTCAGCTAAAATATCTCAGTAACATCATAAGGCAAAATTGATGTGTTAGAAGTTCTAAAACTCCCTTTGGTTTGACACTAAGTATGACAACAATATATTCGCATTGATTAAATTCTGTTCGAAATGTGAAAAGCCCAGAAGGAAAATGAGAATTCAGTAGCCAAACTGTTTGTGGTAAAAACAACAAATATGTTACCATAAAAGAATTAATATATCAAAGAAAATTATTTAACGGTATGAAGTCAATAATTACGGGTATATTTCTTTAAAATATATATACAGTAGGTAGCAAAAGTATTGAATACTTTGTTTTTTTTTTATAAATTTTACAATAAAAAATTGTTCAATTTAAATGATACTTACTTCAAATATTTTAATGAACATTGTCTAATGAAACAGAGAAAAATTGAAAAATATTTGTTTTTATATACTTTTGATGCTAATTTGACTATGTGCAAAAGTATTTAATATTTATACAAAGAAAATGGTAAAACGGGTATTTTAAAATTATTTCCAGATATTTTGATATAGTTTTGTACTTTAACTAATCACGGTTTGTCTTCAATATAGGTATCAACAAAATAGATCACTCAATCGGCACACAGTGATTACAGGTCTGATACACCACAGACTGTCCCACCGTCTAAACTTATTAAAACGGTTAAACAAATGATATGCGATAGAAGATTACTTGAGAAAAGATTGATTGTGTTTACTCCTTGGCGATCCATGTTTTAACACAAGTGTCGGCACTGACACATTATTCTTATATGACAATGCTTATGTCAGTTGTTATACTCACAATGTTTTGGTCATTTTACCCTCCAGACTTCACTGTGTGTCTTTTCAAAATTCCAAGAAAGTTACTACTTACCATTCTTCTTCTTTATGTGCCATGTTCTTTCAGGATGTAGGCAATCATGGATTTTTTTACCCCTATCTCTTGTTCCTCTTAACACTTCTGCCCCTTGGTATCTCTCTCAAACCTTGCCCTACCATCTCCTCCTCAAGCCCATCAAGCATGTCTCATATTGCTTTCCCCTGTCTCTCTTTACCTCTATCCATCTCATGAATATTAGATTCTCCAAGCCCTCCTTCTTCATGACACATCCCAGAAACTTCAGCTGTCTCTTCCTGATGCTAAATATAAGTTTCCTTTACATTTCCAATCTCTCTAAAACCCTGTCGTGGCGCACATCTTTGTTCCATGGTATCCTCAGCATCCTTTTGTAGGACCACATTTCTGTTGCTTTGATTCTCTCCTTCGTCTTTGAAGAGATTATACAGCATTTACTATCATACAAGAGGACAAATATCGCATAACAGTCCAGTTAAGATCATATTCCATATAATGTTAAAACACTTTGTGAGCATATTTCAAAGTTGTTTTACTTTTTTCTTTTTTTTACAAACTTTTTTCCAAAATTTATTTTATACAAACATCTAAGGACAACCTTTCAAAGACCTTTTTTTTCAAATTTGATCTGAATTCATGCTTAGTGGATATTTCATATCCATTTTGTACACAACAGTTTTATTCACCTTTGTGTCATTTGTCTGTTCCTGTCACTGCACCAGAGTATATGACTTTACAAAGGATTGAACTCACAAGTACAAGGGAATCCAATATTTTTTGATTGATGTTTTAATCCACTTGGTCTTGTGTGACTGGCTCTGCTTGTGCTGAAAAGTCACATACTCTAGTTCAGTGTTAAAATTAAACAAGCAATACAGAGGTGAATAAGACTTGTGAATATGAACTCATGCAAATTATCTCATAAACATTAAAGGCAAGGCAAAGACAATCAACTTCCACAAATCAAAGTTTTTCTTTTTGAACAAAATTAAAATTGAAAAACTGAAAAAATTAAATATTACCAAAAAAAAAAAAAGATTAGTGACAGAGAAAAACTGCTATGATAAGAAGTTGTGGAGAGCCATGATCATCTGTGTTTTGAAGAAACATGGCATATAAAAGAAGAACAATATATTCCATATAATGTGAAAAAATTATCAGCATTTATCAAAATTATTTTCCATCATTTTTATAAAATTTTTCCAACATTTATTCTAAACATTTAAGAATGACCTTAGAAGGACCTTAGCTTTTTTTAAGTTTACAAGTACTCATTGGATTCTTCACTACCATGTGTTTTATTTAGAGAACTGTAAGTTAGACTAATTAATAAGCCTTTAGACTGAAGCTAAGAACATTAGATAAGAGTTAGAAGAGTTGTGAGAATGAATGAGTTTATCATGCA
The DNA here is from genome assembly GCA_037127315.1 of Ascarosepion bandense. Taxonomy (NCBI): domain Eukaryota; kingdom Metazoa; phylum Mollusca; class Cephalopoda; order Sepiida; family Sepiidae; genus Ascarosepion; species Ascarosepion bandense. The sequence continues at coordinate 3,989,526 of JBBBDQ010000627.1, forward strand.
AGATATGGGACTCCAGAAAGTTGGTAACATTTTAAAACACATTTCTTTATTATAATATCTTTTAAAGACAGAGTTTATTTTAATGTTTAGTTAATAATTAATGCTCCCATGTTCTCATTTAATTCAACAGTCTTTCACAGTAAGACAACACTGCTTAGATTATTCCAAACATTGTTTGGATTACTGAACGTATGATGTTGCTATTGTTGTTTTTCCAATCCATTCTATACACTTTTTCAGGTTCACAATCTAAAAGAAAGGTCACTATTTTTTTTACTGAAATAGATTTTGAACTTAAAAGAAATATTGGATGAGAAATTTCTCTCTTCCTTATGGATTGTTAAGCTTAAAATTAAACAGCAGAGGGAATCAGATGAAATAGTGTGCTAACAACAAAACAAAAAATGAAAGAATATTCTGATCCCTGTAAAGATATCATTTTTAATTTCAAGAAAAGACATTATCATTTTGAATATTGTTTAGACTATTGAGTTCAAAAAATACTCAGAATAATATTGTTTCTTCTTGAAATTGTAGATGCAGTCTTTGCAGGGATTAGAATATTCTTTTATTTATACACAGCATAATTTCATTTGAGGATCATGTTTTTAATTTTCTGTCTAAATTTCTAGGTTGAAAAGCTTACATGATTTACAATTGCAGTAATGTTCTCATCATTGTTAGATTAAAAAGGAAGCTATCAGTCTTAGTGTCAATAATCTAAATAATATTTGTATGTAATAATTACCTTTATCAGTTTTATTGACAAACTCATAGTACTGTTTTTTCAGGCCTGAATTCCTTAAAATTTTTTCATGAATAGTTCACTTATAGTAAATTCGAAAATGCTACTTCAATATAAGTGTATTAAAAATAAAAATAAAAAAGTTAATCAAAAAGTTACATTTCAAATTTATTTTGAAATTGATTTTTCTGGCCTTTGCACTAGTTTTAAAGAAAATGAGTTGTGTTGATGTTTTACAAAAATACTTACGAATAAGACAACATGAGCCAGAATTAAATGTAGAAGATTAAAAAAAGTACCACCAAACTGACCAATGTCATTCCAGTTAGTAATGAGATGAAAATGGAAAATTGAAAATAGAAGACCCGGTGACCATAAAAAAAAATTTAAGCATTTTAAAGCAAAATTTACAGATATTTATCTCAAAGACAGACATATATTGTACATACTTAGTTATCTAGTAAAAATAAAACTTGATTTTTTTAAATCATTTTACCCCAAGCAAGGTGATAACATCACTAAGACAGAAGGGGTTACACAGAGTGAAAAAAATGAGATGTTATAAGGAACTGGAAATCCAATTCATAAATCAGAAATGAGGGATTAACCTCTGCTCTTATTCAAATATATGAGGGAAGAGTGTGAACTGGGTGAGAGGCAAACCTACTATTGCATGAGAAAAAGCATTGAATGAGTCTCTTTTCCGAAGTAATCTAATCTAAATCTATCTAAATCTCATCTAATCTAATTTATAAATGGAACTTTTTCTCTCTGTGTGTGTCTGTGTGTCCATTACCTATAGACTCCAAAATGGCTGAATTGATTTTCTTGAAAACTTACACAGTTGTACTACAAGTGTCTGCGAGTGTTCTTAGCTAGATTTTGTGTCAAGGTACCCCACAAAAATATTGAAAATCGATAACTGAAAAAATTGGGTTATAGAAGGAGCGGTTCAATTTTAATCAAATTTGATACACTCATAGACAAAGACATAAGAAACGATATTCAGAAATTTCGAGGTTGCAGTTCTTACAATAGTGCAAAAAATCGATAATATATATATATATATATATAAAAGGCAAGATGTTTGTGTGTGTATCTGTTTATCTGCCTGTATGTCTGTATTTTTTTCAGCTCTTTTATTTTAGTTTTTGCTTCGGGTTTGGCTCTAAGTAGGTATCATTGTAGTTCTTAGTCTCAGCCATGATACCATTTACTCAGAGGACTTATTTAACCTTCAAAATTCAGTTTACAACAAAAAAAACTTACTTGATATCGATACCAGGAAATCAAACTTTGACTTACATCCATTCATTTTTCTTACAGTCTACAGTTTCACTTTAACTGGAAGACTTTTTAGTCTTTCATGCCAACATCCAAAGAGTCTGAGCTCCAGGACCATGGATTAGTTTTAAAGCTTTCATTACACCCAAGCAACACCAGGCTATACTGCTAGTATTTCATAAGTCTAAAATATTGATCATGCAACTTTCAATTTTAATGGGAAAACACAGTTTGTAAAAAAAATTATCAGGACTCTTTTTTGAATACTACTTAAAAACAGTAGAAAAATATTTTCCAATTTAAAAAATAGTGCAACAAACTTTGGTACTCACCTAATATATATTTGCATTAAGAAACAGAAAAATATTGTTAGAAACAAAGAAAAGAGGACTGAACTGTTATGTAGTGTCATCCTCTTCTATGACAGTGAATGCTGGACAATCTCCTAACAGATGAAGAAAACATTTGGGGTAACAGAAGTGTAGCTCTACAGAAGGATGATGATAGCAACTATGGACTAAACAAGTGAGCAAAAATAAAGTTCTATAGGCAATGGCAACAAAAATGACACTTTTACTTAACATCAGATAAAGAAATTTCTAGAGCATATAACAAGGAAATAAGATTGGAAAATTTGATACTCATAGCACAGATTGAAGGTAAGGGGCTCAGAGGAAAGCAATGCACAAACTCCCTGGCACACTTGAACAAATAAATGGTGGAGCAGGGACTGGAAGAAGTGGCAAAAAGACAAAATTTATTAAGAGCTACTAACTGTGGGGAGCCATGATCACCAACATTCAAAAGGGACATACCAAATAGAAGAGGGTAAGGATAGAAATCACAATGATTATCTTTTTAAAGTTAACTCTTCCATAATTCATACTAGTAAAAAAAGTTTAAGCTTACATAATGTATACCAGTAAAAAATCTTGCACTTACACAATGCATACTAGTAACAAATATCTACTTACATAATGCATACTAGTAAAACAAAAGTTGAGTCTTACATAATGCATAGTTGGAACAAAAGTTAACTGATAGTTAATAACTAAAACAAATGAATATCTTAAATATTGGAAGTAGATTTGAATTTAAAAAAAATGGAAATGAATGGATATTTACAAAAAACAAATAAAACTTTACAAACAGGATAGCAGAAAATTTCTAAAACTCATAAATATCTGGGTAGTATCAACATTATGATATGAAAGTCATGTCTACAAGACCTTGTAGGTGATACATTATTTTCACTGCTACAGCTACTTTCCTAACAAATACTGCAAGTTTATTTCTACTTAATTGCTATTTCTATGGTAAATGTTGAGATGAAATACATTCTTAGTTCTACCAGTTCAGATATTTACAGCTAGGGCCCACCATACCATATGTACAGATTTAAATCATTTTCATTTCTTTTTGCATTTCACTGGTAAAAAAAAAATTCAGTTTCTTTCCAAGAACCACTATTTTGTGAAATAGGCTATTGAGAGGGTGTTTCTTATCTGAGCATTACAATTTTTAATCAAGAATCAACAATTATCTATCCTATATTTCCTCATAATCTACACACTTCCTCCTCACAGCAACCTCATTGAGTAATAATTTATTTTGAGAGGCTCTTGGGCCTTGTATTGAGGAATGTTTAGTAGAACAAAGAATTTTAATTGAAGATTTTTTCTAAAATAGACAAAAACTGAAATCTTTGAATTAAAGAATGGAAGATCTGGTGATATGCATATTTTACAGACAAGAGATAACTGAAAATGTTATATGAAAAGACAAGACAGAGGGAGATAAATTATAAACACTGGGGACTGTGTCAACTCTGTTATCAAAGTAATTTGAAGACTACATACAAGGGAGATTGATAATGTCAGCCAGAACCTGCAACAAAACTAACAGCAGAACAAATGTGGGATAAAAGAATTAAATTAAGAAGCCAAAAAAATAATACAAGAGACAAAATAATGGTTTACAAATAAAATGACATGGTTGCACAGAGGCAACTTGACAAGAGAAACAAAGTTACTATTACTAAGTGTATTAGAACAGACTACATTAAAACAGCAATAAACAGGATACAGCAGAATAGTAAATGTCACCTACATGAAAACTGAAAGAAGTCTGTCAACTATAAACAAATGTGACAAATTAGCTCAAAATAGAGTACAAAAATAGATATGACTGGGTAAAATTTTATTTGTTCCTTATGGCTTACTAGCAGTATAGCCCGGCGTTGCTCGGGTGTAATGAAAGCTTTAAAACTAATCCATGGTCCTGGAGCTCAGACTCAGCCTCAAGAATATTTGTGTGAAGTTTGGTGAGAATCAGATAAAAATTCTGGAGTTGTATAAAAGACATACAGACAGATAAACAGACACACACACAAACATCTTGCCTTTTATATATATATATATATATATATATATATAGTATCGATTTTCTGCACTATTGTAAGAACTGCAACCTTGAAACTTCTGAATATCGTTTCTTATATCTTTGTCTATGAGTGTATCAAATTTGATTAAAATTGGACCACTCCTTCTATAAACCAATTTTTCGATTATCAATTTTTGATATTTATCGGGGGTACCTTGACACAAAACCTAGCTAAAAACACTCGCAGACACTTGTAGTACAACTGTGTAAATTTTCAAGAAAATCAGATCAGCCGTTTCGGACACACAGACACACACACAGAGATAAAGTTCCATTTATAAATAAGTTTAGATGAACAATTTGCAGGTTATTTAAAGCCAGAAACTTTTTTTTCAATCGTATGAATATTTTGAGCTAATAATAATTTACTGCTCCAAGCCATAAGTGAGAGTAAATAAAGTGGATCCATATCTTTCCCAAAGATATTTGCATGTGAGTAAGTACAATGAATCCAACTGAAATTGGAACAATAAAAAGATCTATCACATAATGGATACCACTGTTCCAGCAGACCACAGCAGGAAATTGCCAAAGAAGTGAAAAGAAAAAATTAGGATCATAGTTGTACCCACCATTACTGGAATGTATGAAACATTCATAAAGAGCTTTGCAAAGAAACTGGGAATTAAAAAATGAAGAGCTGAAACCATTCAAACAACATGACTAAAACAAGGTAGAATATAGCAGAAATTGACTGAATATTGGGAAGACTTATTGCTACTTTATCTATAAATAAGGTCACCAGTTACTATGAATGTGAAAACTTGGTAAAAATAATGCTATAGTAAAGAAGAGAAGTAGACAATGATACTAAAGAAAAGAAGAGTTTTAGTTTTGTTTCATGACATATCAACCTCTGTGGGTCATTTAATGCCAAAACAAATCAGGGTTTTAACTTATTTTTTTTAATGTTCAGTTCTAGTGAGACGGTTGGTTTAATCAGATTTTGATGAAAATCTTTTTTTCCTTTTTAATTTTTTTCTATTTAAGAAAACTGAAGATATCTTTTAGTTTTGTATTAAAAAATGTATTGCTGGTTAATAACTTTTTTTCCTTCAAAAATGTATTATGGCAATAATTTTTTCTTTTAAAAATGTATTGTTGGTAATATTTTTCCTTCAAAAATTTATATTTTTCTATAAAGTCTATTCTTTATGTATGTATTTCTATAAAAGTCTATTTTTATACATTCATAGTATCTTGATTGCAGTTTAGGGCTAACTATTTACCCATACCTGGGACCCCAACAGGTGCTACCAATCGGATCCAGGTGAACTTGGGAACAACAACAATTAAAAGGTGGTTCTATGCTCCTCACAACCTCCCAACCAGAGGTCTTGCTGCCAGGTGCAGTTTACCGTCATGCCCAGGACCATAGAAAAGAAGAGAGGAAAACAATAATAAAATAAAAAAGAAAGGGAGATAATAATACAACAGAAGAAAGAAAGATAATAAAACAAGAGCTGAGAAGAAAAGGAGACAAAATTACTGAAGAAATTAAGAGAGGCTGAAGAATAATGCAATAGAGAAGAAGAAAGTAAGTCAATAATGCAATAGTAGAAAAGTGGAAGTTAATAATACTCCAGAAAAGAAGAAAGAGAGACAATGATACAATTGAAAAGAATTCAGGGTGACAATAATACAATAGAAAAAAAGAGTGAAATAATAATACAATAAGAAAGAAAAGAGGGAGGCAAAATTATTGTAGAAGAAAGGAAGGATTCTTAACAGAATGATGAGAAATACAGAAAATATACAGAAATTCTGTAGGGTTTACATGATTTGATCAGAAAACATAACAGAGAATAAAGCTTAAATTTGGAAACTATCTGGACCTTGCTAAAGAACTAAAACAAAACACTGAACATCAGGATAACAGTTAAATCCTTCATTACTGCCATTCTTGAAACATTTCTGAAGAGCCCTTTGAAAAGATAAGAATTGGGAAGCCAATAAAGACAGTATTCAGATGATAGCATTACTAAAATCAGATAATACTACACCATTGAGAAGACTTGTCTCTTGATCTCCTATGAAAGCCGAACAGAAACTTCTAGTGTGAAAACTCAATGAGTACAAATAATAATAGTAATAAGACCTGAAAAAAAAAATAAGCAAAAAATTATCTAGGGACAGAAAGAAAGTAAAAAGTCCATATGCTGAGTAGATCCTCTTATGGCAAAGTGGTCACATGATCAAACATTTCTTGTTTAATGACAAGTTTCTCTTTACAGTGTGCCAAAGATATTTAGTAAGTTATTATTAAAATGGAATTTTTGTATATTTCATTTTATGAAATTTTAGCTTTGTTGAAAGTTTTAAAAAAAAACCCTATCTGAAATATGAAGTATGGTAAAAGAAAAAAAAGTCATCACAAAATTTCTGATATGTATTTATTGAATAAAGATATCAGATAAATGCTAATGGTACTAAAAAAAGAGAGAGAGAGAGAGAGAGCGAGAGAAAGAATAAAACAGAACTAAAGAAAAACTCATTCAACCATTTTTGGAAGCTTTCATTCCTAAAAGTGTATTTGGTTATGAAGAATCCTGAAATACTAATGTTAGTATTCTTGTAGAATCTGATTCTGAAAAGATATTGATTCAAAAAATTTGTTGTGAAAATCAATACATTTAAATGCTAAAGTCAATACTAATGTTTCTATGTAGGCATATTAAAAAGAAACATAAAGAAAAATCCATAAAATTCCATTTTATTTTATAAGAAAGGTAAAAATTGCTGTTTCACAGACATAAAGATAGTACTTGATATCAATTACTAAATGCACTTACAGGCTTAGCTGAGAGACAGAACATGTGAATGTAGGCCACAAGGCTTTGTGTTCGGGCCTTGGTACTGGGTAGGTAAGGTTAGTTAACCTCAACTTAAATGAAAAAAAAAAAGGTGTTCAGTCTGGGGGGAAAGTAATCTTGAAGAATGGCACATATCATTTTAAAAAAATACTTTGAAAGCAGTTGCTGATAATCAATAAAATAATACAGATCCCCTTTATGATGACCAGACAATGCAATTAGCAACCTGTCTTATATATATATATATGTGTGTGTGTGTGTTAAGGTATACAGTTATACACAAATGTAAATACATATAAATAATGTACCTAATGCCACCCTTGTTAAAAGAGCTTTTAGGAATAAATTTATTTACTAAGAGCTTTGACATATATATATATATATATATATATATATATATATTACTTATCTGTAAGTATTCATTTGCATGTACATTTATATCAGGCTTTTATGACAAGGAACTTTGATGTGATATTTTATATTATGTAGGTCTGGATTTAAGTAGGAAAATAAAGATTTTCTCTCTCTCTCTCTATATATATATATATATATATATATAATTTATCTTATTATATGTCTGACTACTTAGAAAATTTGATAATGTTTCAGAGTTCATAAAATTTTTATCTGTATACATTTCTCACATTCTCATACATAGAGATAAGTAGATATACTTTTTATCAGTCAGTTTTTATACACCTTTCCAAATTATTCAATAACAAACACTAAAGAAGGCTACAAGTGCAGCCAAATATTTTGCAATTTAACAAAAATTTTGCAGTGTTCCCATACATAAACTAAATAAAATAACATAAAAGAATATATAAAGAATATCTTTGTCATCACTTTAATATATTTTCAGGGTGTGATGGATAAACTATCATCTAAATTATGCAAAAATGAAAATAATATTAACATCTTATTTTAACAGATATATTTATCAAAATTACACAAAAATATCTTGAAATACTAAAGAGTAAACTCATTCAATAAAATTGCCATGGCCACAAAATGACATTAAAATCTCCTACAACTCTTCTGGACTGTCTCCTTCTTTAAGTTGATGAATGCTGCCATAATAATTGTCTTCAATTCATTTTTGGCATGAACAAAGAGTTTTATTGGTTTTTCATTCAACTGCATCCCACACATAATAATCAAGGGTGTACATTCTGGGGGTTAAGTGGCCAGATGTAAAAAATAATGTGGTCATGTCATATATATATATATATATATATATATATATATATACACACATACATACATACATACATAGTTGTGTATTTAAGGCTCAATTCAACTTTGTCTAATTATGAATTCCTTCATGGTCGAGTGATTAGGACACATCAGATCTCTTATGTCTATAAGAGTCAAAGATTTGAATCCTGCCAAAAAATGCATATTTTTTTGAGAAGATTTCTTGAATATTTAGGCTGGTAGATATATATAAATATACTGTTTAACTATAAAAAAACAGTGTATTTACTCAAATCCAGTGAAAATAATGTTCAAAAAAATAAATTTAAATACATATATATATATATATATATATATATATATATATAAAATCATGTTTAAATCTGGTCATAACACATTAAATTGCATTTGAATACATAGTTCTGTTGTCATTTTGTGCTATCACGTGGTGTGACATCATAGAACTGCATTGCAAATTTACGAACTACATTTGTTATTTTTGGTAACTATTGGTGTTGCCTAGCAGAGTTTTATGTCAATACAAAATAAAATCATCACTGATGGTAGATGTTATTGTGTTACCGTCTTAATAACCTCTTTGAAGATGGCTCATGTGAGCCAAAAGCTAAGAGCCAACTTAATAAAAAACTATCCAAATGTTGGAGAATTTTTGTCTTTATTTTCAACTGAAATTAAAGCCAAAATACGATGTTTAGAACAGTTCATGATTAAGCATAATAGACATTCATTGTCTCTTATACTTATACTCTTATACGTATATGTTTAGAAAATTATTTGCTGCCTCGATACACTAAATAATAATAACACATACATAATAATAACACTGACATCTCATTTAAACAGGTATATTTAATAAAATTACACAAAAATATCTTCAAATACCAAAGAGTCATGATGTTCAGTCAAATTGGCTTCAACCATGGCCTGCAGATGTTTTGGTTGGTCAATTGTGCCCCACAATCATAGGGATTGTATTCTGGGGAGTTAGGTGGTTAAATGTTAGGGCTAATGTAGTAACAGAAGTTATCTGACAGCCATGACTGGGTTCTTCTGCACAGTGTAAAGTCCTGTTGTTAAACACAGGATCTTCCAGCAGCCACATTCTTGACCCAGGGCAACATTACCTCCTCAAAGTACTTGATGTAGGCATCAATGTTCTGAAGTTTTGTGGAAAGATGAATGGAGGCATAATGTTACCATCATTAGCAATCATTATACACATCATGATGTTGACTAGATATATCATCCAACTTTTTTTGAATAATCTGTACTGTCCTCAGATTAACTCCCAAACACTCTGAAATGTTCATATTGGAGATTCCAGCATAAATGCCTACCAATACAGCAAGCCATTTTCAAATTTCCCATGGAGTAATTACTCTATCAAGCAGTCACTCCAAACATCTTCATAATCACCATGAGACTCAACCAATTCTTTCCAAATTTTTGGCACTGTCCTTAGAAACAAACCTTCTGAAATGTTCGTACTGGAGCTTTTGACAAGAAGGCTGAGCGGTACAGCATGCTGTTACCAAATGTTTGGTGAAATGAATTGTGTTATAGTGGTCTTTTTTTTTCAGAGATAGTGCCTAACAGACCCTACTATATGGTACAGTCAACAAAATAAAAAATAAACAATGTACATGTGTATAAATAAAATATACAAATATAAAATGGTAACAATTTTCCCATCATACCAAACACACACACACACACACACACACATATATATATATAGATATGGTAAATGGTAAATATTTCATTGAAGTATGAGACAGTCTGTCCCCATTTGGTGTTGACATCAGTGTTCACTTTTATATTTACATCTTTATACTCTATCTCTTATATTGAGAAATTTAAACCCATAAATATACCATAGCTTATACACACACACACACATAGAGAATGGGGAAACTCTCAGTCTGAATTTAGAATATATATGAACACATATGAAGTTAAGCAATAAAGATATCAAGATGTATTGCTCTACTCCAATACAGCAATGAATGGATGTTACGTTTGTGCATATGTGTGCCTCTGTATGTGTGTATGCACAGAAACATACTTGTGTGAAGTGACACAAGAGTACAAGGTGGGAAAAGCAATGTTGGTCAATGCTTTTCAACAAATTAGTCTCAAACTATCCAAAAATATTTTTATTTCCTATTCAGCTATTGGTAAAAATCAAATGAAAATATATAGTTTTAAGGTATAGCATATTTACAGGAAAAAGAGTTAATTCTAGGAATAGAGTGTATTTATATATAAGTGTGTAGACTGAGGTTTACACTGAGTGGTGACAATCTTGTTTCATGCTTGAATACAATCTTCAAGCTATGCGCCCACACACACACACATAAATATGTTTGTTTGTCTGTGTGTGTTTCTGTAAATATTCTCAGTGTATCTGTAGAAGATAGCATGTGGAGGTCACAATTTAAAAACAAAGATGATGGAAAGAAATAAAGAATATACATGAATTAGGCTAGATTGCAAAATTATTTTTAAAAATTATTTCAAAAACTTTTTAAACTACCAGTGTCTCTCATTCATGCGCATTTGTAGTAACAACAATATCATCAAACCTAGTATGCTAGTTCTAATGGATTACAAAGAAACTTTTTCCATTTTGTCTTAAGAATTCCTCAATTCTGTTCTTGATATATATATATATATATATATATATATATATGAGATATATGAAGACAAATGAATCTTGCTATGTAAAGTCAAAAATTTATTCACCTGATGAGAGTCAACTTTGGACTGGAAACTTGTGTAGCAATACAAATACTATTATGGATGCTTAATATATTAGACAAGAAATAAATAATAGTAATAAAAATAATAAAAATACATCTATTTGAAACAAAATATTCACAGCTTCTCACACTTTTTCACACACACACACACACACACACACACACACACACACTCACATATATATGATGTGCGTTGGGGTGCAGTAGATATCGGCTTGGAATGAGAAATTGGGGAGCCGAGTTCTAATTACAGTTCAATTCCTTGCATTCACTTACATGCAAATACCCTTGGGAAAAGTATTAATCTGTCTCTTCCCTTTGGTTATGTGTTGAATAACAGGAGAGATTAGGTTTTATAGCTTTGGCTGGCAACCAGTCTACCACAGAAAGTAATGGCAACTTGCTGCAAGATAATCTTCTCCCCAGTCAAACATGTCTCTTTTGAGACATGATCACCCAAGTGTGTATCATGTATGGCCCTTAACTGATATATATATATATATATATATATATATATATAATAGATTTATTTTAATCTGAAATAATCTACTCTCCAGCATTTTCTTTATTAAGTTTTCTGAAGTACACAGACTAAAAGATGGTTAAATTGTCTAAATTTACAAAAAACAAAACAAAACAAGGTGTCTGTTTCAAAAATAACATTTGAAATTATTATATTATTTATATATAAAAACATATAAATATGTGTTTATATGAGTATAATAATAATTGAGCTCACAAACTGTTAGCAGTGAAATCAATCTTTACTAAGTGCATGAAACATGTATCCTTGTACTAAATCTAAGCTTCTCAGTTACACTATATAATATTTTGATGGCAAAGAAGGCCTTTTATGCACAAAATGAAACAAAAAATTTCACCCTGGTCTTACCTGCAATGCTAGATATTTGATAAGCTTACATTCACCCAGACAGTTAAGATGGATTTCAGTATTTGCATATCTTGTTAATGCAATATTCACTTGCTAAAAATAGACTGATTCTTTCCATCCAAAATGTTTCAACTTTAAATAACCAATAAAGGGTTGATAAACCATAAAAGCCTCAATCAATCTTCTCTGTAATTGTCTTCCTACAAGCCAGTACAGTGATTCACAATGGTTATTGCTTGTAAAAGGTAGCATGAATAATCTGTACTACATTTTATTTGTGTGCATTGGACATATTCCTAGAAATATGCTATGCTGAAAAGAATCAACATTAAAATATTCAACAAAATTAACCGAATTCTTTTTTAACAAATTAAATATTGATAACTTACAAGCAGGCCTTCATGTTTTAATTTTTAATATTGTCTGAAGGGCAAGGTTTTATAAAAAATCTTAAAGCTGAAAGAACATAAACACATAAAATGTATTCACATGCAAAGTATACAACGCATACTTTTTAAAACTTTCTAAGAAAAACCTAATTCTAAAATGGCTTGAAAACTAAAAATTCAGTTGAACAAAGTAAATACTTATGATATTATAGGTATGATGGACTCATAGATAGCGGCTCAAAATAAGGAATTGGAGAGCTAAGTTCAAATCCCAGTCAAGTTCATTATTTCACTTACATGCTAAATCATTGAGAAAGGTATGAATTCATCTTTTCTCACCTCAGATATGGGTAAATAGCAGCACAGACAGGTTTCTATAGCCTTGGTTGAGGACTAGTCTAGCAGAAGGAAAACTCTGAATTTAAAACCAGTCTGTAGAGGCTGTCAAGCTATTTTGCTGTAGTACATATGGTGCTCCAAATCGGCAACAGGATTCATGACCATGATGTCTAACCAGAAATGAAGAATTTTTTTGTTTATGAACACGCAAATCTATTGGGAAATTTAATAAAAATTTTCAAAGCAAAAATACTGGGGACGTCATTAAACACTAAACTATTGGACACACTAATAAACTACATCCAACATTTTAAACTGTGCCCTTCATTTTCTATGGCGGTGATCAGGCATTAAGAATAATTTGAAATAAATTTTTGCAGAAGTTAGATTAAATTTTATTGCAAATAAAGTTCATAATCTTTTTAAAACTTTGCAAACCATTCGAGACATGAGTTTGCACTTAATGCATCATTATAAGCTTTAATATAAGCTTCAGTGATTCATTGCCTCGTGTTTGCTGCACTTTTATCTGATTAAGTGTTGAATGGGAAATTGATAACTTCTCTGCAAACAATTTTTAAAGAATAAGCACAATTAAGCAATCCAGAAGGAGATATGTTTAAAAGTAATTCTAAGATTATTCAAATATTTTGCCAAATGTGGTGCTCAAAGCCTATACATGAAGCTGATTCAAATAAAATTGGTAGTTTTTCTTTGAGAAATGACTGAAAACATTCTCTTCTGTCAGATGTGATGATAAATCTTTTTTAAAAACAAATATGTACTCTTGAATTCTAGAAACTTTTATCAGTAAATTTTTTGTACTAGAATAGTCAAATATGTGATCGATCAAATCTAGTAACATTAATAGTATATCATTCCCCTAATATAGATACTTCTTTCTCTCTCTCCATATACATGTAGGTATGTGTGTGTGTGTTTCTGTATAAGATTATTTATGGAGATATAAAAGAAAAAAAAGCAAACATTTTACAAGGGTTACTCAAAACTTTAGGGATTTAAATAGATTGATCAGTTTATTTCTCAGTCAATTTACTTGGAATTTCCCAGCTCACACCAGGAATTTAAAAGAAAAATTATTAATTCTTCTCATTAGTTTTTTTTTTTTCTGAAGCTACTTCAAATCTCAAGTTCTCTTAACTTTTGTGAAGCATGTACATCACTTGGGTTAGTAGGATATATATCTATATAAAATTTTTTCTTTTTTTTTTTAATAAAATTGTTTCCCTCCTTTCTTGTGTTTTGGTGTCTTCTTCATTTTTATTTGAGTTCCTATATATTTGCTATTTTAAATCTTTGTTGTCAGCCAATTTCCCTGACGAGCTGTTAGGCAAAACCGTGGTTGGTTGTTGGCTTTTGCTTAGATTTCTGTCTTCATTTGCTCAACTTTGGTACTGAGCGCTTTAGTCTTGGGTTTTTTTTTCTTTCTTAAGAGTGCTTGACTTTTTGTTCATGTATTTCGTTTTTTTTTTTGTTTCCCCTTTTTTTCCCTCCAAGTTTCTTCTTGGTGGGTTATATAAAATGATTTAAATTATAGCTTGATTAATACTAGTTTTACTATTGGTATAGTTGTTGCTATAGTTAATATTATTATATATATATATATATATATATATATATGTATATATAAAAGAGACAAGAGGAAAATAGTACTTAATCGATATGTTTTGTCCTCTAAGAGACTTTATCAAGACAATGTCGAATTTATTATACTGCACATGTGTATATATAGAGGTAAGAATGTCATTGGTTTATCAAGGTTTGTGTTATGTCATGAATAAGAATAAATAACTCAACAACAGGAATAGGTTAATTGTTGTATTCCGTGAAAATAGTATTTACAAAGGTTATTAGTATCCAATACAAGAATAAAGGTTAATCGTCTCAACCGTCGTAAGATGTAGTATGAGCAATGGGTACTTCTGGGTTGTCACCGGAAGTCTACGACTGACTTGTCGATCGGCTGCTCGGCACACTCTCCTACGTAGATGCCACCATTACTTTATATAGTAATGGAATAGTCCATTATAGCCAAATAGGCGCGGGCGTCCCAACAGTTTGTAAATCTGAGAATGTTCATCAGTTGGTTGAAAGGTCAGTCATAGGATGAGAAGGACACTATGTATCCAAATTAAGTTGGAGCGGGGAGGAAGTAAAGTAAAAAAATAATATTCCAATTTTTTTGTATGAGCAAAAGGCTCATAAAATATACAATAATAGTAAAACTGTCCTTCCTGACAAACCCATCAAGTAAAAAACAAAAAAATATATTCTACCCACCATCACAACTACAAACAAAAAAGAATTTATCTAAACTCAACATAAAATTTGTCACAACTATATCTAAAACAATAAAAGATGTAATCAATACAAAACAAAACAACAAACTAAAACTTAAAGGTGGAATTTATTCTATCAACTGCAACTGATTAAATATGATTTTATTGGTACAAATACACATGCACATGAACTAGACATGCTGAGAATTCTACATTTTTAATTAATTACATTTATTTTTTTAAATTTTGTGCCTGTGTGTTTTTTCCAAATTTCTGGTGAAATAAATTACCTCATGGTGCTTCTTTTCTTACAGGTGGTGCCCAACTGACTGTACTATACTGTGCAGTCAACAAAATCAAAAACAAAAGACTTACATGTATAAAATTAAAAAGCAATAATTTACTCATCGCAATTCAATTCATTATGTAGCTATGATAATACAAATATGTAAATTGTTCTGAAAAGCAAAAACTCATAAGATCACATAAAAAATTACTTAAAAACTGAACCATAATATCTTGTCTGTCATTTTTAATGAAACCTGCATAAAAGAGAGACTGCTGCCTAGATACACAATTTTTAAATTACATGAATGGCAGCCAACAAAGAAAGTAACATCACAACATTCCAGAAAAACCTTATTTAAAAAAAATTCAATCCAACCCGCATCTGTTAAATCCAGTAGTATCAAAAACTTTTGCTTGCCTGCACCACTAAAGTTTTCTTCTATGATCATAACAGCAACATTGACACATAAACTGTTTTGAAAAGAAATAAAATTATGAGATGATATGAAAAATTACAGAAAAACTTGACCATAATACCTTGTCTGTTATTTTTAATAAAACCTACATATATATATATATCATCTCTTGCCAATTTCACTACTTGGAGTTTTATGCACAACACAATCTGCCGGTGCTGAGTATAAACTGACTGCTACATAATTGAAATTTCTGATTATCATAATGTTCATGTAGTTATATATTATGCTGGGATTACATTTTGTTTTAATTTTTAAAAAATATATTTAGTATTTAAAATAAACAAGGTTTACATATTTTTGTTTGTGAATATTCATTTTTACTTTATTATTAAGCGTGAGAGAAAATTATTCTTTTTTAAAAAAAGAAGCAGAAAATAATCTATATTAAAAATTAATCTGAATCAATATATTTAAGCAGATATGTATTTTTAAGCAAACATTTAATCACAAATTCATTTCTCTTTAATAAGCTAGGGTTTTTCAAATATTTTTAGGTAACTAATTTTTCAGCAAGGCATACATTTCCTTTACTGTTATAAAATTTAACTTTTGTTATAATGTCCAAGGTGATAAAAGAAGTCTTATTATCATTCTTTAATTGCTGGAAATATTTAGGTATAACATTGTTGTTTCTCCTATTTTATATTCACTAATGTCATTTGATAATGGTAAAAATGAAATTTCCAAGGATTTTGTAATATTGTCATCAGAATGAATGCTAGCTTGGTATACAATATTCTCAGGCATACATTGGCCATTTAGAAGGCAGGTCTTATTTTTTATAAAAGTTGCATTTATTTTTTGAAAGGTTACCATTGTTGTATAGATATTTGTATAATGTAATATTATTATGTTGGGATATAGATTTATGATGGTAAAAACACAACTATAGCTGATCTTAACATTATTTTTGTGAAAATTTTTCCAATATTTTTTAAAAATTACAATTAAAGGCAGGGGGATTAAACTCCATAAATTTATAGAGTGTTTCAGTTTATTTTTACATTCTTTGTTTTTTCTAAATACTCTAAATTTACAATTTTATATATTTAATTTTATTATTATCAAATATTTCCTTATTGCTGGAGTTGGTAGATAATCTAACTTGGACTGTTTTATGTAAATTAGCTAGAATTTTATGATGGTGGTTTGATTCTTTGCTGACATATCTGTAGTTATATAGATCTTTGGTATATGGTTTATAATGACCATTATTCAAGCCCAAGGTCACATCAAGAAAGTTGATGACATAAGCATAAATGATAACGGTAATATTTAGCTTGTGATCTTTTGAAAATATCATCCGATTCTTTCGCAAGTGATCTATATTTTGTGGACTTGTTTTATAAAGGAGAATAACACTGACATCTCTGTAGAGTTCTGTGTTTTTAATGTTGAAAATTAATCTTGGTCACTGCAATAAAAAAATTTCCGACCAATTCACATGCCTCTGTGGAATCACAAGATCTTATAGCAATACTAAAGTCTGGGTTACTTCTTTTGGTCAACAGGTAACCACTATGGAATAGTATAGGTTTTTGTGTATGCTTTATGATATTTACATCGTGATTGCCAATAGGACAGTAACCTTTTGCTAAATTTATAGCAGACATTAGTAGATTCTCAGTGATGGCACAACTATTGAATTGGATGAATATGTGTGTGTGAATATATATATATATATATATATATTCACAACTTTCAGAAACAATTGTGCAATTTTTTAATGTTTTATCACTTCAGTTGCTATATATATATATATATATATGCATGTACATAGATATGTATTCTGTATGCAAATGTGTGCATATGCATGTAAAGTATCAAAATTGATGCACATGTTAACAACTTTAGAAATGGAATCAGGTAACCAAATTCTAAAGAAGAGTATCCTCTTTTTTCTAGCTTATAATTTTCTTTTCTTTGAAGGGGAGAAGCTTGATACTTCTCATGCCTTCACTGTTGTTTGGTCTCCAGCGTCAAGTAGTGAATTGATCTCTTATCTATATAAATTCTGCCAAGAAATTTCTGTGATCAATTTCAAAATTATGCAAGTGAGGATGATGTGGCTGGTGTATTCCTGGCTTGAAGCTGCGTCAGGAAGTGGCATGAAAGTACTGTGTTATTGGATAACTGATCAATCAAAATCAGGCTTAACAGACCAATTATGAATAGAGAAAAAGTGAGACAGCTTTTTCTTAAGGAACAAATTTGCTCTGACAAAGAACTTCAGTTGAAAATACAGAAACTAAAAGGGATAACAGGAAAATGTTAGAAGTTAGCTGATCATGGAAATTAATATAAAAATACTAAATCTTCAGAACAATTCACATACATATAAGCAATAAGTTTTAATTCATGATAATAATGAAAATCTTTCTTTTTCAGAACATGGAAAATCGTGTCTTTCCACAACATCCTGTCCTTTCTCATTAAGTTAGGTTTTTTGCTATCTCTCTTAATCCATTCTGCCAACCATTTATGCAAATTTGTTAGGTAGGTTACTCCTTTTCTTTATCCTTCTTATGATCAATATGTCCTGTGAGTATGAAAATCTCTAAACCTTCTTTCCTCATTACATGCCATAGAAATTTCAACTTTCTTTTTCTTATGTTAAACATAACATATTAGCATAAAGGTTATTTTTATTTTCCAACTTCTTCATTGCTTACATATTCAGTCCATTGTTTTCTCAGCAGCCTTCTGTAGAGCCACATTTCTGTTACTTCAAATCTCTTCTAGATTGTCTATATTTATTGTCATATAGGATGATTGATATTATATAACAGTTCAGTACTCTTTTCTTTATTTCTACTGACATTTTCAGCTTTCTTAATATTTTGCTTAGACTTTGGAAAGTGTTGTTCACTATTCCAATGTGCTTTCAAATTTTTCTCTCACATTTTCCATTCTCTGTTAAAACACTTCTTAGATATTTAAACTTTTTTATTTGCTTGATTTTGGTAGCTTCAGTAGGTAATTTGCCTGATGTTGGTATCACCAATTCGTAATTCACATGATGGGCTATTCTTTTTGCTGACAACCATACATTGTCTTCTGATAATTGATGTTCAGTCCTTTATTCTCACTTTTCTATCTTCTGTAGGAGTTCTTTTAGTTTTCTTTACATGTCAGCTATCAACACTGTGTCATCTGCATATCTTGTGTTGTTAAGATTATAGCTGCCAATAAGGAATCTTGTTAGGACTTTTAAGTCTTTCAGGATTGCCTACAACAAAACTCAGCATTGGATAAAATTTTCCCCAGTAGACTGATAGAGAATAAACTGGTAGCCAAAAAGCTGTGAAAAACAGAGAACAATGATAATGAGAACAGACAAAAAATATATTACTAAGTTTGTTTTCAATTCATTAATTGGGAATACCAACCTCATTTATTAAGTGTGAAATAGTTTGCCATCAATTAACACTATATCAACAAACAATAATAATAGTAATAAAAATACAGAACTTCACATGCATATACACTTGGAGTCATAATTCTCCACAACCCACACACATGCAGAAAAAAAAATCTATACAGTAAATCAATAATATTTGCCAATACAATGATACATCAAAAATAATAAAAAAAATATTCAAACTGTATAAAATTTTTCTCTAGCAAAGAAGGCGAGAGAATGAAATAGCCAAAAGGGTTCCAAAAAAAAAAAAAAATCAAGAACGAAGATAGAAAAATAAAAAACATCCATTGTATATGCTTGCAATTCCTTAAAAGTAAACTTGATTTATTATGCATGAAATAGTAACAATTAATAAATGACAAACTATTTTCATTCATTTCATCATCATTTGGCTAAAGAGAAAATTGAACTAAGCTCGTTTCATCTTTCCAACTTTCTTTTGCCTGGTCATTGTCTAGTTGACTGCACCACCCCTCAGCCAAAAGATAAAATAATAATTTTTCTCGACTGGCGGTAGTACACGTGCATTTGGGTTAGAATCTACTTAGACATATTCTTAAAAGTAAGTTATAATTTTACATTGATTTTATTTTGTTTTATTTTCTGTGGCTAATTTTAAAATAGTTTCATGGTTATTTGAACGAGTATTCTTTATCTTTTTTCAAAGAAATTTCTTTGACCAGACTTGACTCAGTTAAAACTTAGTTAACTCACCACCGTTACCTTTTTTTTTTCTTTCTTCTCCAATTGGAGTAGATAGTCTAAACTATCACCCATTTCAAACTCCACCCACGTCTACTGAACAGGTGTAGAGGCTCATCCCTTGTTCCCTGTTTAGGATGTGGTTTCCGGCTTTCTCTCTTCTAATCTTTTCACTCTTACATAGCCCCCAGCACATCAGTGGCATTACGCCTTGCTCGGGGTGATATGATTTAAAAAAAAAAAAAAAAGCACTTCACTTGTGATAAAACAAAAGAACATTTTACTCCCACCCAATGTCTTGACAACTTACTTCAGATATTTGCCTTGAGTTTAATCTTTTTGTTTGCACATAGTTTGATGACCGGCACAATTTATTTCATCAAATAAACCCAAAAATTGATTTTATATATTACACAAAATTTTAAAATATCGTGAATAACTTATTAAGTTCTAGCTTTAAAAATCATTTAAAACCTACACTGATTCTTGCAGGCCAATAATATATTTCTTTAAGCTACAACAAATCTTGATTGGTTGTTGAAAAATGAAAGTTAAAAATATGGCAATTTCTAAGTACTTATGTATGAACACATTTGCTTATGCATTTTATTTTTTTACTCTGCTCCTCTTACTTTCAAATCTGTCCTGTGGGTATCAAATTTTCTAAGTCCTCTTTCCTCATAAATTTCAACTATACCTTTCTGATATTAAGTACAAGTGTCCTTTTTGTTTTGATTTGTACACATGTTTATATGTTGGGTATCAAAAAAGCTTGTTCTGTCTTGTCATTAATTGGTTATCATGAATGTTTAGTTTTAGCTAAAAAATGCCTTTGACTGTACCCAAGTCAAATTTAGTATATATTTGCTCAAGTATTCTAATATTAAAGACAGAAGAAAATCAGCAGCAGTGACATAGCCTTCTTAAGAAAAGCTAAAAATGCAATGCAAACATTAAAAAGACTGATGTGATTCATGAAGAAGGCACCATAATTGATTAAACATGTCAAAAGTGGTTTGCAATGTTTCATGTTAGAGCTTTTTTGCTGAACAATGCTCCTTAGTCAAGTAGACCAGTTGAGGTTGATTATCAGGACTTGAAAATAACAAACATCATCCAGAGTGACCTGCACCCCCTCAAAAAAACAAAACCCATAAATATTGTAAGAAATCCTACAAAGGTTCAGTTATTTTCAAGAAACTTGGTAGATTTACACTTCAGTCTGTGTACAATCATTCCTCACAATTTTAGTTAAATTGGTTGCTTAACATAAAAGTCACAATCTTTCCAAAATATACTCCAAATGAGCTCCACAGTGTTGGAGGCAAACTTGCAAATGTCCCACAAAATTGTCAATCTATCCCTCTGTGTTGTCCCAGTGATTAAGAATTATACCAAAAAATTTGTAGGTTCTGTTTTTTGGGGTCACCCTTTATAATGTAGAAGATTAACACCACATATTCAAAATATCAAATGTATGCCTTGAAAATCATTTGCAACAACTTTGTTATGTTAGCCTCTTTGTTGTGTGGCTTCCACATAAGTGGAAAAACTACTATTACACTGTGTGTATGTATGTGGGTGTGTGGGTGTCATTCTCTAATTAATAATAACAAAAATGTTCAGTTTTTTTTAAAATTCTTATGGGTAATGAACATTTGTATACTTTACAATAAAATGGAATACAAGTGATCACAGAAAGTGAATCTTCCTCCCAAAAAGGTTGTACTAATCTTATATGATTGAAAGAGAGACATTTATAAATTTCTTCCGAAGTACCAAACAATATATTTCACCAAGTACTGTTCCCAATTAGACCAAATGAAAACAACAATCCAAAATTAGGAATTAGTCAGGAATTAAGAGAATGGGCATAATGTTCCATCATGATAAGACTAGACCACATGTTTATTTAGTGACCAGACAAAAATCGTTTCACTTCAGCTTGGAAATTTTCATTCATCTTCTATATTCATCAAATATTGTATCTTTGACTTACCATAATTTCTGGTTTTTACAGAACTGCCTTTATGCAATGCTTTTTAGTTCCACAAAAGAATGCCAAAGAATTTGTTTTGAGCAGTTATTTGCTGAGAACTATACAATATTCTAAAAAATCAGATTATGAAATTTCCTGAAACATGGCAGAAGATTGTGGATTCAAATGTTCTTAAATTGAGTTAATGCTAAAAATTAAAAAAAAATTAACTGATGGAATATTTTGGCTGACCAATATATAAGATGAAAAGTTGAAAAGCGCTAAGTTTGAAGAAGACTTCTGATGCTCATTTGGTCAGCTTTTGATCATGGTTTAGGCTGAGAACATTTTTTTCTCTCCCTCATATCTACATATATGTGCCAAAATTCAGAGATAAATAAAAATATATCTGTAAAAAATAAATCCCAGGCCTAATTAATAAAACAACAACTTTTAGGCAAAATTTGACTTTATTCATCAACATAGTCTCCTTCTAGGGTGATACACTGATTCCTATGCTTCTCTAACAATTTGTAGAATGATTTGTTTTTAACCTCAAATTACACCTCAGTTTCAGATAATACTTCTTCACTGGAGCCAAATCTCTTTTGAAGTCTGCAAACAGCTAGTAGTCACTGGGGGCCAGATCTGGAGAATAGAGTAGATGCAGAAGCAATTCTAAGTGCAATTCATGCAGTTTTGTGATCATTGCAGTGACTTGGTAAAAGATCACTTTTTCTTTTTCATTTATGGCCATTTTTTGGCAATTCCTTCCCTCGAATGAACCAATAATGCTATATAATATTTCTATTGATGGTTCTTTCTTTCTCAATGGACAAAACACCTTGTGCATCCCTAAAACATTGCCTGCTGATGTTTACATCTTTGGCTGCTTTGGACAGGTCTCACCTGCTGCTGTCCACTCAGAGGACTGCCGGTTTGACTCAGAAGTGAAGTGGTGAATCTATGTTTCATCCATTGTCACATATTTATGTAAAAACTCCTTGTTGTATTGAAACAGTTGTTGATGCATTGTTGCTTTTGATTGACTGTGAGCAAATGTGGCATCCGCTACAAACACAGCATTCTCATTGACAAATGTTCAAACAAAATGGTGACTACACTGTCTCCTGATATGTTCAACTCCTCTACTATATCACGCAACTTCAATTTACAATCAACCAAATTGAATTTGTCGATTTTTTGGTGTTTTCCAGGACAATTGCTGATTTTGGGTGACCTGAGTATTAAGCATCAAGTATGTCTATATAAACGCATTTAATGTCAGCATGCCACGTCTTAACCATTGTTTTGAAAATTTGCAACAGTAGGTTCACTTAAATAACTATAATTTGTAAACTAATAATCTAATTGGGCCCAGATTTTGTCATGTACCATTTGAAGATTAGTACTTAATAAAAATCATATAGATTTTCTATTAGTAGGACTATCTATATATTAGGCTTGGGTATTATTGAGTGATGTCTTATAGGCCTTAAATAAAAATTATTCATGAACACACACATATTATACTATATATATATATATATATATATATATATATATATATATATATATATATATATATGTTAATGTACATTTGGGCAGCAATCTCTCATTCAAACATGTTTTGTTAAAAATGACTGATATAGAAGATTTTATTTTATTAATTTTTTATTTAATTTTTCCAGTCTTCTTATCTCTCTCTCTCTCTCTCTCTCTATATATATATATATATATAGATGTGTGTGTATGTATGTATGGATATATATATATATGTGTGTGTGTGTGTGCATGTGTTTTTTACAAAGCTTAAAATGTAATCATCATAGCATCTAACAATTGCATTTTAAGTATGAAATAGATTGTTGCCTCTGGATGTTAACTGCAATATCCACTTTTATATTTACATATGTTCTATCTAAGATATTGAGCACTTTAACACAAAAAAAGCACACTATATATGTATATACATGTATATATATTTATTCACACACAGACACAGACATACACCAATCTATATAAATATATACAAATGCATTGCCATACAATAAAAATCTATGTACATATGCAAACACAATATACCTGTGCATTCCTTGTAAATATAAAGAGATACAAAATATAACGTAGGTAATAAAGACGTAATTGCAAGAAAAAAAAAAATTAGCAGACAGTAAATATAGATACATATTCAAATAAATATACATTAGATATAAAGACATTTTCAGCAAATATACACACACACACAATATATATATATATATATATATATATAATGAGTATATGTATGTGTGCAAAAAGAAATATGAAGAGGTAGAGAGAGAGATGCATAAACAGCGACTCTCACTGATAATTATGCTTAAACTGATAGAAAAGTGAGAGAACAAAGTGGGAGAGTACAGCTTTGAAAAGAATCAGCACGCAAATCAAGTTGTGTAATAGATCCTCTTAATAAGAATTACAATGAAGCAATATTTCTCCATCATTCCTTTCTCTTACTATAGATTTTTACCTCTTCACTATTATATCCACCCTTTCTTTAATCCATCCTTTTCCTCTCCCTCATTTTCATTATTATTGCCTTTGATGCAAAACTATCATTTTCTATTAGTGTTTTTTGTTTTGTATATATATATTTTTCTCTCTTTCACTAAGAAGCACAAAGGATCATTGGAAAAGAAAGAAAAAAAAAAGGAAAACATACCCACAGATGATGCTGTTCAATATGAACTGGGGAAATTCAAATTATTATGAAACACACACACACACACACAATTACACATTCACAAAAACAATAACTAGTGGCAACAACAATAAAAATTAAAAATAAACATTTCTCTGAGAAATAAAATAAAAAAAGATATAAGAACAAAATAATAGAATTCAGTGTGATATTAATATTCACAAAGTGCTGTCTTCCCAATCAGAAGAAAGATAAAAAAAAAAAAGAAAGAAAGAAATCTATGGTGGGTGGAATAAAAATTATATTTATGTATCTGGTGCCTTGGGCCACCTCTCATCACCATTTTCTGCTATTTCTGTACAAATTTTTCACTCAGGAAACATATATTTCAACAATGCAAATGCCTTGCTGCTTGTCTTGCTGCAAACAATTCATCAACGCCATTGATATCATTAATAGCAATAAGTGTTTTGTTTTCTTTGGTGCAATTTTTAAATTTTTGTCTGTGTTTATTTTCTTTTTTATTATTCATATGGATTGAATGTCATCTGGAAATTATAGATTTCCAAGCATAGCTCATTGGAGAAGGTTACAGAAAAAACAACTATATCAGGGAAAAAAGCACAGCCTTTTTCTCCTTCCCATAAAATCGTAAGGAAACAAAAGCTTTCATTTCCTATATATATATATATATATATATATATATATATATATATATATATATATATAAAGGTAGGTTTAGGATTTTAATGTGGAACAGGAGAAAGGTGTAAGGATCTGATCCAGAATATTTATAAAGCTTCATAAGGAAATATTAAGAAAGGAAAGCCTTGTATTGAAAAGCAAAAAGATAAATGCACTTAAGAGATTAATAAGAATTATACAATTCCCCATTGAATAATGAATTTAAGATATAAGTTATTGTATAAGTTTTTTGTGTTTTTATCTCAAGCCCTTTTATGATAAATCCATGTATAGACCATGGAATTATTTCAGGTCTTTTTCTCCTTAGATTCACCCATTTTGGTGTCAGAACCTTTAATATTCTCTTTCTGTTCATGATCCTATAGCAGTTTTGTCTAACCAAGAAAAATATATACTACATAAATTAGAATAACAAGAACATATAAATATAAATAAACATTTTACAATATCTGTTGTATGTTTTGAATCTTTCAATAAATTTTCCGTGATTATTTGCAGGAATGTGCAAGAACTGATGTTTATTAAAAACACCAAAAAAATAATTTTGATCCTCAATTTACGGAAGAGTTTTGTGTGTGCATGCTCTTGTGAATAATTTCCCCTCATCATTTTACAGACAAACAAAAAATATATTTCAAAAGAGAAATGTGGGTTCTAAACAGACAAAAACAAATAAAAGAAACACAAGTTTTATTGTTATTTCTCTCTGTTTCCTGGTTGGTTGCTTAAAAGAGATGATCCTATGGACATTGTTATGTACCAGTTATTCAAAACAATCTGCTTAGTTTAATTTCTATCAACGAGGACTCTCAGATCATTACAACAGAAGAGTATTTCTTGCTTATTGAGGGCCCAACATCTGTGATCATGTACCAGACTAAGTTAAGCATGATAAATACAAATTGAATACCCAGCCATGGAGCAATATTTAGCAAGCTCATCAAACAGACAACTATTACCAAAATTAGATTCTCACCAGATGCCCAGCCATTGTGACCTTGTGCCAGGGAAAAATAATCTTAGCAAATACATGCATAAATATTAATACACAAAATGACAACATAAAGACCCCCAGGTACACACACATATATATATGCAAGTTTCATTAAAAATGACCTGACAAAGTGTGGCAGTTAAGTTTTTTTTAAATAATTTTTCATGTGATTTCATAAATTTTATCATTTCAGTCAATAAATTATATAAAAATTATCTGAATATTATATTTGTCCAAGCACTTTCAGCTGTACTTTTAACTATTATAATGGATGAATTTTATTTTACTTTCAACTAAATGTATGGATTTTTATGAATGTATCTAGAGTTATAGAAATATTATTTTCCAAATATGACCAGCATATTGTGGCTGTGTTAATAGTTGTTATTGAGTATTGACCTTTTATTATTTATTGATGATGTTTTCATTATTTAAGCCATATTTTCTATATGAATGAATCTCTTATATTTGTGTGACCAATGAGTATGTTACAGAAAGAGTTTGATAGAACACCCAAGAATGGGAGTTTATTTTTGGGGGTAAGTTCATAGGTAAAGTTGAAGATAAAGTTTTTTCGAATGTAGCTTTAAGATTAACGGTTTAATTTTTTCTCAGCTAAAATGAAAAAAATATTTACATAGCAAACATATATTTTAGGTTTAGTAACTTTTTAAAAAAACCTTGTTTTATATGTCGGATATGTAATAGAGAAGTATGAACTGAGAGGGTTTCCCAAACTTGCTCTAATACACAAATACACATACATATATTAATGTTTATTTAAAAATGACTGACAAGAAAGATTTTATTAATTTTTTATTTAATTTTTCCAGTATTCTTACATATTTCCTTTTTGCTGGAGATAAGGAATGTAAAAATGTTCCATAGTTATTGAATTTCCACATGCTTTCAGCTACTTCACTGGCCATTCTCAAGGATGTTATGTTTTTGATGGTCTTATTTTATCTTTATGTTTTGACTGTAATGCAATTTACTTTGTGTTTTTTAAAAGGAGTGTTCTTTAAAATCTGTGACTGGAAGCTGTGTGAACAGTTATCAATTTTTAACAAAATTTCGAAAGTTCATTTCCACTGTTAAATAATGTAAAGTTGATGGTAGAAAATTATTTGCTATATAGTGCCTCTCTTAAAGTGAAATGATTATGATTTAAATAAAATTTTTATATTTTCAACCAAAACTTTTCTTAAGGGTTCTTGTAAATTATGGGTTAACAAATGATTTTTATTGCACTTTGTTTGGATAGGCAGCACACACAAACACACACACACACATTATATATATATATATATATATATATATATATATATGTATACTTACATACACACACATGCATAAAATTTATATATGTATACTTACATAA
The DNA here is from genome assembly GCA_037127315.1 of Ascarosepion bandense. Classification (NCBI taxonomy): domain Eukaryota; kingdom Metazoa; phylum Mollusca; class Cephalopoda; order Sepiida; family Sepiidae; genus Ascarosepion; species Ascarosepion bandense. The sequence goes on from JBBBDQ010000627.1 coordinate 4,017,344, forward strand.
ACACACATGCATAAAATTTATATATGTATACTTACATAAACACACATGCATATATATATATATATATATATATATATGTATACTTACATACACACACATGCATATATATATATGTATACTTACATACACACACATGCATATATATATATGTATACTTACATACACACACATGCATATATATGTATACTTACATGCATATATATATATATATATACTTACATACATATATATATTACATACACACATACACATTTATATTACATGCACACTCATATGCATATATATTACATGCACACTCATGCACATACATATATGTACATACACACCTTTATAAATATATACGTACGTACATACACACTCATATATATCTATATATATGTACATACAGATATATGCTTACATACATATATATTTATGCTGACATACATATATATATGTACATTTGCACATACATATATATATATATATATAGATATACTATAGTAGATATACATACATATATATATACTTATCAATATACCCACATATATACTTATATACACACACACATATATATATATATATATATATATATATATATATATATACATATGTATATATATATATATATTATTTTTTGTCATCCGCAGACAGATCTGTTTCGCTGTATCACAGCTCATCAGTACAGTTAGATCCCAATTGCTCCCTAACCCAGGCTCAAAACCCAACTGAATTGGTGTCAGTCGGTGACTCTACCCCTGGGCCACAGGGATATATTCACACACATATACATGTCAAATGAAATGTTCAGCTAGTAAATCTTGATAATTTCTTTGACATATTTTTGGATACTTATATTCAGTACTTTTGTTTGTGCGTTGTGCACTTTTTTGAACAACAGTCTGTGGGTTTAACCGTTTACTGTTATATAAATTTATATCGTTCACATTTTTAAAAATTTTGACAAGAAAAATTTATTTTAAATCAATTAAAATTCTGAATTAATTTCAGCCTTTTAGATGATATCATTAATTGAAAGTTATATTTAATCATCATAAATAGAAAAGCTTGATACAAATCCTCAACATCAATATTTAAAAAATAATTGAAAATATTTTTATTAGTATATAAATATATAAATGTGTCATTTTTTGTAAATACAGCTGAACAAATACAACATAATCAGAAAATAAAAATATTCACTACTGCAAATTTAAAGTTAAAATTTTTTAAATTCTATAATGCAGAGAATATTTTTCTAAATTTCTATCATTACTGAGTACTTAAAACTTATATAAAACAGATGCTCATCTTATTTTCTTCAATTATGTTTTACAGATAAAGTTTCTGTAGAGCAACATAAAATCTGTCATTACTTCATCAAATTCATAAACATGGTTACTGTCTGGTTAAAAAATGCATTTCTGTAATATTTTAAACTCAAAGTAAATAATATTTGTTTTAAATCAGATTAAGCATACTATATCAGCTAATATTCCTCAATTAAATTTTCAGAAAAGTATATATTATTTTGTGGGGATTTTTTAATAGTGAGAATAACATTGTAATGAAAGAAAAATCAGATATTTTAGTTAAGAAGAAACAAAAACAATTCTTTCCAGTCAATTTAAATTAGTTTTGAAATACAGTAATGTATTTTGTTTATTGAAAATATTAAATTTAATCTCTTAACTTGAAATTAAAACTAAAATAAAATCTTCAAGAAAATTTTTTTTTATTTCAAAAAATTAATTTTAAACTTTATGTATCACATTTTTTGTGGAGGTCTATATATATATATATAAGAATTAAATACACATTAAATATTGATGAGAAACTGACAATAATAGGATAAAAACAAATAGACGATGCTTTTTAATCTAACATAAAATACAAGTGAATAATGTTATATATGCTTATAATATAATCTATGACTGGAAAATTATGATAATTAAATTTATCAAAAATCCTTAATAAATACTTAGAGATATCAAACATATATCATAATCTATAAATATTTAGAAGCCTTTGCTTGATTAATAATTTACTGAAAAAATTTTTACACACATTTCTATCCGAGTCAGAAATACCGATCTACATATATCATTTCAGTGAAATTTTACAGAAACATTTTTTTATTATAAAAAAATACCTAATACATATAACTATACAATTTCACAAAAGTTTATTCATAAAATTAATTTTTGGAAAATAAATCCAATTTTAAAATCCATCTTCAACAGAATGAATGCAATTGCATGAACTCAGGGTAGAGATAAGATGAATTTTATTATTATTAATAATGTAATTCTTTCCTTTTCTGATGTTAAAGCTGGTGTTCACATGTGACAAAATGCCATTTGATGTCTCCTGGCCTCAACTCATAATTTCCTTGCTTTTGTATCATTCCTTATGCTTTCAAATAATTTGAAACTATTGTGTGTTGTGTCTTAATGATTCTGCAAGTTCATCTTGTGCCTCACATGAATCTACATGAAGTAATGCTTCTAGTTTTTCATCTTCAAACTTTTTTGGTGCCCTAGAGTGTTCTTTATCTTCAACAACAAAATCATTAATTTTGAAATGTTTAAACCAATTTCTGCATGTTGTTTCTGACAGAGCAATGTTACCACAAGTCTCAACAAGAATTCTTTCTTTTAAATAAAATAGTGCAATATAATTCCCCACAAATATGATTTCTTTGGCATAAAATTCAACATATTTAATGCTATGAAAAACAAAGTTGTTTACACTTTGGCAAAATGATATACAATAAATTCCAAACATGATTATAGTCCTTCCTGATAAATGTGTTACCATTTGAAACTGCATGCATGCAGTTCTGGGAACGTCACCTGTTGGAAAATAGCAAGAACTTATTCAAGGTCCAAATATAAATAGTACATGTGTATGTGTATGCACACATACATATATATAACATACAATGTTTATTAATATATATAGAATTCAGGCAGATACTATTAAAAATGACAGCCTTTTTGTGTTGATTGATTTTAATGTTTGACTTTTCGAAGTTACAAATAATCCTTTTCAGACAATGAGGAAATTCTATTAGAAATTGTCCAAAATGAACTACAGAAGAAATGTACAGAAAACATGATCCAAGCTTAGTGTACTTTTTCTTCCAAAATAAACTTTTAACAATCTGACAGAATTTCCTCCTGGACTAAAAAGGATTATTTGTGATTTGGAAAAATTGATCATTAAAATTAATCAACACAAAATGTCTGTCATTTTTAATAGCATTTGCTTCAAAGAACATATATATATATATATATATATATATATATATTAGTTTATTTTCTTCTCTTCTTCAAAAAGACACTCTGTCCTGGCTGTATGTAGAAAGATCAGGACAACCAAGCATACCTGATCTATAACATTGAATAGCCCAAGTGAAGTCTTGATTAATTACCTTTACTGGGGGAACTTATATAATGCACATCATAAAGCTAGGAGCAGTTTTTTTTTTTTCCTGGGTCGGAGCCGAATACTGATCATATTTGGTTCGGTTGCCTATCAAAGAAGTCTGTTGTTTATTTAGACCCGAAACTTCTAATGACATGGGAGTAACAACACTGACAATGCACCTAAATTCGGCACTTTAAGGTGTATTTTAATTAAAAAAAAGTCCGTAAATTTGAATTCTATAATGAATATCATCTTGGAATGGGAAATCAGAGAGCTGAGTTCAAATTCCAGTTGAATATGTTGGATTCACTTATGCATAAATACCCTTGAGAAAGTTGTTAATCCATCTCTTCTTCCTCCAACTATAGGTTGAATAGCAGAATGGCAACCAGTCTACTGCAGAAAGAAACAACAATTTAATGTAGAAAAATCTTCTGCCATAGATCAAAAGAGACATGATCGCTCAAGCATCTATCATATATAGCACTTAAGTCACTGATATATATAAAAAGAAAGAAAGACTAATACTGGATTTTAAAATTAAATACATACAGGCTAGGGTTAAATAGGGACTTAGGTGTTTTGAATCTTTATAAATATTTCAATAGTTAAACATTTTTTAGATACATTTAAAAAAATTTTCTTCAAAACAACATTTAAAAGTATTATTAGAGATAGGTTTACGTTTACAAATATTAAAAAACTATCACTTTCTACGTCACATGATGTAAACATCTCTCAATGAACGCTCTCGTGGCAAATGCTTCTAGTTTAAATTTTAAAATCATTTGTTTCTGATGAAAGGCCGAGGCCAGTCTGAAATATCAAATATATATATATATATATATATATAATAGAAATAAATAAACACTATCAAAAAAATACATTTTTAAACTTACAACTTTTTAGTAGTTCTTCATATATATATATATATATATATATATATAGGGTTGTCAAATAAATTCATTTTTTGTAATAAGTAAATTCTATGATTCATATACATATTTGTTAAGTGGACCATGCTTCTTTTACCAGAAATGTCCACGATATAGAGAAGGGTAAAACCAAACTTGATGCAACAGAAGGATGCTCAGAATATCATAGACAAAACATAAAAGCAATGACAAAAAAAAATACTTATACTCAGAAAGAGAGAGTTGATATTTTTAGGTCATATAATGAAGAAAGAGGGCTTGGAAAATTTGATACTCACAGGACAAATTAAAGACAAGAGGGACAGAGGGAACAACAAATAACCTACCAAACAAATGTGTAAATGTAAATAGATGGCTGAACAAGGTTTAAAAGAGATAACAAAAAGATAAAATTTATTAAGAGCTACAAAAGACTAGAAATTGTGCAGCACCATGATTGCCAGTTTTCTGATGATACACAACACATAGAATAAGAAGATGTAAGAGACTATTTTGAAGACATAACAGAAAAAGAATTTTCTGGGATGTTGAATTTGTTTTATAGAACTTCATAATTATTCAATGATATATAGAAGCTTAGCTGTCAATTTTGGGAAGCTAAACATTTGAGAAACCACACACACACACATATATATATATATATATATATATAGTAAGAAACACAGGTAGTGCTGTTAGTTAGCTTTTTAGTATTTTGTTATATATATATATATATATATATATATATATATTAAACCTATTGATATATGCTTGATTTTGAAATCAGCCACTCCATGTCTTTTTTATTTGTCATATCTGTCTCTTTCAGGCATAAGCAGTCATGAACCTTTACACCTTTACGCCTCATAGCTCTTAATAAGTTTTGTCTTTTTATTATTTCTTACAAACCCTGTGATTCTCTCTATTAACTCATGCACTCCATTGTGCTGCTAGTGCTTTTTTGATGATTGGTGATATCATGTATGAGCTTGGTCTTATGCTTATTGTCACAAACTGTGAGGTTAGCACACTCTCAATAAAATTATAATTTATAGAAAAAAAAAATTGAAAAACACTTTCTGATCTCTGGTCATTGGAGCTAATAAGGTAATTTAATTTATTCCTCTACAAAAATCCTAACATATCTTCCTTACAAGCAGTTTTGAGTTTCATTCCATCCTGAAAGAGCCAAACCTAACATACATTATATCGACAAAACACATGCATTGTTTAAAATAATTCCACTGTTTCAAATACTATAATACATCCTACAAATATGCATACAATTAGAAATGAAAGGTAAAATAGTGTTTGTTCTCTTACAACTGCAGTTTTATTCTACTGGACACTTGAGTTAATGGTAGAAGTATAAAACTAAATTACCTATATTGTTCATACCATAGGATTTTACATATTCTAGAATACACTCAAGGGAGCATACTCTCATAGATAAATAATTGTTCCTTCAGGTGTCTTGTGTACCAGTAGATAATATTTTACATGCAAAACACAATCAAATGACCACATGTTTACATGAGAAAATACTTCAGATTATTGTTACCAAGGATGTGCATTGTGGTACATTTGATATCAGCTCAGAACAAGAAATTGGAGAGCTGAGTTTGAATTTCAATTGAATATGTTGCATTCACTTACACACAAATACTCTTGGGAAAAGTATTAATCCATCTCTTACTTCCAGCTATGAGTTAAATAACAGGACAGATTGGGTTCTATCACATTGGTTGGCAACCAGGCTACTGCAGAAAGTAATGGCAATCTACTGTAGGAAAATCTTTTGCCCAATCATGTCTCTTTGAAGTCATGATTGTCCAAGTGTGTATCACATATGGCACTTAACTGACTGACTGATCACCCAACTATTTTATCTCCTTTATATACTATTGTTCCCCTAATGTAAGGTCCAATAGTAGAGAGTTACTGAACAAATTTATTATAAAGGTGTACAAGGCTTAAGGAGTATATATTATGAGGATATATGAGATAGATAATGATGAATCTCAGATTTGAAGATTTTAAGACTGTTGTGATAAGGACAGCACTGTTTGAGGACTTTGTTTGACAATAGTTCTGGCAAAGAATCTATCTGAATATAACCTCCTCATTACCAATGGAATATAAAAAAGAAGAAGAAGAGTCAACATTAGACATGGCATTGCATGTCTTAGTTGTAAAGGTTTGAACTGGTGAATCTATGGAATGTTGCTCATATGATTTTCAATTTTATGTTTGCTCTGCTTTTAGTGTTGATCAGTGATGTCATATTTCAAAACAGTTTATTTTTACAGATTACTAAATATTTTCAATTATTTTTAGCTCACATATAAATGAATAAATCATTTTCTACTTGCATTGTACTTATGTCAAGAACATTAACATTCTGGACATATTTTATGTGTGTGTGTGTGTTTGTATATATACATATGTATGTGTAAAAAGCACCAAGAGTCTGTCACTTTAATTGAGCAGGTTCATGCTGACTTTGAAGTTTTGTGAGGATGTCAGACTGGCGAGTGAAAACATTATGATGGTGTCCTCATGAAACTTCAAAATGGGCATAAACTCACTCAGTGAGTGACAGACTCTTTGTGCTTATCAGCAATATATCTCAACACTGATAGTGAGCACTTAATAAAAAACCTACTTGCCAAAATACATTTTATCAGTAAAACCACTGAAAATCAACAAACCTGGTGTTAAACATCATCATAACAACACAATATATATCTTCAGATGAAAAGAACTAACAGGTTTAGAATCCAGAGTTCTCTGGCATTTACTTTTTAAAAAAGTGCTCAATAGAACATAGATCGTAATATAAATTAATTTTAAATAAAAAACAAATTTATATATATATATATATATATATATATATATATATATATATGTATTTAAAACAAAAGGGACAGTTTTATGTCTATAAATATACCATGGAGCTAAAAGTTTTCTCAAAAGGTTATACCCACTATAAAATACCCAGAAAAGTCCAAGACATTCTAGCAGAGGTTAAAATTCTAAGAAGCAATCACAAAGCAACAATACTGGATTTATTTCCATAATTTCCATATAGTTAAGAATGCAGAGCACCCCACCTGGTAGTAATTCATTAGCAGGTCATTCAGTGGTCTATTTCTGACCTATCAGCATTCATTCAGGTCACTGGTCTGTCACTATCTGTTCACACTTTGGCCCTCAGGCCATTAGTCTTCATCCCTTGAGCCTTATTTCCAGTACTTAGCCACACTGCAGTTACAATGTGTGTCTGCAAGGAATCAAAGAAATTTTCAGAAGTCAGGGTCACTGGCCTGTTTCCATCTTCTAGTCAACAATGCTGTTTCTCTTTCAGATAATATTTCACTTACCATATTGTTGCATATAATAGCTCATTTCAGGGGTAATCAGGTTCACTAGAGCTAACAGTACTCTTGGTTATCACAGATTTTTCAAGTATTGACTGCAATGATCATTATGAGTAAAAGTCATCTCAAGTTTAGATACTTACTTTTACTGTTACCAAGCCAAGCAACTATATACATTTTTAATTGTTACCTTATCTACATATCCCTATAAACTTTGCCTTACTCTCTAACCCTATACTCACTTTTACCTCTTAATCTCTAACCCTCTACTTTCTCTTACCTCTTATTTGCTAATCCTATACTCTCTCTTACTCTTACACCCTCCACTCTCTTTTACTTCTTTCTCTCTAACCCTCTACCTCTAATAGCTCTTTTGGACTTTGTACTGAGTGAATATTAAAAAAAAATAGTGAACCACACTTATTCCTTTTGTATTCAATTGAGATGTAAGATCCTCTTGAACATCTTGCCATGAACTGCTACTTATGGAACCGATTCCAAAGAAGATACTTCTCCAATCATTACAATCTTAAACTGTTCATGTCTACAGATAATGGTTATCTTCCCCAAATATTCTTATAAACTGTGCCTCTTACATCTTACTCTGTAACCTCAACATTGAGTGGTTTTTGGGCCTTGTGCAAGGAGAACATTATTGCAAGAAAATAAACATGCATTTTAATTTATTAAGTAAATATGAACCTTTTGAAAGCTGCATTGACCATAAAGTTTTACTTGAAAAAAATAAAAAAATAGAAACATATTGTTTTAAGTAAATACAGTCATTTCTTGATTAGTGTGGCTAATAGGCATATGAAAAGATATGCACTAATCAAAAACACATTAATCAAATATAACTTATAGGAAATGATGTAATTGTTACCTCAAATTTTAGTCTCATTCACAATTAATTTCTAATTTACATATTATTTTTTAATTAAAGTATAGGTACATATTTTCTATTTTTGGAAATTTTCTGAACATATCATAATCACTAGTATTTTAACCTGAAAATTGTATTTACAACCTTTCCATCATAAGGGCATACATATTTTATATTCCAATATTTTTTAATAAATCCAAATTTCTGTATCCAATTAAATCAAATTTTTTAACAAAAAAAAAAAAAAATCAAAATTCCTTTTTACAACCTACAAAATAAACATGAAAAAGACACAAAAAATTTTACTAGAGAAAAATATTCAAATATGTACTTTTATAATCAGCTTATATTATAAAATTTATTTATAACCATCCATTGTTTTTAACACTACTGTAATTACTAAGATAACATAATACTTGACAAACAACATAGTTACCAATTTTCCATTTTAAAATTTTAGAATATCTTTAATTAATTGGTAACTAAAAAAAATCAATTTGCAATTGCTATGGTCAAATTGAAGAATGTTTCACTGCACGAGTTACTATTATGTATGCACTAAGCAAATTTTGCTTTTTCTGCTCTGAAGATTGACCCTGAACAGTGAAGACATCACAACAATGCCTTCAGAAAACTTTGATGTCAGCATGACTGAAATAACACCACTCAGTTATAGTAACAAACCTCCATATTAATTCTATTAATGCTCTATTTTTATCTTAATATCAAGCAACTTATGACAAAAAATCTGCTTGCCTAAAATGCCTTTCTATCAGTAAACTACTGAAAAATATCAGTAATTTTGGCACTAAATATCATTACAGTTTAACACACACACACACATGTTGGTGATCCACATACAAGCCTGTTTTGCTATATCACAGCTCATCAGTGTGGCTAGGTATCCACTTGCTTCCAGCCGGGATCGAAACTTGACCGATTTGGTGTCAGTCGAAGTGACCATTTATAGATAGATAGATAGATAGATAGATAGATAGATTTAATTAAAAGAGTTTGTTACTTTAACTGTGCAGGTTCATGGCGACTTTGAAGTTTTGTGAAGATGCCATTATGATATTGTCACTCCTCAGGGGTTTTCCAATCTACTGCAGATCAAAAACCCTGATGAGTGATGGTGTCCTCACAAAACTTCAAAATCAGCATGAACCTGCTCAGTTAAAGTGACAAATTCCTTGCATTAAACCTATCAGTGCTCTCTCTTCACCCTAATATCAAGCACTTTACAATAAAATACCTGCTTGTCAAAATACCTTTTATCAGTAAAACTACTGAAAATAACAACAATCTTGGCACTAAACATTGTCACAACTCAATACACACACATACATATATTAGTAAATATACATATTATCCTATGTCTACAGCACAACTTAGAGTTTCATGCACTATGCAATCATCAGGTATATATTATGAACTGACTGTTCTGGGATTTCAATTGTAATTATATGTAACTACCATGAACAACACAAAATCCAGAATTCAAATCCCATGATGATTGCATAGTGCATGAAACATCATGTTGTCCTGGAGAGGTCGGATAATATGTATATTTACTAATATATATACTTAATAGATCTGTTATATTACATTGAGCACGATTTTATTAATACCAGAAAAATATTTATATATGCGCATATACTAGCATGTATATGTACATTCATATTTTTATATATATAACTTCAAAAGAGAAACAAGATATTGTGAAGTTATTGAGTGATGGGAAGTCAATATTGGAAATTGTGACAGAGTTGAACAGAGATCAAAGAATAAAAAAAAATTGAAAACATTAACAAGATAATAACAGGAAAAAAACTGACTGTATGAATCTCAAAAAAGAGATTTCAGAAAAATTAAAAAGGTAATGGATTGACCAACAAGAAAATATTTGAAGAAGCTGGTATTATGAATGCAAACATAGAAAAAAAAATTTAAATATGAAATATGGCTAACAACATGAAAGCAAACAAACTACCACCTTTAAGTAAACATCACAAAGAGAATTGCATAGGTTGGTTAAAGTACATGATAACTGATTTCTCAAGAGTAATTTCTAGTGATTAATACAGAGTTTCCTTTGAACAATGTAATGGCTAAGAAAAAGGTTAGAAATAGTCAAAGTGGAGCAATGTTTTAGACTAGTATTTGTTATGATAAGTGTATGGTGGCAGAACAAAGAGGAAACAACAAAAATTTAAAGAAATAAATAATCGTATTAATGTAAAATACAACAAATGATAAATCAGTGTAGATGTCTCTGGCTGAAAAAGAGATAAGTGGAATTGTAAAAAGTGTATGGTGAGGCATACAGAAGGGGAGGGAGGATAAGTAGTGACTTACTAGAGCAATGGCCTTTAGTGAGCTGTCTCTTGGAGATGGGAGGTTGCTTTCTGAAAAAGTCTGTGAACCTGGGCTAAGATTCTGTCCAACTGCTGAATGTCTCTTTCATGTCCTCTCTTAGGCTCAAATTCACTCCAGTTTTTATTTTGTTTCTTTAGACAGGAGTGGGTATTATTGGGTAGAAACTCTTGATTGTGTTGCTTCTTTTTTTTTCTTTGAGTATGTAAGTAAAAACAAAAGACATGTGTGAAGCCTTGTGCAGTTGATGGAATTTTAGTTCACTTTTGGGTGTCCCGAGCATTCACATTTGCTCGTGGTGGAAATTAGCATAGCATGAATCAGAAGATCTGGTTTCAAAAAGAATGTAGTAAAATTATAAATCCCTTCAAAAACTGATGAGAATATCAATGTAAATGCAGAGAATTATTTTCATTTCTTGGCATAGAATATAAGCATGATGCTTAAACCTAAAATCCCGGTTCACACTCCACCCACGTCTATTGAACAGGTGAAGAGGCTCATCCCTTGTTCCCTGTTTAGGATGTGGTTTCCGACTTTCTCTTTTCCAACCTTTTCACTCCTTTTTCTTTTTTTCTTCTTTTCAATTGGAGTAGCTAGACTAAACTATCGCCTGGTTCACACTCCACCCACGTCTACTGTACAGGTGAAGAGGCTCATCCTTGTTCCCTGTTTAGGATGTGGTTTCCGGCTTTCTCTTTTCCAATCTTTTCACTCTTACGTAGCCCCCTGCACATCAGTGGTGTTATTGCCTTGCTCAGGGTGATATGATTAAAAAAAACAAAATCACAATTGACTGACTATTGCTTGTTTTAAGAAAACAAGTTTTAAAGGCACTAGAATGATAGAACAGACCCTGGCCTGTCCAGATAACAGTCAGTTAATTGCTGTATGTGATACATATTTGGGCGATCATATCCCTTTTGCAACATGACTTACTAGGCAGAAGATTTTCCCACAGTAGGTTGCCATTACTCTCTGCAGTAGACTTGTTGCTAACCAAGGCTATAGAATTCAATCTGTTCTGCTATTCAACCCATAGCTGGAAGAAGAGATGGATTAATACCTTTCTCCAGGGTATTTGTGTGTAAATGAATAAAAATCACTCAGGCAGAAACCTTATGGTTCATCATTAAGAGATGCATATAAAAATGGAAAATAATATCCATGCCGAGAATATCTCCAAAACATAAAAAAAATGCTGCATGTTATTTTAGATAGTAATGGTAGCTGTTTCTCACAAGAAAGCATTGAGCATTCAAAGACCAAGCAGCAAGTACTGCTTTCAGTTGAAATTTATAACATCTTTCTCTTAAAACAAATTTTTCAGAAAACAAGTTTCTCAAGTCAAGTATTAATCAAAAGTGGGGTGGAGTTGGGGGTCCTTCCTAACCTTTTACTTGAAGTGGTGAGAAATATTAACATCTTAATTATGTTATCATTTTCTCTTCTAGTTATATGTGCAATCCATTTTAGTAGTTTGCAGCTGTTGGTACTTCACACGTGATGTGGTTTCTGTTCTGATTGTAATTCTGTAGTACTAGTTCACAATACTCAAAGAAGGATAGCCTTTGCCAAGGCCCTCAGGCTTTAATCGCTCAAAGCCTTTTTTCACTATTGATTTTAGAAAATGGTTGTATGCAGCTAAAGCCAAAACATAAGTTAATAAATCCAAGGAGTTAAAGTGGTAAAGGAATTCATATTAAAAGTTAAAATAATAAATTAATAAAGCATTCATTTATACTAATTGGATATATATTTCTATGGTTTATATGTTTTGATTTATTTATAAATAATAATTTGTGTTCAACTTGCAAAACAAGTTATTATCACTATTTTTAATGAGAATACCTAGAAACTTAAAGGACATATTTTTAACATAAATATAAAACAATCTTAAAAGATTTACCAAAATCGGTTATTTAATCCCAATTTTACTGTAAAAATATTGCCTTCCATAAAATCCAACATTGTAAGCTTAAAATTAAACTTTTTAATGACAACTGTATAGCCTGCAATAACATAAGATCTCCCAAGGAATAAAAACATACTAAAATAAAGGCATTTACATTTTCAAATTGATCCCTTGTCCTCTGTTTAGGATCAGGTTTCTGGTTCTTTCTAAAAATCTGTTCATTCTCACTCACTTTTTTGCATCTTAGGGGCATTGTTGCCTTGCTTAGAATTGATTTTTAAAAGAATATAAAATAAAGATGATAAATATAAGTTGTTTTTTGCATGATATTAAGAATTGCACTAATCTCATTTATTGCCAAAGTAATGGATAAGTGTGTTTTTGTAAGTGTTTATGTGTGCTCATTATTACTCATGGAAAAATAACATTGACATGAATTTGCATACTATCATTAGTTAAAATATGATATACAATGTTTTTATAAATTCTGTTATTAAGACAACACTTGTTTGCTTTCAGCTACCATAATAATGGAATTTCTTATAAGACAGCAATGAGATGAAGTTGGTAAATATCATCTGATGAGTGAATCTTGCCACAAAAAAAGAATTACAATTGTTCATTATATATAAATATATATGTTTTACATATAAAACTTAAAAAATTATATATATATCTATATATTATTTATAAATTATATTTTAGAACATGTACAAACTACAATCTACCACAAAATTGTACATTTTGTTTCAATATTGAAAGAACAATGTCTCATCAGGCAGTTAATAATGATGATAATGAATGTTATTTTTGAAAAGAAAATTAAAAAAACAAAAAACTCATTTCCTTTAATTTTTGGAAATTTTTTCAGATGAGGTAAGAGGATATTAAAAAAAAAAAGAAAAAAGAAAGAGGGTAGAAAAGATGAGAAAGCAAAAAAAAATCAAAAAAGGAAAAGAAGAGAAAAGAGAAAAACCAAAGAGGAAATAAAAAGCAAAAAGGAGAACAAAAGAAAAAAAATGAGAGGAAAGAGCCAATGGAAATGGCTAAAAGAGAGAAACCCCAAATTTAAGCAGGAAGTAAAATATAATTGCTGGAGAAAAAAATGGAAATTATTACGTACATAAAGAGTGATATATTACTGAATCAGAGGCATGAAGCTACAGTAAATTGTAAACATATTACAATCTTGCTTGAATTATAAAATCTAAGGTTTGAAACTCCAGCAATTTCGCAACTGTCAAAAAAGTTAGAACCTGCCCATGTCCAAAAATATTATATATAGAGCTCATATTCATTTGAATAATGTTAAATTCTATTTTGGAGCAACTACTACTATGTGGAAATATTGTTTTAATTGCCATATGTTATCTTTTAACAACAGTAAATTCAAGAAAAACACCACTTTATCCATATATTCTTAGAACCTGATTGATACAGTTACCTCTGTTTATCTCTTTCTTTCTCACTCCCTTACTTTCTCACTTTCTTTCTTTTCCCCACAAATATTACTATTGATAATTATAAATTACATCCCTTTGAATTAATTTTCCTGTACTTTAATGCTAATATTTTTCTTAAATTTAAATTTTTTTCTATTTAAATTTTACTCTTGATAAGTTAAAACTAGTACCTTAACATTATAAGATTTACCTCAATGAACATTGTGTGAACTTAAATTCAAATATCTTAAACAGTCAGTTTGCAATATGCCCCTGATGATTGTGTAACACATGAAACTCTGAGCCATGCCATTGATGGAGGATATTATATATATTTATTAATATATATATAATAGCTCTGTTTATTGAGCATCGTTTTATTAATACCTGAATAATATGAATAATATTTTTATGCATGCGTCTATTCACATAGCCACATATATATATATATATATATATATATATATATATATATATATTATAAATTATTACATTTTGTTTTGACATTGAAAGCACAATATCTCATCATGTAGTTAATAACAATAATAAATTTCTTTTAAGATCAATACTTCCCTTTATTTTTGTTTTTTTTTTCATACAAGGTAAAAAGATATTAAAAAACGTGAAAGAAAGAGGGAAGAAAAGATCAGAAAATAGAAAGAGGAAAAAGAAAGATACAGAAGAAATAGAAAGTGAAGATGAAAATAAGTGAGAAAATGTACAGAGGGAAGACCCAATGGAAACAGCTGAGAGAGAAAATTTTTTAATTTTGGTCGAAAGTGAATTGCAGACAGATTTTGACATCATTTACAGTATTTGATCTCAACTCTTTTGGCATTTTTTAAAAAAGAATTGTACTTTTATAATGAAAAAGAAAAGAAAGGAGAAAAGGAAAGATGCAGAATAAGTAGAAAGAAAAAAAGGTGAGAAAATGTAGAGAGGGAAGAGAGGAGAGAGCCAATAAAAACAGCTAAAAGAGAGAAATTCTAAATTTTGGCTGGAAGTGAATTGCAGACAGATATCGGCATTGGTCACAGTGTTTCAAGTTAAATCTTTTGGCATTTAAATAAAATGATGAAATCACAAACACAAACAGAAAGATTATTCATAAAATGTAAAATAATAGATATTTTAAAAAATACAACACAAAGATATAAATTAGATCTAATATAATAAACTGGAAAAATAAATTAAAATCACAATTAAAATAAAATGAAATTGAATTAAAATTTAATTAAAATAAAATAATATAAATAAAATTAACATAAACATAAAATAAATAAAAAATATATTATAAATATCATAAAAATAATAATAAATACAAAAAATGAAAAATAATAATAAATAAATAATAATAATAAAAACTGTAGATATAAATATAAGCTAGTCAGTTAAGTGCTATACATGATACATGCTTGGGTGATCATGTCTCAAAAGAGACATGACTGACTGGGTTATCCCACAGTAGGTTGCCATTACTTTCTACAGTAAACTGGTTGCCAGACAAGGCTACAGAACCTAATCTGTCCTGTTATTTAACCCATAACTAGAGAGAAGAGATGGACTAATACCTTTCCCAAGAGTATTTGTGCATAAGTGAATGCAAGGAATTTAAGCTTCCTTCTATTGTATCTAGACTTCATGATTTTAAGCACAGTACAAGAATGGCAGCAGGGTCTCATCATTTTACAGCTGAAATGACTAGATGAAACCATAAGTTCTATGCTAACAGTTTCTTCTATTGCACTTTATGCTTGTGGAAATCTCTTCCAGTATTTGGCATCCCAGTCAAGTTTGATCTTCAAAAATTTAAATGCAATATCAAACATTCGCATCTGTCTTCTTAAATTCTGTTCAATTATTGTTCTTGCTCTTTAATAAGCTTTTTCTTTTTCTTTCACACTTTCAGTAATCCCCTGTGTCTTAGTTTTCTTATTCGGGGTGAAATTATATATATATATATATTTATATTTATATTATCTATATAAATAAAAATGTACTTATCTCAAATATGAGTGTATTTTTATATACCATATATTAGAAATATTACAGTATTAAAAAATATATATTTTGCAGAGCCAATGAGAGCCAAACCAAAAATCTTTCATTTTCAATATCAACACTTTTACAGACAACTTTGTTATTTCATAGAAAACATAGGAAAAGTCCACATTTAAGGTAAACAAAGCCTTTTTTATCATTATTTCTATTTTGGCCAGCATAAACAACAAAAATCCATTCCCTATTTTCAAAAACATTTTTCTATTCATTTTTCAATGAATTATTTCCAATATCCCATTTATTTTGTTGGTTTAGTAAATAAATTTCTTTTTTTTTAAGCCTAAGACTTTTTATTATTATTTCTATTTTGTTGAGCGTAAACATCAGAAATCCCTTTCCTTTTTAAAAAAATAAAGTTTTCTATTCATTTTCTTTCAACAAATTATTATCAATATCCCATTTATTTCATTGGTTTATTAAATAAATTTTTTTTAACCGAAGCCATTTTTTATTTCTTTCTTGTCAAGCCTAAACGACAGACTCTTCAGTAGTTTTGAAATTTTACTATAGCATTTCAATCAAATATGAGTGTCTTTTTATATACCTAATATTAAAAATATTACAATATGAAAAAAATATATTTTGCAAGGTCAATTAGAGCTGATGAGAGATGAACCAAAAAACTTTCATTTTCAATACAGACGCGTTTAATGACAACTTCTTTATTTCATAGAAAACAGGAAAACTCCACATTTAAGCAAGGCAAATGAAGCCTTTTTTTATTATTATTTCTATTTTGGCAGGGTTAAACAACAGAAATCCTTTCCCTTTTTTTCAACAAATTATTATCAATATCCTATTTAAATTGCTGGTTTAATAAATTAATTTCTTTTTTTTTTTTAAACCCAAGCCTTTTTTATTATCATTTCTGTTTTGGCAAGCATAAACAACAGAAATCCCTTCCCTTTAGAAAAAAAAAAATTTTATTCTTTTTTTTTTCAATGAATTATTATTGATATCCCATTTATTTATTTTGTTGGTTTCTTCTTGTTTTTTATTTTGACCAAAGCCATTTTTTATTTCTTTTTTGACAGGCCTAAAAAATAATAGACTCTCTTTAAAAAGTTTTCTTTTCATTTTTATCAATGAATTATTATCGATAAGACACTAACTTCTATGTAAAAATAAAAAAAAAATTCCGAAAAATTTATTAGTTTAACATTTTTTTCTGGAGGTGCTCATTTAGTAATACACGTTCATTGTAAAATCAATCTCCCATTTTTTTTGCTTTTGTTTTTGGTAAACATCAAGGGTTAAGTCCCCTTTTTTGTTGTTTTGGCTTTTTTTCAGAAATGCTTTGTTTTCAAAATATGCAGAAAAATACAAACTTCCTTTTGTCCTTCCAATAGTCAAAAATGAAGAGGGGAAATTAAAATTTTGAATTGACGATTTTGGCCAATTTTTTTTTCAGATTCCTAATCTTACTGCAAAAGATCTGCTTTAATTCATAATGATAATACCTCGCAGAAGGTCAAACTCACAAAACAGAAGAAGTGCGATAAGTAATTGCAAATCAAAGTGAGGAAGAACAGGCATCAACGAACAAATGAAGGCAAAGATTGGTTCAGATACGTGACGAGGAAGCAGCAAAGTGATGTGCAGCCAGATTTGAGGATGCGCAATTGCAAGTATAGCAATCGCATTCTGCAGCTTCAGATCTGCTTCATTCTCAACAGAATAAATGCGGTAGGCTGAGAGTGGCTGAAAGACATCAACGAGAAACAGCAGATCAACGTTAAACACGGCTCTCTGCAAATCAGACAATCTCTATATCTGCACTGACAATGGAACAACTAAAAATATTGTGTACCGACAAGTATTGGAAAATTAAATGTGCACTTTCTCTTCTTTTTTTTTCATTTAACCAAACTGAGCCACAGCAACATGTGGCCGGGTACAGCTAGTGTGTATATATATATTTGACAGCTGTGCATTGTGGTGCAGTGGATGTTGGCTTGGAAAAGGAAATCGGTGAGCTGAGTTCAAATTCCAGTTGAACACTCTGCATTCACTTGCGCACGAGTACCCTTGGGAAATGAATTAATTCTCCCCTTCCCTCCAGTTATGGGTTAAATAACTAAGGTCTGCTGTTCATGCAATCTGTGGTGCACTTTTGCACCGATTGTTTGTTATCAGCAGTTCCAAAAAGTGTGGATGGTGCTACACAAACCTTCACCACTCTAAACAATTCTTTGTGTGGCAGTCTAACCGAGTTAGACACTCATGCGTTGAAATCAACGGGAGAGTCCCTGATAATGATAATAATAATAATAATAATAATAATAATAATAATATATAAAACCGTTTATACTTTTATATCCCATACCATGACTAAGATTCCAGCAATTATCAGGTGAAAATAAATGTTGATAGAAACTATAGCAATTGGGTCAATTTATACCATACCCATGCTATTAATTCGCTAGATTTTCAAATGCTGCTACCCTGGTAGGAAATGTAAAAGAATAAACAATTTTATTATTTATTTATATCAGTAAGCCATGTCTTTTGGCATGTAGCTTTGTGCTTTAACTATTCTTAAGCATTTTGTACACTTTCATTTATTTAATAGTATGCATATGAAAGCTTTGAATGAATGCTCTTTTTTCAAAAACAAAATAAATTATTATGTAAAACTGAAAACATGATGAAAAATAACAACACCAGGGATGTAAACACCCTTAAAAATGGCTATAGAAGTGACCAAAAGTGCTTGGAATAATAAAAATTCCTTATCTTCAATGAAACAGAGAAATGTTGGAATGCTGGAAAAACTTTTAAAAATTAATTAAATCTTCCTTGTTGGAATGAAAGATGTTTGATAGAAAGGTTGCTGCCCCAGTAAACAATTTAATATGAGAGAGAGAAATTGTTGATATAATAACACCCTTGGTTAATTTTTAATATTATTTCAAAGTCTGCAAATGAAAATCTAGAAAATTTAACTGACAATAAATCTTTCTCTGCAATGTAACAGAAACCAGACCAAGTTCTCTCACAATATCTTTGATGATTTAATATCATAGCACATAAAAATGATGACAGTAACTTAAAAAAAATGTATTTATAAGTAGTTGATAATTGATTAGAGGCATTAAACAATTTTTAAGTAAAATGGATTAAATTAACTCCAAAAACATACTTGTAAATCATTAAAAGTTGATTAATAATTGTTATTTTATCTTTCAATATGAATTTACATCTTTATCAGAATTTAACAGAAATATTGATAATATTGTGAGCTTTTTTCTTTTCAGTTTATTACATTTTTGATATTTTTTCAATGTAGATATTATCTTCTTGTATTTAATATACATTATATAATTGCTTTTGACCTGTCTGTTCATCTTATAAATTACTTGATTGTAACAAAATAACCACCATCCATCAACTTGTTCATGCTCGAATTCCATGAGAAATCAAACCATTTACTTTGTGAAGCATGAAAATCTCTGTACCATTCAGGTAATAGGCAATCATGGCTCTCCACAGCTTTTTCTCTCTTTGCTAAGGTCTTGTTCCCCCTGTTCCATCATCCATTCACATGTTCATCTGCTTGCTGCCTCATCCTATCTCTTTTGGTCACAATATGCCTTGTGAGGGTTAAGTTTTCCAAACCCTCCTTCTTCATGATGTGTCCAAGGAATTTCTTTGCTTAAGTTTGAGTCTAAGTTTTCTTTCTGTTACCATTTCTTTAAGACTTCTCTGTTGTCTACTCACTCCAGCCATGGAATTTTCATTATCCTTTTATAATTTACAGAAACACATGGAATACACTTTACAAATTTAAGTGCAATACCAGATTGGCAGTTTGGTCTCATCATTTCACTGTTGAAATAGCTAGATATAACTGTAAGTTCTATGGTGACAGTTTCTTCTATCACACTACTTGCTTGTAGAACTCTCTCCTGGCTTCTTGCATTCCAATCAACTTTAATCTTCAAAAATTTAAATGCAATGACAATTGTTATCTTTTGTCATGTTCATTTATTGTTTTTAATCCTTAATGATGTTTCTACTTTACTTATAATTTTTCACACTATGTATCTTAGTGGTTTTATTGCTTTGCGTGGGGTGAAATGATTAAAAAAAAGTAAAAGGAAACCTAAAGTTTCAAAATAGTTTGAAATATACTTTTTATCAACTGTTTTCATGTCTAAATTTACAATTTCATAATAAATAACTTCATTTTAAAGGGTTATTTGGTGCATAGACACTCTTTTTTTCCTGAATTAATTCTTTCTTTGGGCTTTGGATAAAAGTAAACACTGTCTGGTTGTGTTTATTTATAACAACCTGACCCTGTTAGAAAAGGTCAGAATACCATGGAAAAATAGAATTTTGGAAAGAGATTGTGTTTTGGAAAGTCTAGCCTTGAGAAATATACATTTTTAAAAAGATTATAGAAATCCAATTGAGATCAGGGCCCTTGAGCATAAAAACTGGTGAACATGTTTCCGGGAGGCATTTCTTCCTTTGTAGCAAAGCAACTTGTAAACATATTAAATTTTAATCATTGTGTAGCATGTTTTGCAAAAGAGAAAACATGTTTTTGCAGAATGTAATATTTACAATTCACTTAATTTATTTCTATCTTTGCTTGTGTCAGTCATTATTAATTTCTACTATATGTGAGTACCATCGCTGTTATAATTTTTTTATTTCCATAAAGTCGATCCAGACACTTATTTCAAGTAACAGAATCATCAGTCTCCAAGGTTTTTTCAGGATAATTATTTACATTATTTACTTTTTGTTTGCTATTTTGTGAAGTTCTGTGCAGTCGATGGCAAATCAGCAATTAACAAAATTAAAATCCTTCAATATAGTTGATTATATAGTCACATGCCCAATCGCATGTAATAATGAACATTATGATTGTCTTTCTATCTCTGTTACAAAATGCATAGGTTGAACAAAAATAGCAGACTCTATATTAATGGTCAGAATTTTGACAACCTGAACTGAGCGAGGATGGTTTGAACACCATGGGAAGGGAGTCATGACAGTGACAGATTGTCTTTGATATGAAAAAAAAAACAAAAAAACATGCATACAAAAAAAAAATCAAAAGTTTGTAGCAGCAGAGAAATCTCTGATGCTACCTTCTTATTCTTCTATCTGCTGCATCACTTCAGGGTGTAGGCAATCATGGCCCTCCACGTCTCCCTATCCCTTGTAACACTTAACACCCTTTTGTGTGTTACCTCTCCAAAACCCTGCTCTGCCATCCATTTGCTCAAGCTCATCAAGTATGTCATACATTACTTTCCCTTGTTTCTCTTTCCCTCTATCTATCCTGTGAGTATAATATTCTCCAAGCCCTCATTCCTCATTACATGTCCCAGAAACTTAAGCTGTCTTTTTCTAATGTTAAATATAAGCTTTCTTTTCATTTCCATTCTCTAAAAAAACTTTGTCATTGCTCATATTTTTGATTTATGGTATCCTCAGCATCCTTCTGTAGAATAACATTTTGGTTGCTTCAAGTCTTCCCTTCATCTTTCATGAGATTGTCCAGCATTCACTGCCAAATTAAAGGAAGGTATCACATAACAATCCAGTAATCTTTTCTTTGTTTCCAACAAAATTTTTCTGTTTCTCAATATCCTACTTAGCTTTTGGAATGCATTCATTCCAATATACCTTCAGATCTCAGTGTTACACTTTCCAAATAATTAAATTTCTGTACCTGCATGATTTCAGTATTCCTGATCTGTAGTTAACATTTTACTTATGACTATCTTTTGTGTGCCATAATTTTACAACAAAACAGCCTCGTAATAGAGCTGCTGATAGCCCTGGAAGAATTCAGCATAGAAAAAATGACCGAAATAATAAACAAAATTTATAATAGTGGAATAATACCAGATGACTTATGCAAGTCGATATTTATAGCACTGCCGGAGAAACCAGGTGCAAATGAGTGTGAACTACACAGAACTATCAGCTTAATGGAAAGTGCAACACAGAGATCTGAAGGCAAATTGGCATGGCAAAGGACACATTCCAGAAGCTGAGTAAAGTACTAACACACAGGAAAATTTCATTAGAAACAAAGAAAAGAGTGCTGGATTGCTATGTGTTGTCAGTTCTTCAATACAGCAGTGAATGCTGGACAATATCTTCGAAAATGAGAACAAAACTTGAAGCAGCGGAAATGTGGCTCTACAGAAGGATGCTGCAAATATCGGGGACTTAGCATGTGAGCAACGATGAGGTGTTGGAAAGAATGGCAATGAAAAGGAAATTAATAGTGAGCATCAGGAAGAGACAACTGAAGTTCCTGGGACATGCAATGAGGATGGCTTGGAGAACCTGATACTGACATGCCAGATAGGAGGAAAAAGAGGCAGAGGAAGGCAGCAGATAACATATTTGCAGGGCCTGATCAGGTGGATGATGGAACAGGGGTTGCGAGATGTAACAGGAGAAAACATACTAAGAGCCACCAGGGATAGGGAAATGTGGAGAACCATGATCGCCTGCGTCCTGAAGGGACAGGGTACATAGAAGAAGAAGAAAATTTTAGCAAAGAGACAAGCCACCGCATGGAGAGGATGAGTAACTGACCAACCTGTTGACATTTGTTTTTGCTATCCCTTTCTTACTTCCTCCAAGAAACAATGCCTACTACATCTCCCCTGAAATAAAGTGAGTAAAAAGAAATCCAAAGAAAAATCTCTATCATGGATTGAGTCTGTTGAGGCAGCATGGGATTCTTGTTAAGGAATAGCAGACAGAATTCAAAACTAACATGCAATGATAAACTGTAACTCTTTTCAAGCTGAAGCAAACAAATATTAAAAAAATCCCACTTTGATTTCAAAGTTTGACCTGGATATTTTTTTTTTTTTTTTAATCATCTCACCCCAAACAAGGCATTCCACTGCCACTATTGCGCATGGGGCTACATAGGGGAAGGTAAAGAGAAGGAGTGGATAGACATAGGGAATGTCAGGAGAAAGGTGACAGATGAGTAAGGATAGCGAGGATGAGGGTCGGGCAGATGGTTATGCGTTAAGTCAGCAAATGACATATCTGCTATACCAGTGTTCTAATGCTTGAACAGCAGGGTAAAATTAACCTACAATAATAAAATGAATATTACAATGACCTTTGGTTGAAGGTTAGGAAGTAACACTAATCTGATATAGAGCATATACTCTGATCTAAACTTATTTATAACTGGAAGTTTGTGTGTGTGTCCGTTACCTATCGACTCCGAAACGGCTGAACCGAATTTCTTGAAAATTTACACAGTTGTACTATGAGGGTCTGCGAGTGTTCTTAGATAGGTCTTGTGTTGAGGTACCCCCAATAAATATTGAAAATCGCTAATCGAAAAAATCGGGTTATAGAAGGAGTGGTCTGATTTTAATAAAATTTGATACACTCATAAACAAAGACATAAGAAACGATATTTAGAAGTTTCAAGGTTGCAGTTCTTACAATAGTACAGAAAATCGATAATATATATATATATATATAAAAGGCAAGATATTTGTGTGCGTGTCTGTTTATCTGTCTGTATGTCAGTCAGTTAAGTGCCTTACGTGAAACACGCTTGGGTGATCATGTCTCGAAAGAGACATGACTGACTGGGCAGAAGATTATCCTGCAGTAGGTTGCCATTACTTTCTGTGGTAGACTGGTTACCAGCCAAGGCTATAGAACCCAATCTGTCCTGTTATTTAACCCATAACTGGAAGGAAGAGACGGATTATTACCTTTCCCAAGGGTATTTGCACGTAAGTGAATGCAATGAATTCAACTGGAATTCGAACTCGGCTATCCGATCTCTTGTTCTGAACTGATATCTACTGGACCACCATGCACATCCTGTATGTATGTACTTTATACAAATCCACAATTTTTATCCAATTCTCACCAAACTTCATACAAATATTCTTTAGGCTGAGTCTGAGCTCCAGAACCATGGATTAGTTTTAAAGCTTTCATTACACCCGAGCAACACTGGGCTATACTGCTAGTATTAGATAAAAGTGAAGACCCATGTATAAAATAATTCTCTGCTTTTTATTGATACTATGTAGATATAAAATTCTTTTTAAAATTTTAATTTTCAGATCAGCTAACTGATATTTATTAATGTTAATTACAATTATTTGATGAGTCCAAATTTGAACCAGGACCACATTATTTGAACATATTCTAACTATCATACATATTCTATATAACTTGTTTAGAGTTGTGTATTATTTATGTCATTAGAAACTAAACAATTTATTATTAACTCATATAGAACATGTGATTAAGCATGATAATATTAATCAAAAATGATAATGATTTTGAAAATGATTATAACTTATCAAGCACACACATTTCCAAGTTGTCAAACTAGAAAGGACAAATCTGTGTTGATTTTACACAATTTTGCCTCACCAGAGTAGTTTATCTATTTGTCTTCTGAGCCATCTGGCAGTTTAAGTCATCTGCTTCTGTAAATTCTCTTTTGATGGTATGATGCCTCAGGCAGAAGAAGAAAGAAGGTTTGCTCTTTGCCTAGAGGCTACAGCTGCTTAGCCTTGTCAAAATTTATTCACCTGGATATCATTGTTCTTTAAGTTTTGCAGCAAAACAGAGATTTATAGAAATTTGATCAGCAGAATATGTAAATATGAGTAACATCCAAGGATACATTCTCTTTTTGTTTGTAATATGTAATGTTGCTGAATAGTTTTCACCACCAACCCATTTCCCAAAACTCTAATCAAATGACCAAACACCTGTTTATTTTCTATCTGAGTTTCTGAGATGAGGATTTATCATTATTTACATGTGAAATATTGGCCCCATTTTTATTGTTATTATCATAATACTTCCATTGTTGTGGCCACCAGTCTTCATCAGGTACTTGACAATCTGGGACAATTGTCTAGTGAGTTAAAATCATAATAATTGTGAGTTCAATCATTCATCTGGCCAGTACTAAATAAAAAATAAATAAGATATCCCTAAACATGACTAGTAGAATGAGAACAATATACCACTGTAGATTAAATAAAGTGTTCAGTTTGAAATTCTTTGGAGGTTACCTGAATTGACAAGTCCTTGACAAAGGCCAAGGGTGCAATGACTCAAACATTGTGATAATAACAACAAAGATAATGACTATAGTTCACATATAAATAATGTCGATAATTAATTTTTTTTTTAATTTCTTTTTGGAACTGTTTTTGGTGAATTCACTGCAGTCACTTATATGCAAATACACTTGAGAAATATCCATTTCTTCTGCCTCCAGCTATGTATAGAATAACAAGACAGATTGGGTTTTATAGCCTTGGTTGGAAACCAGTCTACCACAGAAAGAAATAGCAGCCTAGTGTAGAAAAACCTTCTGCCTAGTCAGTGATGGATCAAAAGAGACATGATCATCTAAGTGTGTATCATGTATGGTAATTAAGTGACTGACTGACTTCTTGGTGAGACTGAGTTTTTCAGTGTCCCACTGTAAATAACTGTCTTTATTAAGTTTTTGAATTGGTTTTAAATCAAGAATTTGCTCTTTCTTTTTTTTGGATAAATTTTTAGGAAGAGCTGCTAAAAAGGAATCTTTTTACTTCCCTTTTTACCAGACATCATTATATTATATAGAAAACTCATTTCTATCAAGGATTTAAAAAAATAATAATCAGTATGATAGTTTTGCTAAGATCAGGCTGTTTATGTCAATAAACAATTCAAATGTTGTTAACATGTTCAGTATCACACAATACAAATATGCATCTTGTGGCATGTTGTAATCGTAATATTAGCTATTTACTTATAAGGAAACATTCAGCATTTATTGAGCAAGCAGCCAGTTCTATTTTTGGTTGAAATTTATAAAATCTTCCTCTTTTTTTTTATTGATTGATATGTTCTCTATGGCTTATCAACCCTTTGCAGGTTATTTAAAGCCAGTAAATATTTTTAGATTATTAGAGTTTTTTTTGAAAGAATAATGATTCATTGATACCAGTCCTACTAATTAACCCATAGGTGGAAGGAGAAGAAGTGGATTTATACATCTATCACCAGTATTTGTGCATGAGTGAATGTAACAAATATAACTGTAATCAAGCTTGGTTTTCCAATTAACAACCCATTATCCACTATGCCACTTGCACATCTAAGCTGACAGCACCTCTAGATACTGATCAGTTTGATACTGCTTAACTTCCATGATCCTATGAGAACCAATGTTTGAATGTGATGTCCAATCTTTCTCTGAAAACAATTTTTCAAAAATATAAATTTTTGAAGCCCAGTAACTGTTATAGCTCTTTCCAGTAATGATGTAGGTTTTCATTAGACATTTGTTTGAAGTAGTTTAAAATGTCAACATCTTATCTCATTATTTTTTCAAGTTACAGGTGCTATATATTTTGTTGTTGCTGTTGACAGTTCTCTATTAATGTGGTTTCTGCTATTTGGTACAGTTCTCTGTGATTCTGTAGCACCAGTCTATAAGTTTTGAAGAAGAATGGTCTTTGCTTACACCTACAGGCTTCATTCACTCAAAGATAGTTTTTAATCATTGATGTGAGAAAGATGAATGTGTTAAAAGCATGCATGTTCATCAGGTTGGTAAGAGAACAAAGATGAATTCATAAACTGAAGTATAATGATCTTGTTTTGAGGTCAAATAAAAGCTATATTTCTGTCTAATAGGTACCATTCTAAGTTCCAAAGACATTAACAGATATAGAGAAGACAAAGTATAAAAAGTGATAAATAGCCAGTTATGAAAAACTAAATCTATTTCTTGAACAAAAAAAAAATGAAAAATAAATCTATGAAAAGACAAATAAAGAATAGAATATCCTAAAGAAGAAACAAAATACTTTATCAAATAACATGTTGATAACATATCAAATATATTATGTGAAACATATCAAATAACATAAATAATATTTATCAAATAAGATGTTAAGTCACATTGCTTAGTGAATCCTAGCTATTTAACATGTTTGCAAATGATTTTTGTGAGTTTTCATTATATTATCAGTATATAGATTTTCACAATGAGAACCACATAGTATATTTTATATGTTATTGAAGAAAAGAAAAAATCGGTATCATATATATATATATATATATATATATATATATAGTTTTAGTGCTGATAATTTTTCAGTAACTAAGCAGATTCATGTCAACTTTGAAGTTTTGTGAGGACACCATTATAGTGCCTTCACTCATCATGGCTGGTTTTCTTGCTGTTTTCTTGGAACACCAAAAAACCCAGCCCCAATGAGTGAAGACACCATAACGGTGTCCTTACAAAACTTTGCACTAAAACTATCAACAATCTATCTCCACCCTGATATTGAACACTTTATGATAAAAACCTACTTGCCCAAATACTTTTTACCAGTAAAACTACTGAAAAGACAACAATCTTGGCATCAAACATTTTCATAACTCAATACTATATATATATATATCTAGTCATCTGCAGACAGATCTGTTTCGCTGTATCACAGCTCATCAGTATGGCCACTCGGTAGAAGGAGGCAAACTTTTAGCATGTCATACACCATGTATACACACGCCAGTAGTTTGAGTGTTCTAATTAATTACTGAATGAATGACGCAATATATATATATATGTATATATATATATATATATATATATATATATATATATATATATATCCAAATGAATAAGAAACAAAGAAAATATTTACAACATTCAAAACATTAATTTAAAACAGTGCTCAATATAGAAATAGAGCAATGAATATTTATTATAAATTATATTTCAGAACATGTCCAAAAGTGTACATTTTGTTTCGACATTGAAAGAACAATATCTCATCAGGTAGTAAATGTTATCTTTGTTTGGACATGTTCTAAAATATAATTTATAATAAATATAGATAGCTAGATAGAGAAAAAGAGAAATCATTAATTCAAGTAAAATGTTTGTCATTTAG
The DNA here is from genome assembly GCA_037127315.1 of Ascarosepion bandense. Classification (NCBI taxonomy): domain Eukaryota; kingdom Metazoa; phylum Mollusca; class Cephalopoda; order Sepiida; family Sepiidae; genus Ascarosepion; species Ascarosepion bandense. The sequence continues at coordinate 4,045,674 of JBBBDQ010000627.1, forward strand.
CTGATTGATATTACCTTTAGCATCCTGACTCCAGAGTTTCACAAACAAACCCTCCAGGAATCACTCGTTCACTCATCAAGAGCTATCAGCAACTGACTGCTTATACTTCTCCATTTTTCTTTTTCATATTCATTTTTCATTAGTGCAAGTTTTTTGTTTTTCCATAGTGTATGTGGGATGTGCATTGTGGTGCATTGGATATTGGCTCGGAACGAGAAATCGGGGAGCCAAGTTTGAATTCCAGCCAAATTCATTGCATTCACTTACACGTAAATACCCTAGGGAAAGGTATTAATCCATCTATTCCTTCCAATTATGGGTTAAATAACAGGACAGATTGGGTTCTATAGCCTTGGTTGGCAACCAATCTACCGCAGAAAGCAATGGCAACCTACTGCGGGATAATCTTCTGCCCAGTCAGTCATGTCTGTTTCGAGACATGATCGCCTAAGCGTGTTTCACGCATGGCACTTAACTGACTGACTGATGTGCATAAGTGTAAATGTGGACACTGAGGATAACACCGACCAGTGACAATTAGTTTCATGCTTCAACACTATTTTCATACCATGTGTGTTGTGTTTTGGCTTAACAATATCTGCTGGTAAATGATGCATTATGGGTAGCAAGGTCTATTGTATTACCTTAATGATTATTAGGTAGACAGTAATGGTCATGTTTCAAATTATTCCAGAAGATATTGAGCAAGAATAATTGTAGATTTGAATGCAGTTATTTGTAAACTTTTTAATCATTATTTATTATCAATTAATTAATTAATCATTTGTTGTTAATTAACGACTACTTTATCTACAGATATACAATATCAGAAAAAATATATTTTAATTATATATATATATATATATATATAGAGAGAGAGAGAGAGAGAGATAGGTGTGAGTTTGTAACCCTGATTAATCAGTTTGTCTGATGATCGCAAAAGTGTGAAACCCAGGTTTACAAACTCACACCTATCTATATGAATATGTCTGCTCTATCACTGATATTGAACACTTTTAAATAAGTATCACACATATATAATATGTAAACAATATATATAACAAATTGCATATATATATATATATATATATGCATATTGATATTTATAATTATATACACACACTTTTCACACACACACACACATATATATATATATATATATATATATGTGTGTGTGTGTGTTGAATATATGGATTGAAATCTGACAAGATGATAGAATAAGTAAAGAACAGATAGGAAAAGGGTCATTAATCTAACATGTTTCACTGTAAGTTTCTTTACAAACCAAAAACTTAGAAATGAAAACAAAAATGACACTTTTCTTACCTGTTATTCTATCACACACACACACACACACATATATATATATATATATATTCCTAATGTCTTAGGTCAGTAATTGGCCCCATGCTCACTCTCTCTCTACTATGAGGAAAGGTTGGATCCTATGATAACAAATTCCATCAACGTAGGTTTGAGAATTCATTTTTCCTTCTTCTAGAATTGGTTGTCAGTCAAAGTTGAAGAACCAGTCTACCTGACTAATTATTCGATAGATTGTGGTAGGAAAGAGATTGATTTACACTTCTCTCAACTGTATGAAATTGAAATGTAATAAAATGAACTAGAATTTCAACTTAGCTCGCCATTTTTTTGTTTCAATCTGTTAACCACCTGCACGTTTTTCAATATATAACAAGTTCTGTTAAAATCAACTGACAAGGACTTCTGTTTAATTTTTTATTGTATTTTTCGAAATTTTTTTTTATAAGATATACATCTCAATCAAAATTGAGTATAAAGTTGTTGTTTTATTCTGATTTTATGCAAGTACTTTCAGCTGTCTAAGTTATTATCAAGAACTGGATGTTATCAGCATGATAGATAAGTCTTTGTTTTGGCTACATGCTGACGCTTTTTGTGTAATGTTAAAATTCAAATTAATATATATACATTATAAACAATTAAACAGGTAAACATTGTTAGTTGAATTTAATAAAATTGATTAATTATACCCGAAATGTATATATAGATATTAATAAAAAAAAGACAAGAGGAAAACTGTACTTAGTCTTAGCCAGTACACTTATTATATGACAAACTAGTTTTTTTTATAAAACTAAGTATAATTTTCCTCTTATCTCTTTTTTTCTTCATATTGTCTTTTCTACAGATTACTTCTGAGAATACTAACTTATATAAAGTTATTGAATGAAAAAATGTAAAGAACTAAATGTGAGGAATTTCATCTTTCAAAAGGACTTCTTCAGATTATGTAAAGTTTTACTAATGTGATCACATAAATATATGTGGAGGGGACAAAATGCAAACAAATGTCAATTTTAGCTGTGCATTCTTCAATATATATATATATGTATATACAATTATTACATTGGCAATTAAATTTTATTGTGGACAATAACACAAAAGTGCTTAAATTATATCAATGCAAGTGCGCAAACTATTGTCCATCACAAGTTTACTCACGCTTCAACAAACATTTTTGCACAATTCTCTTTGTGCATTAATTTTTTTAAATGCATTGCTTATGTAATTTTTCTAATCACCAACACTCCTTGATTATGAACTATAAACTTTGTCCTTAAAAAAGAAGAAATTAATTAGGGTCAAGTCAGACGAATGTGCTTGCCAATAAATTAAACCTCTTCCACTAATCCACTTCTCAGGAAATGTTTAAATAAATTTAGTTATCAAATTTAAAATAATGTAGCACAAATAACATGGTTATAATGAACACCATCTTAATAATATAAGTAATACACAAACTTATTTCACCTACTGTCCACCTACTTTTGGACCACCCTGTACATGTGTGTGTATATGTATGTATATATTACTATAGTCATCCGCAGACAGATCTGTTTCGCTGTATTACAGCTCATCAGTACGGCTTAGACTCCGGTCGCTTCCTAACCCAGGATTGAAACTCGACCGAATTGACGTCAGTTGGTGATTCTACCCCTAGGCCATGAGCGTCCAGTAGAAGAAGGCAGGCTTTTTAGCGCGTATAAACATGCCCAATAGCTAGAGTGCTCCAAATATATATATATATATATATATACAAACTATCATTTCAGTTTTTAAATTGTTTCTTTTCTGTGTCCAATAGTAATCACAAATAAATATATCAGTGCATCAAAAAATAACCATCTTCAGAATTGAACACAATACACCATCATAATATAAAACTGTTTCTTTTTATTGTTTCAAATGAAACTATTATTTCTTTTAATATTCTTCTACTACTACTACTACATTATAATAATAAACAGCAACAGAAGTTAATTAACCATAAAAGTGAATTTTTAACATCAGAGATGAATGAGAACTGACATTTTAACACTGTTTTTTAGGCTATCAAATCATTCAATGAGTAAATTTCAGGAGCTTTAAGTACACTCTTTTTAAATATGTTCATGTGCTAAAAACAACAAAATAATGATACGGATCCAAAATAGTCATTAAGCATCAGCATTTTAAACAAATCTATTTTTGTTTGTAAAAATAAAAACAGAAAAAAAAAACAGAATCCACTTTTTTTTTGTTTTTGTTTTTTCTGAGAAGCCTGGAGAGCACAACAGCTGGAATAAGACAAAAACAGAAGCATAAGGAAACTGGTCATAAAATACATATAACACTAACAAAATTAAATTCCAGAAATTCAGAAAAAAAATTAGCAGATCAAGACACCCTGATGTGATAGGGGAACAAAGTGATTAGAAATGCTTTTATCTCAAACTGGAATCTCTAATAATCTAAAATCTGTTTGCAGAAGCTGAAATCTGAAGTTAATTTTATCTAGTTTAAGAAAAGGATAAAAACCTTATCATAAAGACAACAAAAGTGAGAAAATTGATGCAAAATAATCAGTTCATAATATTTGCAGTCAAGTTTCTTCTTTAAATATTTGAAGAGCTTTAAAACAATTTTTTTTTAAATTGGCTAACATTTTCCTACTGACCACACTGATTGATAGCAATTTCAATCTACCAAAAGGTATATATCCCTACTTGAAGCAAGTAAGTTTTACTTCTTTTAAGTGGAAAATAAAAAGCAGAATATTCTTTCTGTTTGAATTTCATTATTTACAATCAGAAAGCAGAATCAGTCAGTCAGTTAAGTGCCATATGTAAAACACGCTTTGGCGATCATGTCTCAAAAGAGACATGACTGACTGGGCAGAAGATTATCCCGCAGTAGGTTGCCATTGCTTTCTGTGGTAGATTGGTTGCCAGCCAAGGCTATAGAACCCAATCTGTCCTGCTATTTAACCCATAACTGGAGGGAAGAGACAGATTAATACCTTTCCCAAGGGTATTTGTGCGTAAGAAGAATTTGTTTTTTTGGAAGAACATTTTGGTTTCTGACAATTTTTCAGTATTCCTCATCAAACCAAGACACAAAGAAATAACTTTTTGTTTTGGTGGATGATCTGCTTTAATAATTTGTTACTCATGTTATTAAAAATTATCCAATGAAGGAGATTTGAAAGAAAAAAATAGATTAGAACTTTTTTTCTAAAATTTTATATATATATATATATATATAAAAACTAAAATTTAAGTTTCAGAATTGTTATTCAAACAGTTTTGTATGCATTGTCAAAAAAATAAATCAATAAAGATTTGAATGCATGAATGAAGAAAAACTGATGACAGAGAAAAACCCACATCAAACAAATAATTCTACAAATTTCACTTTTGCCTTTAAATTCTTATAACTGCTCAATGTCAGCTACAAACTTAGGGGTTAAAATTTTCTAAAAGATGAAACAATGGTCAGACTAAGAAAATTATATTATTGATTTAGAGATATTGAAAAGTTTAAAATCAAGAATGCTATGTTACTTTTATCTTAAAACCTTCAGGCCAGATCACCACTTATTTATACTAACTCCCCAGAATGGGTAATACTTTTACCTCTTCAACCATTCCAATTCACTAAATTTCTCTTTCTTCTACTGGGTATTCTGAACATGTTTATTATCTAAAACAAGTTTAAATTGAAGGATAACAGGGGTTAATCACATAGTTTGGGCTTCAGATGTCTCTAAAGAGAGCACATTTCCCCAATTCTCTCATCTCATTCATCATAAAAGAAAAAGAAAAGTAAATAAATATTTCAATAAATACACCACTTAGCACAAAGCTATCAAATATGAATAAATGCAAAACATTAACACATATTAGATAGACAGGAAAATGAGGAAGGGAAAGAAAGGATATTTACTGCACTTAGGTTTTGACCTATTCAGTAAACACCTCTATCTCAGCAGGTAGAACTATATCCAATTGTGAAATGTTGTCATAATCTTGCAACATAAGGTTCAGTACCAGATGTATGTTTATTCTGTTTGGAATTCATGTCAGTTTGAGACATTGACTGTTAAACAGAAAAACTAATACAATTTATAACTTCTTTCTTTTCTTATTCTTTTTGAAAAAAAAGCAGCAAAAACAATTGAACAGTCATTAATTCATAGCAAAAGCAATTAACAAGGAGACATCAGTTGTCATTTTTTGTAATGTAAAACAGATAAAAAAAGAAATAAAAAACAATGGTGTAAGATAATCTTTCAGATAGTGATATAATTTTTTATTAATATTTGCATTATTTCATTTATTTTTTTTTTTACTAATATTTGCATTATTTCAAATATTATTTTTACTAATATTTGCATTATTTCAAATATTATTATTTTTACTAATATTTGCATTATTTCAAATATTATTTTTACCAATATTTGCATTATTTTAAATATTATTATTTTTACTAATATTTGCATCATTTCAAATATTATTTTTACTGATATTTGCATTATTTCAAATATTATTATTTTTACTGATATTTGCATTATTTCAAATATTATTATTTTTACTAATATTTGCATTATTTCAAATATTATTATTTTTACTGATATTTGCATTATTTCAAATATTATTTTTCTAATATTTGCATTATTTCAAATATTATTATTTTTACTGATATTTGCATTATTTCAAATATTATTTTTACTAATATTTGCATCATTTCAAATATTTTTTACTAATATTTGCATTATTTCAAATATTATTATTTTTACTAATATTTGCATTATTTCAAATATTATTATTTTTACTAATATTTGCATCATTTCAAATATTATTATTTTTACTGATATTTGCATCATTTCAAATATTATTTTTACTGATATTTGCATCATTTCAAATATTATTATTTTTACTGATATTTGCATTATTTCAAATATTATTATTTTTACTAATATTTGCATTATTTCAAATATTATTATTTTTACTAATATTTGCATTATTTCAAATATTATTTTTCTAATATTTGCATTATTTCAAATATTATTTTTTACTAATATTTGCATTATTTCAAATATTATTATTTTACTGATATTTGCATTATTTCAAATATTATTTTTACTAATATTTGCATCATTTCAAATATTTTTTTACTAATATTTGCATTATTTCAAATATTATTATTTTTACTAATATTTGCATTATTTCAAATATTATTATTTTTACTAATATTTGCATTATTTCAAATATTATTATTTTTACTAATATTTGCATTATTTCAAATATTATTTTTACTAATATTTGCATTATTTCAAATATTATTATTTTTACTGATATTTGCATTATTTCAAATATTATTATTTTTACTAATATTTACATTATTTCAAATATTATTATTTTTACTAATATTTGCATTATTTCAAATATTATTTTTCTAATATTTGCATTATTTCAAATATTATTTTTCTAATATTTGCATTATTTCAAATATTATTTTTACTAATATTTACATTATTTCAAATATTATTATTTTTACTAATATTTGCATTATTTCAAATATTATTTTTCTAATATTTGCATTATTTCAAATATTATTTTTCTAATATTTGCATTATTTCAAATATTATTTTTACTAATATTTGCATTATTTCAAATATTATTATTTTTACTGATATTTGCATTATTTCAAATATTATTATTATTAATATTTCAGTAATGAAGAATTACAGAATTCTGTGGTTACTTTTATAATTTTTTTTTAGTTTTAGTTTATTTTACGTTTCTTTTTAAGAAATGAAGATTTATTGTTGATGTCATGGAAAAAGATTGATGACTCTTTTTTTTTTGGTCATTGTTTCTTAAAAATACAAGATGGACATGGAACATTGATCTTGTCATCTTGAACTTTCATGGATGAAATCTCTCTTTGCAGTAAATACACTTCAGAAATTGGGATGCAAACACTCTTGCACTGTTTCTCTATTGAACTGCTCATCTAATGAGCAAGCAGATGACAATTATCTCCTCAAAGATGAGGGCAAAGTTTTTTGACAGATTATACAGAGTGCTTCTGTATAATCTTTGGTAACATTTGTTTATTTATTTATGTTAGTATTTTCTGTCCAATATTGCAAAAGAAATAAGATTAAAAGCAAAAGTTTTTGATAGAAGAGAAAACACAAAGTCAGAAAACAGAATACAAATGTTATAATTTTCTGACTGAATTCTTCTTCTGAATTGATACAATCCAAAATCTAAGCACAAACAAATAACTTTTTTAATCATTTCATCCTAATCAAGATTATAAAGCCACTAAGATCCAAGGGGTTATTATGTGTGAAAGAATAGGAAAAACACTATTAAGGAGAGAGAACAATAAAAGAACAAGAATTAAGAATACAGAAGATAACAATTGATATTAGATTTACATTTTTGAAGATCAAAGTTGACTAAGAAGCAAGAAGCTGCAAGAGAGTTCCAGGAGTGAGAAGGAAGAAACTTACATAGAACTTACAGTTACATCTAGCCATTTCAACAAAAATGTAAAATGATGAGACCATGCCACCAATCTCATACTACACTTAAATTTATAAAGTCTAGGTACCATCGAGGAAAGTCATCAGAACAATTACCATGAAAGTATTTATAGAAAAGGCACAGGAAAGTTATTTTATGGTAGTGGGGAAGTAATTAAAGCCAAGATACAGGATCAGGAACAATAACAGATTCTTCCTTGAATTTTATCAAGAATTGCTAAATGTTTTGCTGTAGCACCAGACCAAATGTTACAGCAAAATTTAAAGCAAGCAAAAATGGCAGATTTATAAATATGTAAGGTAGATTCTAGCTAGAAAGATTAAAAAGTTAATGGTGATTGTGAAATTAGTCATTTACATACAAGAAACATTTGGCATTCCTTGATGGAGCAGATATTGTTATTACCAAATGAAATTTATAAAATCTTTTTCTTCAAATAGTTTATCCAGGAAATTAAACTTCCCAAGAAGTCCACTGTTACTGGTCTTTCTAGTATTGATGGAAGTTTCTTTACAAGACTTTTTATTGTGGTAATGTGGAAAATTGACATCATGATTATATCATTATTTTATCTTCTAGTTACATGTGGTATCCATGTTTTTTCAAATAATGTCTTTTATTTATTTGGTTTAGCTCAGTTTGTGATTTTATAATGCTAGTTTATACAGTTTGATGAAGGACTATCTATTTTATGATTTATTGCTCAAGTTTTATTTACAGTTTATGATATTTATTGCAATTCGAACAAAAACTGAAGTCATATTTAAACCTTTAATAAAGATTTGTTTTTTTAAACCTTTCACTCTGTTTTATAATTAAATTTAATTTTAGATGAATTATTTACTTAATTTTTAATTGTATTTGCACTTTATTTATATAGATAATAGTGTAAAAATTATAGAATTATTTTAATATTTTGTTATTTAATACAATGTTATAAATAGAGTTGATATAATCTCAAAACAGGATCCTACACAGTGGCAGATCTACTATGAAACTAATGAAACTTAAACTTCAGGGCCTCTTATTACAGAGGGGTCTCTGAAGCAACTTTTTTAATGAGTGAATTTTTCAACAAAATTGATGTTTCTTTTTCAAAACATTTATTAAAATAAGGTTATTTCAATGAGAGAATCATATACCAATCGTTTGAAGTAGCTAATGTTGGCCTTAGAATATGACCCCAAAATTAATTTGTAATTCATAAGAAATTTAAGCTGCTTGAACAGGTATTATATGGACTTATTGAGCTTGCCAAAATCTTTATCCAACATTTTGGCAGTTGGATTGTTGAATCTATTGTTACTGGTTGTAAAGGGACCCTCATATTTGTTCAAGCTGCACGACCCCAAAATGTAAGTGTACCACTGATCCTATGCCTTTTTTTTCTTTTATAAAAAAATATTAAGTTAACCTATACCCAAGATGTACTCTCATTAAATCATTTGCTCAATAATATTTTTTGTTACATTTGCCTGAAAAAGTTGTAGAGTAGCTGAAACATTGTGATGAAAATCCAACAAAAATAACTGTATTAGCCGAAAGAATATACTGGATAATAATTTCTCATCATGTCAGAAGTCAAATGAAAATTTTTTATTATCTGTATCCAACAAAGTTTAACATACCTATACCAAATTATGAGCATTGCTTTTTGTTTGTAGACATTTTATGTGAACATGTTCACTCTGAATCTATATTTCATCTTATCTGGTATCGTTAAAGTAAATGTAATTCACTTGCAACACATAAGTTCTCTTTGTTAAGCTCAAAGCCTGATTTGTGATTTTCACTTTTTGCTGCATTCCCTAAAGAGCGCAATATTAATAAGTTAATATAACAAAAAGAGCTACAAAAAAGATGATTGATTGATTGAAATAAATATAAAAAATATCTTAAAAGCAATAAATTTAAACAAATGATTCACATCTTGTCTGTATTTTCAAATGGGTCTATTATATTACTAACAATATTTAAATATTGAATTACATACAGAAAGTATAATAATAATAATAATAATAATAATGACATGTTACCGCTTGAACAAAGAGGGTGCAAACGTGGCTGTTACAGATGTAAAGACCAATTGCTTATTAGCAGAATGATCCTGGAAAACTGCTACAATACAATGAAAAATCTTAGTACTGCCTGGATAGATTATTGTAAGGCATCTGATAGTGTGCCACATTCCTGGATTTTAAAGACTTTAAATATATACAAGATATCGCCCGTCATCATCAATTTCATCAAACAATGCATGTCAATATGGAAAACAACCCTTTACCTCAATCATACAAATGGAACCTACAAGTCTGGTGAAATAAACATCAAAAGAGGTATATTTCAAGGTGATTCTTTGTCTCCCTTACTATTCTGCATATCATTAATAGCACTAACCAGTCAACTTAACAAGACAGAATATGGTTATAAAATAGCCCAAAAGAAAATAAACCATCTATTTTACATGGATGACTTAAAGTTGTATGCTAAGAATGATAACGAGCTGGAAGGTCTTCTGCAAACTGTAAAATGTTTCAGCAAAGACATTGGAATGAATTTCAATTTAAATAAATGTGCTAAAGCTACTGTTTGACGTGGATCACTACAACAAGCATCCTCAATTAGCTTAGACCCTGCTGTAACACTAAAAGAATTAAAGCCAGAAGAAGCTTATAAATACCTAGGTGTAAATGAGAGTGAAAAAATTCACTAAAAACAAATTAAAGAAATAGTGTGTAAAGAGTACTATAGAAGGCTACAACTGATATTAAAAACTGAATTGAATTCTCAGAACAGAATTATGGCCATTAATAGCCTTACAATCCCAGTTGTCCAATATAGTTTCAACATCTTAAACTGAACTCTAAACAACATCAGGTGAATGGATTCTAAAACAAGAAAGCTTCTTTCTAAGCATAAGATGCATCATCCAAAGGCTGATGTAGACCGTCTATACATACCTCGTAAAGAAGGTGGAAGAGGTCTAATCCAGGTAGAATTGTCATACAAGACAACAACTATTGGCTTACTAACATACATAGAAACAACAAAGGACTGGATGATACAATTAGTCAGGCAACATGAAAAAAGAAAAAATATTCAATAATAAAAGAAGGCAGTAAATACAAACAAGATTTACATTTAGTAGATTCTGTAGAAAAGCAACCAACTATTGTGGCAAAACAATGAAAATGAAAGCCAAAGATAAATCTCTTCAACAGATGAAACAACACTGGTTAGACAAACCTCTGGATGGCCAATATTCAGAACGTGCCAATAAATCCAATGTTGATAAAGTTAATACTCATCGATGGTTACGTGCATCTGGATTAAAGTCTGAGACTGAAGGCTTTATTCTTGCAGTGCAAGACCAAAGTCTTTTCATTAGAAACTTTCAGGCAAATATTATACATAATAATGTGGATCCAAAATGCAGGTTCTGTGATAAACACCAAGAAACAATAGACCATCTAATCTCAGGTTGTTCTGTACTTGCCCCAATTGAATATAAAAATCGTCACGATAGAGTGGGGCAATATTTACATTGGACAATGTGCAAACACTGTGGAAAATCTGTAAACAAACACAGGTATGGACATCACCCAGCACTGGTTACAGAAATAGAAGATGTCACCATTCTATGGGATTACATCATCTACACAGACAGAAAAATTAAAGCAAATAAGCCAGACATTATTGTTAAAAACCAGAAAGAAAACACTTGTCTATTAATTGATATGGCTTGTCCAGCGGATTGTAACATAGCAACCAGGGAATTTGAAAAACGGTCAAAATAGAAAGACCTGGAAATTGAAATAGAAAAAATGTGGAAATTGAAAGCAAGAGTTGTGCCAGTGATAGTAGGTGCACTTGGAATGATAAAAAATGAAACAAAACGACATATTGAAAGAATCCCTGGAAACCCTAGCTTAAGAGAAATACAAAAAATTGTCTTATTAAGTACAGCCCAAACACTAAGGAAAACTTTGTCTATGTAACACTAGGGATGGTAGGAGAGACAGAAAAAACATAAAATGGAGCCATAACAACACACCATGACCTGCCTTAGGTCTTCCCGCAGACTTGGTTGGTAGTGCGACAATAGCAGAAATCGAAATATGATGAAAAATGACATAATAAATAAATAAACATGTACCAAACTGTTACAATTTTAATACAAATGAGTAATAAGCAAAAATTATTACATTCATTAAAAAATATAAATAAATTGAGCTAAATAAATTCAGGCCAAGAAAAATAGGTGTTCTTTCAAAAACAAAATAACATTTACTGAGGGAATATCTTTTTGTTATATATAAATAACAAAGTTGTTTAAGTTTGTTTAATGATAGCAATTTCAAGACAGAACAAAATTTCAAGAGAATTTTTATTTTATCTCTTTGTTTGCTAATAGTTTCATTAGGTATTGATGTGTATTTGTACATTTTCAGAGACATGAGCAATTATATTTGTGTACACTACAATGTATATCTAAATGATCACTTATATCCACCTTTATCTTTTTGTCTGTCTCCATCACTCATTCAATATATAAATATATATATATATATATATATGTAATTTACCTTCATTATCCTTTTTTTACCTTGATAAAATGTTCTTTGAAGCTTTAAAGTAAAAAGTTATTTCATATTTAGTCAGTCAGTCAGTCAGTTAAGTGCCATACGTGATGCACACTTGGGCAATCATGTCTTGAAAGAGACATGACTGACTGGGCAGAAGATTATCCCACAGTAGGTTGCCATTGCTTTCTATGGTAGACTGGTTGCCAGCCAAGTCTATAGAACCCAATCAGTCCTGTTATTTAACCCATAACTGGAGGGAATAGACGGATTAATACCTTTTCCAAGGGTATATGTGCATAAGTGAATGCAAGGAATGCAACTGGAATTTGAATTCAGCTTCCTGATTTCTTGTTCCAAGCTGATATCCACTGCATCACAACACACATCCATATTTAGACTTTTTCTTAACATTGTTCGGATCTTTATGCTCGCTACTATATATATATATATATATATATATATATATATATATATGTCTATATAAATATATAATTTATTTGTTTGAATATTATTTTTAATTAATAGTCATATTTGAATATATACTCTGTTTTAAATTAAACAGTATATTTATATATATATAACTTTACCAGCCTGAATATTTATGAGAAATTTTGTAAGGAAATGTGTGTCATTTGGCAGGATTTGAACTTGCGACCTCTAACAACATAGGGGAAACCATCAATTGATCTGATGCATCTTAGATCACAAATTATTTCACAGTCTAAACAAAGCCAAATACATTTGCTCTCATTACAAGTGAGCTCTCTAGAGAGGAAAATTTTAAAAACAGTTACCACTTCTGCGATTTACACATTAGTCTTTGGTAATGAATTGAGTTCTCTCAATGGCTGGTGTGTGTATACAATGCATATATATTTCATGCTAAAATTTCCTCCTCTCTCAGCCATATGCCACTAGCTTAGGTACTCCAAGTGACACCAAATCGGTCCAATTTTGATCCCAGCTGGAAACAAATGGATGTCTAGCCATGCAGATGAGCTGTGATACACTGAAACAGGTTTGTATGTGGATGACTTGTATATATATATATATATATATATATATATATATATATATACAAGTCATCCACATGTTATTTACGCTCTCACATCCTGACTGAGCACTCTGGAAGAGTGGTAGACTTTGTAAACAGTAGCTACTCCGGCATATATGCACCGCTCATTCAATAATGAATTGGAGCACTCTAGCTATTGGGCATGTTTATACGTGCTAAAAAGCCCGCCTACTTCTACTGAACGCTCATGGCCTAGGGGTAGAATCACCAACTGACGCCAATTCAGTCGGGTTTCAATCCTGGGTGAAGAAGCAACCGGAGTCTAAGCTGTACTGATGAGCTGTAATACAGCGAAACAGATCTGTCTGTGGATGACTATAATATATATATATATATATATATATATATATATACACACACACACACACATATATATATATATATTAATAAATATATTATCCTATGTTTATGGCATGACTTGAAGTTTCATGCACTACGCAATGAAACTCTCAGTTGTGCTATAGAGGTAGGATAATATGTATATTTATTTATGTATACTTTATACACTGTTATATTACGGATGTGTATTTTGGTGCAGTGGATATCAGCTTGGAACAAGAAATCAGAGAGCTGTGTTCAAATTCTAGTTGAATCCGTTGCATTCACCAACACACAAATACCCTTTGGGAAAGATATTAATTTGTTTCTTCCCCCTTAGCTATGGGTTAAATAGCTTTGGTTGGTAACCAGTCTACTGCAGAAAGTAATGGTAACTGACTGCAGGAAAATCTTCTACCCAGTCAGTCATGAATCGTTTGAGACATGATCGCCCAAGCATGTATCACATATGGCACTTAACTGACTGACTGTTTTATTAACACGAGAAAAATATTTATGTACTTGCATATGTGCGTGTGTGTGTGTATATATATATATATATAGTGTGATGATGATGCTGCCAAGATTGTTGTTTTTTTTCAGTGGTTTACTGATAAAAAGATATTTTGGCAAGCAGGCTTTTTATCAGAAAGTGCTAGATATTAAGATAGAGATAGAGGATTAATAGTCCCATGAAGGCACCATTATGATGTCCTCACTCCTTAACAGAATGATGTCTTCATGAAACTTCAAAATTGGCATGATTCTGCTCAGTTAAATGACAAACTTCTCTATATTAATCTTGTGTGTGTGTGTGTAAATAAGGTATATTTAGGCAGTAATTATTCATTCAAACAAGTCTGATTAAAAAGAAAGTACAAGCTCCGTTTAAATTTTTATTATATTTTTCAATTTTTGAATAAGACATAGAATGTTGTGCTTAAAATTGTGGATAAACTGTCCAAAGTTCATTTCTTTTGTTTCTTCAAGTATTTTTGGACCTGAACAATAATTTTTAAGAATCAATTTGGTGCCTATGCGGTAACCAGAATATTTTTTTCTCTCTCCATCCTGGTATTCTTTGGAAAACTGGAAGCTTGAAATAGTCTACAGTGAAATCATGTATAACAGTTATTGGAAACGAGGACATATTAAAAGAACACAATTTATTTATTTATTTACATATATATATTTTTATTATACAATACTCAACAGTCAATGAGTTAATTGCCATACATGATATTCACTTGGTTGATCATATCTTGAAAAAGACATGACCGACTCAGCAGAAGATTTTACCAGCATTTGATTGCCATTACTTTCTGCAGTAGACTGGTTGCCAACCAAGGCTATAAAACCTAATCCATCTAAACTGGAGGGAGAAGAGACAGATTAATACCTTTCCCAAGGATATTTGCATGTAAGTGAATGCAACAAATTCAACTGGAATTTGAACTCAGCTCTTCGATTTTTCATTTCAAGCCAATAT
Organism: Ascarosepion bandense; assembly: GCA_037127315.1. NCBI lineage: Eukaryota > Metazoa > Mollusca > Cephalopoda > Sepiida > Sepiidae > Ascarosepion > Ascarosepion bandense. Next base: position 4,061,007 of record JBBBDQ010000627.1, read on the forward strand.
CCACTGCACCACAACACACAATACTCAACACCTTGTTCATAAATTGAAAAAATATACAATAGAAAATTGAACAGACCTTCTCGTTATTTTTAATCAAACTTGTTTATATATATATATATATATATATATATATATATATATATATATGTATGTGTGTGTGTGTGTGTGTGTGTGTGTGTGTGAGTGTACATATAAAATAAAAGAAACACATTTGTGTATACAAATATACACATCATCATCATCTGGGTTTTCCTTCTCAAGGAGGAAGCCAACCATGTCCTGTACCATAGATGTTACTCACACAGAAAATGTATTCCTCTTGATCTCTGCATACTCCAGGCAGTGTTGGAATTCAATGACTTTATGGTAGAGTACACCAAATTTAGAAGATGTAATATACATCTCATGAAGACTGATCAAAACACTATAATAATACAACAAAGATGAAGATGCCAGTCAAAAAGATCAGTTTTCAATGTAAATAATTTTAATATATTTTTCTAGAATAAAAAGAAAAAGAAAAACATCTAATCCTAGCATCACAGGATAATAGATTTCTTTTGATAGATTTTTAGTTTTATATCATTAGTATGATTTTAGATTATATTAATAAATGGCAATAACATTTTTTTGTTTTTTTTTCATAAGTAAATTCAATTGTATGTTCAATATTGTTTAGTTTATTTACAAGATCAGGTAATATTGTCTTTTGAGGCTATATTAATAAAACATTATTTACATATTGGAAATGTGCTAAATGTTTCAATAAAATGTTTGGAAAAAACCAGTTTCTAGAAATTCTAAAAAAAACATGCTAATACAGGTGATCCTATTGGTAAAAATTTAATCTTAAAGCATTGATTTGTGAATTTGGTGTCATAGTAATTGTGAGTTCAATCCCTAAGTCAGGCAATGTGTACATGGACTAAGTGGAAATGGAGTAAGCAGTAATTCAACAACTAGGTGAGATATCTCTAGACATGGGCAACAGAATGAGAATAACATATCTTCATCGATTAAATAAATGGTTGTTTGAAATTACCTGAAGATTATCCCGATTAACAGATAGAGTGTACAACTGCTGAAACATTTTGATAACAACAACAACAACAAATAAGAGAAAAATAGGCTTTGTGTAAAAAAAATGTAAATAACCAAATTTCTGTCTATAAAAATTATTATTAAAATTGAAATAACATTGGTTTGTAATAAGCCATCAAATGCTTATAATTATTAGATTTTAATTTTATTTGACATCTCTTTAGAAGGTTTAAACATTTGTTAATTTGTATACAAGTGTATGAAGATTTAGTATTAAACCCACATATATCATCTACAAAACGCACATATTGTATAATTATAAGTTTATTATAAACAAGGTAAAAATCCTGCACAGTTTAACAAAGTTTTTTTTGAGAATCTGGGTGCTGGTGATCCTTGTTTATAATTCAAACTCTGCAGAAAAAAAAAAAATATTTACATTGAACCCAAGGTAAAATTTCATCAGCAGGTGTCAGGAATCAATCAATTTTTTAAGAACTCTTTCTTTGTTTTCTAATATTTTTTTGGCACCAAACATTCTAACAATTCATTTAAAAATCCAGTCAGATTTTAGTAATCTGAACCAACAACAGAACTGGTAACTTATATTCAAGCTTGTCAGGAAAGAAGCCCAATGTTGTTGCCTCTTGGAATACAAACTTGATCTCATGGACAGTTTGACCTCCTCAAGAGAATTTGGCAATGTGGAAATTTATCCACCTCAAAAACACTTAAAATTCACACAAGAAGTACCGTGTTTCTGTTGAATCTAGCACACTGGTTAAAGGTTATTTCAGGCAGTGACAAGGCCCAACAGAGATACTGCAACCAAACACGGCAAGTGACAATAAAACCTTTAGATTTGACAAGCAATTGGACTAGCAACAAAATGGAATTTCTCCAGAATATCTATAATATGTCATTGTTGATATCTTCAACAGTTGATTATGACAGAATTTACAAGGGCAGGGCAAAAAACCTGAATCACAGTATAATAGTGTGAGTTAAAATAATTACAATGTAAAATATTGTTTAATCTTAACTGAATCTATTGCATTAATGAGCATTATCAGAGAAGCCAGTCTTATATAGGTATCAATATCCAAAGTATCCCAACCATACAAATTAATGTGTTCAGAAGTTACCATTTTTTAAGACTGTCAGTGGATATAGTAGCTCTTGTATTATTAATGTGCTGATATCTACATGATCAATCTTTTCTTGTCAGCTATCATGACATGTCAGTAACAAGACCATGACGAAAATGACTTGTGATTTGAAGAAAAACAAGATGAGTTAGATTAATATCATTTCTAAGTTTGTATTTTTTTGTTTTTGTTCATGTGAATGTGAGAGAATGTAAAACTAAGAAATTCTGTAAAGAAATATCTGTAAGTTTTTGCACTATTTTCTCTTATTCATGTTTTTGTGCACTTTCTTTAAACAAACATAAAAATTAAATGTCAAATAATTCATCATAAATTGTACCCACAATATAATGAGAACAAAAGCTTCTTTCTTTTTAAAAAAACTTTTTTTGCTTAACATGATTTCAATAGCTAAACATGAGATAGATCCAGATCATTGTCAATTAATCTTTAATGATCAAATGACTCTTAGTTTAACGTGAGAAGAAAATTAATTATTGATTTGTTCCAAAGGAAATGCAAATACTTTATAATTTGTGTTGGTTACTTGATACTTAAAAAAATTATCAAAAACATTAATATATATATATATATATATATATATATATATATATATATATATCAGAAAAATATCAGCAAGGTAGGCAGTGCCTATCCTGAACAAAATAAATCAGCAGCTACATTTTCTTACTGTGGCACAATATGCACTTAATTCAACAAAATTATTAAGGTTTCTCAGGTTATTATGCATAAAATGCAAAATATTTTAATTTTTGTAGATTTACTGCATAAAGATCAAAAGCTGATTACCATAAGTAATTACTGGCAGCATGCTACTTTATATATATATATATATGAGAGAGAGAGAGAGAGAGAGAGACACACACACACACACACAGGCAATAAAAAAAAGTAAGAGGAAGTGGGGAAAATTAGCAAACAAAAATTCTACCAATACGAAGCATATAAATAAAACACCAACCTTAAAACATATATATACATATATATATTACATGGAAAAATGCACACATGAAAAATAGTATTCTTAAGATTATATCAAACTTGGAAAAGAACTGGAAAATATATTCTAGTGAAGTTAAAAAAATATTACTTAAAATATTGCAGCTAAAAATAATTCAAATTCTGTTTTTAGCTGCAATATTTTAAGTAAGAAATTTCTGATTTTTTACTTCACTAGAATATCTTGTCCTGTTCTTTTCCGGGTTTAATATAACTTTAAGAATATTACTTTTCATGTGCACATTTTACCATGCATTGCTATTAATTTAACATAAATTTAAGGCTGGAAATGTATTCAAAAATATTAAAAAGAAAAAATTTATGTGCAATTAATTAAAAAAAAATTGATTATTTATAATCAATTCTAATAAAGTGAAAAGTGATAAGCAAAGTTTGATTGACAAAAATGATAAAAGATATCATCAGAATTTAAATGTTGAAAACCAAATGCAAAACTATTAAACAGAAAAAAGTTATAAAGAATAAGATTTATTATTAGAAGCGATAGTCACTCACTAATGTACTTATGTAGTTAGTCTCCTTTTTCAGACTTCACATATTTTGATGTAACTTTTTCTATTGAACCAAAATTCAATTTTTTTTCAAAATATAGCTAAAAAAGTGTTCTATTTAACTTTATAAATTGTTTAAAATTTGGTTGAGAACTGAATTAGTGGTGAATCTTAAAAGCTGCCTAGATTCACTCAATGTCAGACTTAATATATTCAACCACTGCTGTGGTTGAATTATATATATATAAAATGATGCACTGAGTAAATTGACATTTTATATTTTTTATTTTGTGTACGCATATTGTTTGTTTTTGATTTTGTTGACTGCCAGAGTAGAGTCATCTGGTAAAAGCTCACCATGACACAATTCATTCCACGAGAAATTTGGAATCGCCATGCTGTAATGCTTGGTTTATACCAGAAGCTCCAGTAGGAATGTTTCAGAGTGTTTGGGTAACAATCTGAGGACAGTGCAGAGGATTAAAAAAAAGAGTTGGATGAATCTAATGATGATTATAAGGGTACCTCGGAAAACTCACTCTGATCATTCTGATAAGAAAAGAACTCCTGAATTTGTTGGTAAGAACCTAAGACTCAACATGGAGACATACATCAAATGCCTTGACTCAAGAGAGTAGCAGCTGGAAGACCTTATGTTTGGCAACAGAACATAAACAAAAGAACCCAGTTATGGCCATCAGACAGTTTTTGTGACTATTATGTGTATTATGTGTAGGGTGCATTTGAGCAAGACAACCAACGAAATTCTTTTAATACCAAAGATGAACTGAAGGCAAGAATTATGGCAGTATTAACCATCCATAAGAGATGCAGGAGATGCCAAAGTCATCTGAAGGCAGTGGTTGAAGCCAATGGTGATTTTTATTGAATAAATTTACTCTTTAGTATTTAAAGATATTTTTGTATAATTTTGGTAAATATAACTGTCAAAATGAGATCTTAAGGTTATTTTCATTTTTGTGTAATTTAGATGATAATTTATTCATCACACCTGCTGTAGAAATAGACATATGCTAGATTGATTTGTCAGAAAAGTGACTTTTTAATGTTGATCGTCTGGGGGTGGGGGGGGTGATTCCAGCATGTGTCACTTTTAAAAGGTGCCTGAAAACCAAGCCTTATCAGTAAAATTGGGTAGACAGTACTCCTTGCAAGTTGTTAATAGTTCTGTTAGCATAAAGTCACAAGTCATTGTAACTGAGGCTTTGAGCATACTAATGTTATTCAAACTGCTGATCATGCCAGATTATGTTCTCTCCCAGAAATTGTTACTGAGGTTCACTCAGCATAGTTGCAATATAAACCACAGGTGACATATGTGGATGTTGAACAAACACAAGTGTATCTGAACAGATGTCAGTGAGAGAGACTAGCTAGCTGTCCTAACAGATGGGTGTGCTCAAAAAATAAGACTAGCCAGCCATTATATATATGTGACATGAAGAGAGTTCACATAGAATAGTATATTCAAAAATTATTATAGATACAAGCCGTTTATGTAAAATATGTTGTAATAGTAGAAATATCTGAGTAAATACATAAAAAGTTTTACTCACTCTTGAGATTACAGTCATAAAGCAAATCCAAACAGGTCAAAAAGCAGAAGAAAAAACAATGATTGTTGTATTTTAGTGTTGACTGAATTTGAAACAAATATATGTAGGAAAGTTTATATTGTTTTTATTACTGCCTGTTGAATTATTGTTACTCTGCCACACCTTAGCTTAACTTTAGTCATTTTCTGTACTAAATATTTCTGACAGTGAAAAAAAAATATGAAGCACTGTATTTTACAATTTCTTACATAAAATTTGTTTTAGCACATTCTGATTTGGTTTGGTTTATTTTGTTTTACAACATATTAACCTCAATGGGTTATTTAATACTGACAAGATTTTTAGGATAGGTCTGTATGAATAAAATATATATTAATATTATTTTTTTCCAAAAATGTATTGCTGCTAATTTTTTTTTTTTTTTCAAAAATGTATTACCGGTATTTTTACTATAAAAGTCTATGATTATACTTTCATAGTGTTTTGACCTCAGTTTTGAATGAACTATTTTCCTATAACTGGTACCCAAACAGATGCTACTATTCCAGGTCTGGGTGAACTGGGCAACAACAACACTGCTTAAAAGATCAGAGGCCTTGTTACTGAATATAATTTATTATTATCATACCCTGAATGGCACATTCTGAAACTTATTCCATATGTTACACATTTCAAAACAAGTAAAGAAAACTCTTTGTAGACAAGAATTAATCTAAGCGTGTCTGAAAGAAGTGGGAATGTTATTTAAAAGTAGATGCTGAAAAGTTTTTGTGGTCGCACTTCCCAAAATATGACCATATAATAAAGGATCAAATATTTTTATCCGTTTTTGGACAGTTTTTTCCTTTGACAATACAAACTGATGGAAAATATTACAATACCATGAATATGTTTCAATTTACTTAAGACCAAATGTACAGGAAATATAACTGGATTACAAAAAATAATCATATATAAATATCATGCATAGGTTCCAAAATAAGGAGTGTATCAACATTAATCATATAAACCCATATTAATACACTGTCTATCCTCTTTGGGTATTAACACAGGACTGTATTCTCACATACATATGATCATACATATGGTGAATATTATTCTGTAGAGCATTATTCCCTGCTTCTTTAAACTGTTAATACAGCAAGAGTTGCAGGTGATGAAATTGAATGAGACAGGTGTTATCTCATATATGTTAAATGAAGGATAGGTCTGGCAAATGTGCTGGCCAGCTAAGTTCTTGAATGTCCAACAGAATATGTTAAGAGAAATGGGTATAATTCTGCAAGAACAGTACCTTACTTTTCAGTTACTTTTTGCAACAGAAAGAGTGGAACAATGTTGTCAGCATACTGCACACAGATTTTTCCACAGACACCAAAGATGAGCTACAATTGTAATCCCAAACTTTGATAATAATGGCACTATTGGTCATTTCCTCTCTAAGGAAAAATTTGGCATTTGTTTACTAAGTAGCCAGTATGGTTTTCAGTTGAAAGTTAGAAAATATTTCTGTTAAAACATGTTTTTCAAGTCCAGTAGCTGTTATCACTCTTTCTAGTATAGATAAAGATTTCCTTCCTCGCCTTCTATTTGAAGTGGCATGTAATGTTAAAATCTTCATTATGACATTATTTTCTTTCTGAGTTACATGAGCTATCCATTTTATTTGTTGCTGCTTTTGGTAGTCTTCAAATGATGTGGTTTCTGTTATTTGATACAATTCTTTCTTTGTAATCTGTAGAAGCAATCCACAATATTAAAAAAAGGACGGTCCTTACTAAGACTATTAGGAATAATTTGCTCAAAGACTTTTTTAACTATTGATCCCAGGAAGCAGGTGTATACAGCTGACAATTTAGATGTGTGTTGGAAGGAGAATAAAATTTGTCTGCCAGGATACACATGCAAATTAACATCTGATATTATCACTGAAATGTGTGTCATTTGATCCTTCGGGTGACACTCTCATGACGTCAGTGAAGACATTTACAAAAGTCTTGTGGCATAAATGGAAGTCTATCTTGAGGTACACATGCCTGTAGTTATTCTGCAATGAGAAATTCCTGACAGTCTGTATCAATACTCTTTCGGGTTCCTAGTGATCTGTGCAGTTTGATTTTGGTAAGTGATTTGACAATGAACCTGTTCTATATAGAAAGCACAACTGACAAATCACATTCAATATCCAGAGAAATTTTTTCAAATGCCTATTCAGACAATTAAAAACTTGCGATCTAAATGGTTCTATTAAATCAAAAGTAGCACATGCATATCTTCATGGTATGGCATCTGTTCTCATCAAGCACTTTCATCACAATGAATCTTATGAAAATGTGCCTCATAAAGTAAAGCTTACAGACATGACCCTAGGATGAATACTATCACATTACAAGAAGGTTAAAGAAAGAAAATTTTATCAGGATCTCTACTACTATTCGCATACTCATCATCTTTCAATGCTGTAATGTTAAGAATACCATTTCTCACTTTTACCAATTCCTTCCTACATAATGAAAATGTTAAACTGTTATATAATATCAGTCCTCCTATATGACAGTGAATGCTTCTTCAGATTAAGAAGAGACTTGAAGTCACAGAAATGTTCTACAGAAGGATGATGAGAATATCATTGACTGAACATGTTTTACATAAAACAGGATCCTCATACTTAACATCAGAAAGAGTTGAAATTTCTAGAGTCAATACTGAGGAAAGTGGGTTTGGAAAATTTTATAATCACAGGACAGATTGAAGGCAAGAGGGATAGAGGAAAACAGTGAGTAAACTACTTAGCAAGCTTGAGTAACTGACTGGCAGAACAGAGATTAGGAGAGATAACATAAAGACAAAATTTATTTAGAGTTACAAAAGACAGGAAATTTGGGAGATTGCACATGATTGTGCATTTTGTGAAGAGACATGACATGTAAACAAATAAGTGTGTCTCCTGGCAAATACACATTGTGATTCTGGATCTGGAGTTGAGATGCTGAAGATAACATCTATCAGCTAAGTGTCAAAAAACCTTTTACTTTATATAATATATATATATATATATATATGGCAAAGATTGTCACTTAACTGAGCAGAGTTATCCCAACTTCAAAGTTTCATGAAGGCATTATTGATTTTTGTAATGTATTCACTTTTCAAGGCTTCTAAGAATGAAGACATTGCAATAATACTTTCACAAAACTTTAAAGTCGGCATAACTCTGCTCAGTTAAGTGACAAACTTCTCCACATTAATTCCATAAATGCTCTACCTCAATCTCGATATAGAGCACTTTATAAAAAAAACCTGCTTGCCAAAAATATCTTTCTACCATTAAAACACTGAAAAAGAGCACTCTTAGCCCTAAGCATCATTACAATTTAACACACACACACACACACATATATATATATATATATATATATATACAGTCATCTGCAGACAGCTCTGTTTCGCTGTATCACAGCTCATCAGTACGGTTAGACTCTGATTGCTTTTAACTCAGGATTGAAACCCGACTGAATTGGCATCAGTCGGCAATTTTACCTCTGGGCTATGGGCTCTCGGTAGAAGAAGGTATTCTTTTTAGCATGTATATTATCATTATACATGCCCCAAATATATATATATATATATTGTAATTTTGTGATAACAAAGGTTTATAAAAGTAAATGATTGAACCTGTTCTTTCACTTTCTTATAACATATATATATATATATATATATATATATACAATTTTAGGGAAAACTATAAAAAAACTGTGGCAAAATGGAAAAAGTTTAGTGTGATGTATTTCCTTCTTTTAGACTTCATTGGATTAAGTGATGTTTATATTGATGTGACTACATGTGCACAATGCAGAGTGAACACAAGGAATTTTAAATTTAGATTATAATTTTAAATTTAGATTATAATTTTTTTAGATTATAATTTCTTTTTTTTTAATATATGTTTTGGGTATATAATCTAGCCAAATGTCATTTAGTTTTTTTTTTCTTTTTGTTTGCATCATATTTTTTTTGTTCATGTTATCATCATGTTTTATATATAAACTGACTCAAAGACCCATGCTGCATCTCTCTGAATGGAGTTCAATTTGATCTTATTTAAGCACACACGGAAACCTACCAAACCCTATCTGGAATATATTTGTTGACAACACAAAAATCACAGTATCTTAGATAATGGAGACCTTATTGATAAACAAAGAAAAACCAATAAAAAATAATGTTAACTATGAACACGCTAACAACATGCTTACCATGTTCAGTACATAACCCATACAGACTACTGCACATCATACATAACACCACATAAATTTTGTTACACGTAAAACAATATTCATCCCCCAAAATGGCTAAAAGTATAGCCAAAAGCACTTGTATTAACAAAGCATTTTGAAATTTTTATAACATTTATGTCCTCAAAAGAAAAAATATAGATCATATAAAAAATTACATAAAAAAAACTTCACACACACACACACACACACATATATATATATATATATATATGTATGTATGTATGGCCAGCCGCTCATATCTGAGTAAATCTGTCTGCTAGGGTAGCTCACTAATCCTTGTTCTCGATGCTTTTTCAGGCACATTTGTGTTTCTTCAACATCCAGAGATGCCACTTGCAGTTTACAGTGCAACTTTGCAGATCAGACATTAGTAACAGTTTCTAAGAGAGAATGCATAATCTGGTATAATTAACAATTTGAATAAAATCAGCACACTTAAACCTATAGACATGACTTCTGTTTTCATGTGAGCACAAACATCAAAGGCTTTAAAACAGTTCTCTCCACTAAGTTTCACTCATAAGGTTTGGGTCAACCTGTAGAATGGTTTTCAGTGAATTCCAAAATGGTACCACACACTTGGATCATCTCCCCAGGCTAATCTCAAAAAGTCATCATCCAAAAAAAAATCAACCATGGTGAGTTTTTTAGCCAGGTCTTGTGGTCAGAATACTAACATTCTAACCACTTGGCCATGCACCCACTATTAAGTGTGTATAATCATTCAAAATCCGCTATATTTAAGTGAGAAGCATACTTAATATTTGTAAATATAGACTTTCTTTGAAGATTGCTTGATGTGTGAAACTGACTATTAATATACAGTTCTGATTCCTATGTCCAAACTGTGTATGTATATATATATATATATATATATATATATATATATTCCATTTGTAAATGAGTTATTACACGACCTAGGTTCCTACCATGAGTGATGTCTTCAGGCAATTTGCAATAACTGATTTTACTGTTTACCGGTTTTTTTAAGAATGGTCATGTAATGGTGTTTCTTTTTTTTTGAATGCTCACATGGCAGGGAATTTTTGAACGCGCAATTTTTAAAATTACAAGGAATTATGGCATTTTCATCTATGGTTTGTGTGTGTATATATATATATATATATATATTTTCTAGACATATTCTATTAAATATAAGAGACAATGAATGTCTATTATGTTTAATCATGAGCCGTTCTAAACGTCGTATTTTTGCTTTAATTTCAGTTGAAAATAAAGACAAAAATTCTCCAACATTTGGATAATTATTTATTGGTTTTCTTCTAAGCTTTCGGCTCACATGAGCCATCTTCAGAGAGGTAGTTTAAACTGAAATATTATAAAATCCACCATCACCGACGATTTTATTTTGTGTTGACATAAAACTCCGCTTGGCAACGGCAATAGTTACCAAAAATAATAAACGCAGTTCTTAAGTTTGCAATGCGGTTTTATGACGTCACACCGCGGGATAGCGCGAAATGACAACAAAACCATCTAGTCATATACATATATATATATATATATATATATATATATGTATATGAAAGAAACAGAGAGACACACATACACAAACATATGCCTAAGATAGCTTTGCAATGACTGGATAAAAAGATATCAATGTCAAAATTATTGTTTATAGGTTAATTTTGTCTGATCCACATTTAATCAAAACTTTAGATTTGAAATCTGTTAACTTTGGAGCATAAATTCCCACCCCACATTTTTTTCAACTTTTTTATTTCTCAATTAGTTTGAAAAACAAGCCAAATCAGTTTAAAATTATATCACAACTTTTATTCAGTTCCTTTACAGTATTTCTTTAAACTTTAGATTCATGTTATTTAAATATCTAACCAATTTTTATAAAGAAAATACTTATTTATCAGTACAGTTTTATAAGAATTTATACATTTTTATATGTCACAAACATGTGTAAATAGAAAAACAGGAAAATTTTGTTAGAAACAAAGAAAAGAGTACTAAAGTGAACTAATCCTCTTATATGCCATTAAATGCTGAACAATTTCCTTACAAATGAAGAAGAAACTTGAAACAGCAGAAATGTGGTTCTACAGAAGAATGTTGAGGATACCATAGACCTGGGCAATGAAAAATATTTAAAACAATGGATAGAAAAAGACATACTTTATATCAGGCAGAGAGAAATGAGATTTCTAGGACAGATAATGAAGAAAAAAGGCTTGGAAAACTTCATACTCCCAGGACAGATTGAAGGTAAGAAGGATGGAGAAAAACTATGCCTAACCTACCTAGCGATCTTGAGTAAATAAATGACAGAACAATGTTTAGAAGAGATAACAAAACAGATAACATTTATTAAAAACTACAAAAGACAGGAAATAGTGAAGAGCTATGATCACCTACACTCTGATGGGATATAGCCCATAGAAGAAGCTATATATGTGTACATTCAAGATAGACACCCACTTCATCATATTATACTGCACAAGATCATTATCCTGAGATTATATGAGCTAACTTTTTCTAAAGATTTCAAGCACAGTTGAGAATGAATTACTATTAAAAGTTACAAATTATGCTGAAAAATTATATCTGAATATTGTTCTAACATAAATACAAACTATAAATATCTTAAATTTTTTTCAATCAAGATTCATAAGATTTACTAAAAATACTGATGAATATTTTATCATTTAAATAAGTAATATTACACTGATAATGTTGGTGTAAAAATTGGGTTATATGTTTCCTAAATCAAAGATGCTTCAAACCAGAAACTAAAACCAGATATATATATATATATATATATATATATATATATATATATATATATATATTATTTCACACCATGCAAGGCAGTAAAAGACACAAAGACTCAAAGGGTTACTGAGTGAGAAAAACAGAAATATTATTAAGGAGCAAGAAAAACAATAGTAAAATAATCAAGAACACAATAGAAACAACTGGCATTAAATTTTTGAAGATCAAAGTTGGCTGGAAAGCATAGATCCTGAAGAAAGTTCTACAAGGGAGAAGTGCAAGAAAAGAAATTGTTTGATGATAAAATTATAGTTTTATTGTATGTTCTATTTATGGGGAAAAGTGCTCAATATCAGGGATAGAGCAACTATAAATATAGAAGTGGGCAGAAGTAGTGACAGTCTGTTTCAGGCTTGAACACAATCTTTGGCCTGAAGATTGCATGATGGTTAATTTGTTAGAAAGAAGACTTCTTGAAGTTATTGGTTCAGTGGGGTGATCCCAATATAAAGTACCTGTGGAAAAGTGGTTTTCTAAACACAGCTTAGATGTGGCCCAAGGCTTGCCAAAGTTTGACATAATTCTGGAATATCACTGATACATTTGTTTTTTTTTTATCTAAGACTTCACCTTTAAAAGTTCCTCAAAGATTTACAACAGTTTTAGCAGCAGACTTACCCAAAAGAAAAAAAAAACAACAGTGGCTAATTTAGTTTTCAAATGGACATTTCAAAATTTCCATATGTACTTGCAAACACCAAAAAAAAAAAAAATCATACTGGAACCATTTGCATAACAGACAAATTCAGAATAATGTCAACTAATAACACCTAGTTGCAAAAAACTGTATCCAGGTCATGCACCATGTTTGAATTTCATTTTTGGGAACTTACCCTTTCATATAAGTTATTAAATTATTAGTTATGATATGAATAGTTATGATATGAATGATATGATATGATATGATATGAATGATATGATATGATATGAATGATATGATATGATATGAATGATATGATATGATATGATATGAATATACTGCTTTAAAAATTGTGTGTGCATGGCATATGTCTAATAGCTAATATAAAAAGAAATGAAATTAATAAACGGAGTTCAAATTCCAGCTAAGGCAGCACTTAAATTGGATCAGAAATTATTCCTTGCTGCTGATATCAAGTAAATACAAACTGTCAGTGAAAGAAGATTGTCACCACTAACATGACACCCAAAGAAGGTCATAAGATAATTTGATTTAAACGTCAATAAAAGAGTGAAATGAATATATTTCTGTTTACATAGAAACGTCTTCTTTTGCTTTTTTCTAATATTATTTCATACTTTTTATATTCATCACAGCATGGTTAAAACTTAATTAAATCTGTATTTATTAAGAAAATTAAATGAAATCAGTAAAGTGTTAAAACAGGTCGTGTTGCTGATACCATTGATTCTAGCTTGCAGCATAAAGTTTCTTAGTGTTCACAAAGAGATTCTTCATGAGTAAAATTCATAACAGCTTCAGACAGAGCTGTCTACACATGAAGAAAAGATCAGCAGATCTGAAGAAAGACACAGACACATCATAAAACGTTTGAAGTTGACTTAGTAAGCTGGACTTTCAGCTAAAACTCACTTGCCTTATTTTGTTATGCACACAGTTACTAAGCATATTCATTTCAGATGCAAGCCTCTTGATTATTGCTTGATTTACAGAGAATCAAACACGGACTTATTGTTTGGTGAGTTTTCCAGAAATTATACCCTAATTTCCCTGCTAGTGAATGAAAATAAATCCGCTTGAGAGAACATTGTTATTCTCTGCACTGTGACTTCATTTATGCATTGATTTAGTTCATCATTGACCAGCATGTTGAATAGTTGGAATCAAAATTTGTCCAAGACTGAAGAGAAACTATTATTTACAATAACAAATATTTAAATTGTATCAGACTGCATCATCATTCCTTCCCTAAACACATTCATTCATATATGTCTGTGCATACATATATATAAAAACAGAAACACAAGTTTCTTTTTATATATATATATACACACACACACACACTACTTATAAATATATATTTTGTTCCTCACCATTTGATACAAGTTTCATGCATATGGCAATCATCACAAATTGAAAACTAACTCATTGTGTACTATATATATATATATATATATATATATATATAGTGATGATCATCCACGTATACTGTCTTAATATGTATAGGAAAGAATATTAATAAAAAGTTTTGAATTTAAAAACGTACTTTTTTAAACAGTATTTGTTTATTTTTATAGTATTTTATATTTCAGACCGCCCTGTCCTTCATCAGAAACAAAGTCTTGTTTCTGATGAAGGACCGAGGGCGGTCTGAAATATAAAATACTATAAAAATAAACAAATACTGTTTAAAAAAGTACGTTTTTAAATTCAAAACTTTTTATTAATATTCTTTCCTATATATATATATATATATATACATGCACTCACACACACACACACACATATGTATATAAAAATGCACACACTGTTGTCTCAAGAAAATTCATATTAACTAACCGATATTACTAAAACTTTCAGAATAAATGTATATTATGATGATAGCATGTGTATTTCATCTTCTAATATTTGTTTGTTAGAAATACCTAGAGTTACTTATTTGGTGGTGTTAGATTATATGAAGCAACTTAAGGAATTTCATTGTATTATAAATAAATATATGTAATGTAGTTATTGATATTTATTATTTCATATATTAGATCAGTCTTAAAAAGATATTAGATCAGTTTTAAAAATATATAAGATATTAGATATGTCTTAGAAAATACAAGACATAAGATCAGTTTTCAGAAGATATGAGATCATTCTTTTAAAAATATAAGATATCAGATTAGTCTGAAAGAGATTAGATCAATTTTAAAAGGATATGACATTAGCTCAGTGTTTAGAAGATATAAGAAATCAGATCAGTCTTAAATAGATATAAGATCTGTTTTCAGAATTAACCTCTAAAGAGAAAGAAGATAATGTACATTTATTGAGTGATGGAATCACAGCATTGGAAAGTGGGAAAAAGTTGAATTGTGGTTAAAGAACAACAGAAAAATGAAATTGAAAACATTGGCATAAACAAGAAAAACTCACTTTAAGAAAAAAAAACATTTTTATAAAATTTAACAAGAATTTAAGTGAACAATCAAGAAAAGTAGTCAGTCGGTTAAGTGCCATATGTGATAAACGCTTTGGGCGATCATGTCTTGAAAGAGACATGACTGACTGGGCAGAAGATTATCCCACAGTAGGTTGCCAGTGCTTTCTGCAGTAGGCTCGTTGCCAGTTAAGGCTATAGAACCCAATCTGTCCTATTATTTAACTCATAACTGAAGAGAAGAGACGGATTAATACCTTTCCCAAGGGTATGTGTACATAAGTGAATGCAAGGAATTCAACTGGAATTTGAACTCGGCTTCCCGATTTGTCGTTCCGAGTTGATATCTACTGCACCCCAATGCACATCTGTAAAGCAGGGCAGTAAGCTTCTACAGAGATTTGAACTCAGATCGCTGGATTCAGAGTCCAGAGTGCTAACCATTATACCATAGAACTAACCAAAAAACGTAGATTGACCATTAAAAAAATATTTGAAGAATCTGATGTTGTGAATGTTAG
Organism: Ascarosepion bandense; assembly: GCA_037127315.1. NCBI lineage: Eukaryota > Metazoa > Mollusca > Cephalopoda > Sepiida > Sepiidae > Ascarosepion > Ascarosepion bandense. The sequence continues at coordinate 4,077,018 of JBBBDQ010000627.1, forward strand.
CATGGTGAAAATTGCAAAATATTAAGGACGTTGGTTAAAGACATGAAAGCAACCAAACTACCACTTTTTCTAAACAATAATTGATAGTCATAAATGTATACTTACATTGGATAGACCTAAAGGCTGTGCTAGGAGTTGAGTTTAAATTAGAAATACCTGTGAAAATTTCAGTCTTTCTATTTGAATTTTCTGAGGAATCCTAATTCTTAAGATAATGACCGAATAAGCTAATAGCGAGTTATACGACAAAAAATATCCATAGGACATGACATCATTAAATATTTGAGCTTAATAACTTTAATGACATCATTAAATATTTGAGCTTAATAACTTTAATGACATCATTAAATATTTGAGCTTAATAACTTTAATGACATCATTAAATATTTGAGCTTAATAACTTCAACAAAATATTGTAATAACAATCATAAATATGAATGCTTGTTATTATTTAAAGAAATAAGGGGGTACAAATGAAAAGATTTGAAACTGACAATTTTTTTCTGTTTCACTAAAAGGTTAAATGCATGAATGTTATCGTCTCTTCTATCTTCTCTTTTCTAATCTCTTTCTTTTTCTCCCTGAAACCAAGTAGAGCCTCTGATATATCTTTATCATCTTTCTATTCAATCAAAATTAAATAGTTTATCAGTTATGAGGTAAATAGTTCTTGACCTGCCTGAAGAATAGACCCAACCTACCCAAGTGTAACTTTTGCTTCACAAAAAGAACGAAATGTGTGAGTTTTTTCAGGCATGTGACATTTCTGTGAATATCTTAATTTTCCTTTGCTTTGAGGAGAGAAATTTAAATCTTTTCATATATTGTCACAACAAATTCCCATGTTTTTTTCTGAAACTGACTGAGATTCTAAAAAATGTGCATGAGTGACTTAGGCATTTCATGCTATCAAATAAGGAAGAAGTTAAATACATAGAAAAAATGAAAAAAATTTCACTATGTGGTCAGCCATGTTCTTCCTTTCCTTTACCTTTTCTAGGTTGAGTTAAAAAAAAAAATAGTTATTGACCTGCCCAAACAAGAGACACCCACCTGCCCAAGTGTGTGGCATTTAGGGAAAAGCAAGAAGAATATAATAATAAAAAATATAACCTCAAAGAAAAGAGGTCTGGTAGCTGAAGTAATCTTCTGAACTAGTATTGTAGACTGTAAATTTCTTCAAAACTGATGATGATTTTCTAAGTGTAACTTACACATGGCATAAAGTTTGAAAGTATAGGGTATCCTGTGAGGATCACTATTCAGTTATAATTAATCTAGTGAGATAAGCTTGTTAATCATTGCACTACATTGAAATTCACAAGTTTCTTCAAAATTGACAATGATATCAAGATAAATGCACAGAATTAGTATAAGCTTTTGAACAAAACATTTTTCAGCTGTACAGGTCACAAAACATTTTTCAGCTGTACAGGTCACAAGCAAGGATAATTTAAGTTAAAAAGGTTATTCATGTAAGATAATGCTCCCCTCACATTTTGAAAAGCTCTTTTTGCCAAAAAATTTCAAAGTCACTAAATTAATGGAATCGTCCAAAGTCTTTTATTAAATACATATTAATTCCATAGAAAACATATGGTCCACCATTAAGAGAGATTATGAAAAGCAACATTCAAGCAATGAAAGTATCTGGGAAGCAATAAAAACTGTTACAAGTAATTTAAAAATCAAGACACCAGTTAATAAACTTACCAGGGGAAAAACTGATGGAGGTTACAGATTATACAACAGCTCATATTTACATTAAAATAAAATTAACTCCAATGTATAGGACATTATGGTAATCAAATATAATTTTATGTCCTTGTACTTTTGAATTTATTTATGTAAAGAATGTTTCACTTTGTTAGCATAATAAAACCTGACACTCGAAAAACCTCATAGAGTTTATTGTATATAAATGACTTTGCATGCATTTACTAATGATTATAACTAATAGAAATATGAAGAGGCTGAAATTTAAATTTCTCAAAGTGAGAGGAAAATATATAAATAAAAATATTTTTACCAAGATTTCCTAAAAATTAGTTTAAAAATTAATTTCATTCATTTGGGATTAAGTACTGAAAATTTCATTAAAACCAGACAATTATTTGATTTTTATAACAATTTCCAAAACAATGTGTTTTTACCACAAAAAAGACACTAAATTTCCTTTACTAATCTTTGTCTCACCCACTGACACAAGAAAAAAAATATTTTTAACTAAAATTTAAACATTCTAGAAAGGATTAACAAATTTAATAAACATTAAAATGATAAAACTGATAAATGATAAAACACATTTAGGGCCTTTTATCATCATGGCATTTTCTTTTGTAGAAAATCTTTGGAGCTGGGTTTGAATACCAATTGTATTTGTTGCATTCACCTATGTGCAAATATGCTTGGGAAAGGTATTAATCCATCTCTCCCTCCAGCTATGGGTTAAATAGCAGAACAGATTTGGCTCTATAGCCTTGGTTAACAACCAGTCTACTGCAGAAAAAAATGGTAACCTACTCAGGGAAAATTTTTTGCCTAGTCAGTCAAGGATCAGAAAAGACATGATTACTCAAGTGTTTATCATATATGGCAATTAACTGATTGACTATATGGCTGCAGCATTCTTTTTGATGAGAAAGGTTGGATGGAGACCATCTGTTTGCTGGGGATGTTCATAAAGGAATGAAATAGATATTCAATAATTCTTAGAAAAACAAAAATAAGATAAAATATAGAATTTTTCAAAAATTGGCTTGTCAAGGTAAGTCATAAGATTTATTACTATTGTTAAATTCTCAATGAAAATGAGAGAGTTCACCAAGAAAGAGTCAGTCAGTCATGAGCAGTCAGCTGAGAGAAGATTCAGAGACATAACACCCCCTCCCCCATCCCCCCAATTCTTGCCAAGAGGCCTGGTTAAGTATGCATGAAGGAAGGTGACAAGAAAGGATATGGCAAACAAAATGTAGAAGAAAAAAGTTTTATTCCTGAATAGACTAGTAATGCAAGAAAGAAAGAAAAAAAGAAAGCACCGAGAAGAAAGAAAGAGAATTAAAGATTCCTTTAATGAGAAAAATAAATACATGACAAGAAAGAAGAAAGATTTTCTCAGAACATGTTTATATCAAGATAATGCAAAAAAATAAGAAAGAAAAAAAAGACTATCTTAAAGAAAGGTATGATGAAGCATTTGATAAAACAGACCAAAACAAAAATGTTCAAACTGTTAGGTAACCATAACATATTTGGAAAGGATATTAGAATAATCCAGAACCTGTACTGGGAACAAGTCACCTGCATACAGATAGAAAATGAATTCAAAAAATATACAAAAATAGAAAAGAATGTAAGAAAAAATAGAAAAGAATGTGTCTTTGCACTGGACTTATTCAACCTATCCAGTGAGACAATTCTGAGAAAATTAGAAGTCCTACCAGAATTCAGTATTTGTGGCCACAATCTTAACAATATTAGATGATCTCCCTGATACCATAAGATCCCAAGTAGGTATGTATGCTGATGACACCACAGTTTACTCTCACCTTGATCAAAAATTTGGTGTGGGCGACAAAGCAAACCTTGCAGCCAAGCTTAAAAAGGACCTCAAATCCATAATGGACTGGGGTAAGAAATGGCTTGTAAATTTTAATGCTTTTAAAATGAAGCTGCTATCAATTAACCATCATAGACAATCACACCTACCTCCCATTAGCATGGACCAGGCTTGCCTCCCTGAGAGTAAAACACTATGCCTCCTTGGTTTCACACTTTCAGCGGACCTCAAGTGAAATGTCTATATCGAATCCATTGCTAAATCTGCTGCTATGAAAGTCGGTTCTCTGTGCAAGGCCCGGAAGTTTTTTTCCGTCTGACCCTATCCTGCATATATATAAATCTACCATCCACCCGTGCATTGAATACTGCTGCCACATCTGGTCGGGTGTCCCTGCTCTTCTCCTCGGGGTTTTTGACAAAATACAACGAAGAGTCTGTAATGTGATCAGTACTGACTTGGCAGACCGGCTGTAGTCTCTCTTTCACCGGCGTGACATGGCTTCCCTTTGTCTCTTCTATAAATACTTTCACAGCTTCTGCTTCAATGAACTTAGATCACTGGTGCCCCCTAGGTATGAATTTGCATGAGATACTAGATTAGCAACTAGGTCCCACCCTTTTACAGTGAAACCGATAAAATGTCACCGCAATTTCCACTCCAACAGCTTCTTTTACTATGAAGATAAGAAATTTAATAATGTGACTAGCATTTAATTGTTTATATTAGAATATACTGACTTATAGATGAAGGTGGAGGAAGACTATGTTACACTAATGTTCACAGTAGAAAGATAATGTTTACCTGCTTAGAAAATCAGTATTTAGAATCTTGATTTTTCTTGAGGACTTGAACAAACCCTGACTGCATTCACAGGAGACAAACAGCAATAACCACAAACATGGTCTTATGAAAGTGAATATTGTATTCAGTATGCAAATGTTTTCAAAAACAGTTTTCCAAAAAGAATGCTGGGAAATTTTTGTATATATCTAATAGATAAACATGATGGCTGATAGGAAGTGATGAAGATAAACATACATTATTTCTACTGCTGATTATCATTAATTACCAAAAATTAAAATTTTAATTAAATTTGCTAATTGTGTCTACTGATGCCTTGATCAGTAATTGATTAGTAGCTTTTTTTTATTTTGTAGATTTTGTAAACCAAGTACAAGTAAAATACTAAATCTTTCCTTGTTTTCTTTTTTTTTTGCATTTGTGTTTGTTTCCCTAATCAAAGAAAATTGATTTACACTTCTTTTTCTAAATACCTGCATAAGAAATTAATTTTGCATAGGTAAGGACACAGATATATACCAAATTAAATTTAAGAATGATTGAGCTATCTGGTTCCAAAAATTACAACATATGATCTCTGTCTTTAAAATTTTTGGTACTTCAATTCTGTAAATTATAAAAAGATATATTAGGACCAATTTAATACAAAATAATTTTTCAAAAGCATTGTTTTAATATGTGCTTAAATTTGCCATCATGCAGATGTCTTCACAGTGATTGAAATTGATGAACAGGTCAAACTGGGTCTAGAGACTTTTGCATTCACTTTGCCTTCTGGAAAAGCAGTAACTTACTTCTTCCTACTATAGGTTAATAGTAGTTTGAACCTTTTAGTCTCTGGCATTGAATTAGCATGCTGTCCATGTGAAAATGCATAATTACAAGAACTTATGTGTTATGCAACACAGGATGTAACTTTGCTTGTTTTTATATCTTTTAAAATTTCATTTAAATGAATTCTTCATATTCCAGAAACTAATCAAATCAATCTATTCATGGCCTTGTAAAATCTGAGTTTTCATTATGAAAAAAAAAACACATTTTGTATAACTTTATCAGCATTAAATTAATGCTTACAACTTTGAAGAGAAATATAATCACAGCAACTGTAAGAAAAATAAATGTAATCTAATTACAATATTGTCATTTGAAATTGTTATACACACACACACACATATATATATATATTAATAAATATACTTAATATATATATATTAATAAATATACATATTGTCTTGGGTCGATGACATGACTGAGTTTCATGAAAATTAAATCTTATAAAGTTAAGGTACTACTTTTAAAATAACAAGAGTAAAAATTTAAATATATAAGATTACATGAGGATAAAAAATTAAAATCAAAATTTAAAAATAGAATTAAAATTTAAATTAAAAATATTTTTAAAAATGCAGGGAGAAGAAACCAAAGAGGCATAATTCATAAAATGTAAAAATTTATTAATTCATGTTACTATAGATATAAACATATATATAAACATGTTCAGTCTTCACTAGTTGAAATTAGCATTAAAATAACGCAATTTAGGGAGAATTATTCATAAAAAAAAGAATTTTTATCTGAACAAACATATCCCAATGATTAATATGCCATATCTAAAAGAATTCAGAGAAAAGAAGTTTTCTTTGACCTGAAAGAAATTTGGATAAAAATATGCATAAAATATATATTTATAAATAGAAGTATGCAGATGTCTACATTGACTGACTTGCTTTTTAATCCTTATTTGTGCTGAAACATATTTTGATTTGAATTATAAGAACAATTCCTTTTTTCTGAGCAAATATTGCAACAATTTTTAAAAAATAACAATGAGTTTCTAGATACAAGTCTAGCTATTTATCCCATAGCTGGAAAAAAAGGAGACAGATTCAATTTTTTCCAAAGAATATTTGCATATAAGAGAATATAATAAACATGACTGGAATTTGGACTCAGCTCTCTAATCTTTTTTTTTTATTTGAAGCTACTGTCTATTACACCACCTGCACATCCACAGCAGATATCTAAAGACTGCTTAGATCTCAGTTTCACTTGAACCTAGATGTAAACTGGTAGTTATACCAAAAAAGCAGAGTTTTTGGGGATGTACCAAAATAGAAAAATCATTTATGATACACCATGAACTAAATTCTTATCTAAGCTAAATATTTCCTTATAAATATGTACACCTAACATGACACAAGTAATGTTATCTGATTATAATCATATAACATCTATAATGTTATATGATCAGAAGCAGTTGCTTAAGGGTCTTAAAATTTACTTCAGTCTTTGAAAATTAAGTTATTATTTAGAACTATTTAAAAATGATAACGAAACAAATCTAATTCTCATGTAACTTGTTCATATTGTAATATTTCCAGATTGTTACCCTATCTTTGTAATTTCAATGCCACACTTTATTTTCATTTGTTTATATATATATATATATATATATATATATATATACTCACACACTGCCCATATATTCTTTGGCAATTCTCCAATGTGTATTTTACCTCTTTTTTATTTTATTTTAGAAGAATAATATCAATTTACACCTGACAACAGACTGAAAATATGAAGCTTATGGCTCCAGAAAAAAAGCTGTCAGTGACAATATCCAACACCTTTTTGTCTTGCTGAACAGTTAATGAATTCTCCCAGGATTGTTCTTAATTGAGTAAAAAAAAAAAAGAAATCAGGTTGCTTGATAAAAGAACTCAGAAGATGGTAGAAGAAACTTTTTATGAATTCTATTTTTTCCAGTTATTGTTTTAACCAGGCACCATAAATATATAAATCTTTGCCCTGTATTTAGAAAGATATAAAATTTAAGATTCAAGTTTCCCTTAAAAACAGGGAATAGAAAAAAAATTCTGATTTAACTTCTTCCATATTGAAGAGTTTTCAATCTAGAGAAAGCAATTTCAGACCTTCAAAAATTTAATATAAAATTTTCTGTCATTAAATGGACATCACCAATAAAATTATGAAAATTAATTAAGTTGTACAAAAAACATCAGAAAATAATTATATAACACTCAAATAGACTCTCTGGTATGTTGAACATAATTAAAATATTTTTATTAATATTTTCTTTAAATTTTTAACTATTTCTTCTTTTTAATTTAAAGCTTGGGGCAAAAGCTAGTATCAGCTAAGCAAATACAAGCAAGATTAGATGCTGCCCAAGTAGCACAGCCATAAAATCAATTAAAACTTCATATAAGAAAAACCTAAGAATAAACTAAATGACACTAATATTATAAATTATATTAAACACATTTAAAAATCTATTTGAACATCCTACATCAATTGAAAATTGGTTTCTTGGATTCTTATAAATTCAAGATTGAATTCTATGCTGGTTGTGGAGGAGGATGGTGAAAATTTTCTTTGAAAAATAACCGAAAACTTCACAAATATAAGACCAACTTTCTTTTTTACCAGTAATAACAAATTGATGTAAACATTTTCCATTTCCTAACAAAAAGCTGTCATGAAATCTAACCTAGTTTAAATAAGCCAAATGGATTCCTGAATTTTCTGACTTTTGAATTCTCAAAAAATTCCCCCAAAATCTGCATCCAATTCTGTTGATAATGCTGCTGTTCTTTGGACAGTCCAAGAGTACTTTTCCAACATGCTCCCTCAGGGTTACTTTATTGACCTCATATGAATTTCCTGTATACCTGCAAAATCCATCTTTTTTATCTTAGAGTACATGGACAAGCGGTTAGAATGTTTGCTTTCTGACCATGAGGACCGGGTTCAAATCTCACTATAGTCAATTTGTCAGGAAAGTAATTTCTGATGTTATCAATCTGGAGGAGGTGATCCCAGTGTGCAGCAACTTTGGAAAGTGCCTGAAAACCACTCCAAACCTTGTGTCTGAAATTGGGTAAATGGGACCCTATGATAACCATTGATAGTTGTGCTAGCTCAAAGTCACAAGTCATCATGACCGAGGGTTTGAGTGTCCTGGCCTTGTTCACACTAGATAATACACTAGATAATATGCTTTTTCTCAGAAACTGTCACTCACCATAGTTGCAGTATAAACCACAGGTGGGCTCTGTTGAGGTTGAACAAACACAAATGTGCCTGAGCAAGCGTCTGCAACGGGGATTAGCAAGCTACCCTAGCAGACAAGCATCCTTGGATACAAGTGGCCATCTGTACAATACACAAACTGATGTATCAAACCATCTCTGGATGAGAAAGATACACACTTTCATGGTAAGGTTCAGATAATTGACAGAAAGCATCATCAGAGAGTGGGGAAACTGAAAAAAGCAACCAATATTCACCAGTTGTGACCTTTACAGCTAGGACCTGCCATACTACAGAGGGTTAAATCATCTACATATTCTTCACATTTCATTATGCTATAATGATAACATAGTTGCAAAGGAAAGAACAAAGACTAAAGTTTCAGCAGTGTGTCTTGATTAATTTTCAGAAGATATACATAATTGTGTGAAAAGGTAACAGAATTGGTGCTATATGGTTCTTTAGTTGCTGTTGGTAAAGGAAGTGATTAAGTGTAAATGTGTTGTTGGAAATGCCACGTGCAAGGAGTGGATTGGTTGACCAAGGTCACTGTTCATATTAGGAGAGAGGCCTGGTGAATTAGTGAAGTTGTGTGGTGTACAAACGGAATGTTACTGGGGTTGAAACTGACACTGGTAAGGTGTGTGGATGGTCCAGTAGTTGTGTAATGAAGCCAAGATGTTTAGCTGAACTGCCTGTTATTGGATAGGAGTGACATTTTATATCTGTGATTTAACAGGTGCTGGCTTTCAGGCTCATCCTTCTTTTGGTGATGTCAACATTCATGATACTATTGTATTTTAGATTTTTGCAAAGATTTGCTTTGTGGACCAGATTTTATTTTGGGTATTGTTTTGTTAACACTCACATCTAGCCGACAAGTTAGATTTATTTGTGAATCAAAAAATATCTTGATAAAAATCATTTAACAATTAATAAGAAAGAAGTTTCACGTAGATAGCTTTTCCCTGAGAACTGCTACTTTGTGGAACAGACTCCTAAAAAGATGCTTCCCTGATCACTACAATCTTAAGCACTTCAAGTCTAAGGACAACCATTATCTGTCTTACATATCCTCATAATCTGCACTTCTTTACATACTTATGTTCATACAACAACCTTAGTCAGTAGCCTCCCACCTTAAATGGCTCTTGGGCCATATATTGGGTGAACATTAAATAAAAACAAAAAACAGAGGTTGGAATATCTAAACAAGGTTAGATTATAAAATTGATTTTTAAATTCATTACATAAAGTCAAATGTCAAATAGTGAAAATGAAAACAAATACTTTTGTTCCAAGAAGAAGCATGTTTTATTTTTTTATCACAGATTTTTATTTGAAGTTTTGAGTAATGAAGTTGAGGCAGTTTCCAGCAGATTTTTGACAAAGTCTTTTATTCACATGAATTTATAGCATAATTATTCAGTCTTCAAAATATTTTCCTAAGTATTTACATTGTTAAGACACCTTTCATCTTTCATAAAAAGAAAGATTCCAGTTTGATTCACTGAATTGTTCAAGAAAATTTTGTGCATCTTTAATTTATTAGAACTGAAATCCAGACAAGGAGGATTGCATGTGTAATATAATAATCTGGCCCAACCCGAGAAGGCTGAGGAAGCGTGGGTGTTTCCGGTCATTGAAAGGAACGGATGTTTGTTTGACCCTATTTCCGACAGATGCGGAAATAACTCTGAGAAATTACGTAGTCGTCGAGTAGGCGTCGCGAATCGAGGCAAAACTTGGAAGATATATAAAGGCCTCGAAACAAGAAGTCACAGACGAGTCTCCAGAAGTCTGGTCGGCAGTAGAGAAGCAGTTCACAGCTGCCCCCAATAGCATACATGCTATTGGGGGGTACGCATTCGTCATTCGTCCATTCATCAACGTCGACCCTTAGAAGCATTCGTCAACCCATTAGAAAAGCGCTCCCTCAACTCTCTGTCCACTAGGCGACACGGTCCAGCGTTCATTAATAAAAATATTAATATATTTTTATATATACATGCTTGTTTGTTGTTTATCGATATACAACACATGAAGCAGAACAAAGTTATAGTTTAAATGTGAAAGGTCTAGAGAATACAGAACATGAGGAAGAACTTCCCATACCACATCTAAAATCATTTGTGGTGCCACATTTACAAAACAAAGTCAGTCATGGTGTATAACAGAAACAAGGTAACTTTACCCAGCAAAGTCTTTTTTCCCACTACATCATTCATTTTTCACTGCAGCATTATATTGTAACCAGCAAGTTGTCAAAGTATTTCTTTTGATTCTTATCAAATACAGAAGAAATTTTTTTTATCACAAATTCTGATTAGATTTGGCATATTGAATGACAGTTTGGATTTAGACTCAAATTTCATCATTTTGGATTCTTCCAACACATCAATTCTTAATCACCTGTGAGTATCTTGTCCAAAACCCTCTTTGCAGCAAGAAAGATAAGTTTGTAAAATCTGAATAATGCTCCTTTTTCTATGTCCATGTGGAATCCATTTGCCTGGTTTCTGATTTTTTTCTAATGCTTGTTAATGGTCTACTACAGTTTATTGATAAGTAATAAAGAGGTATGTAAACTTCAAAGACAATTCTGAAATTGCTCTTACATTACACAAAAGCTGGAACTGGAAATTTTGGCATCTCTTTAATACTTAGATCTTTCTTAAATATTGTATCTGCTGATGTCTAAAGATACGTATTTAGTTGAGAAATATTTTTGATAATGGTAAAATAATAAAGAAGTAACATACCTTTAAGGATGCAATCCTGAGTCAGATCCTTGAGTTTTTCCAATCCTGTAAAGATATATGTAAGGATAAGCTTAATTTGGCACAAAGCCAAATTTGAAGAAATAAAGTATATGACAACTGTGTGATGCCAGTTCTTCAAAGGAAAAGGAGTAACCTAACTGGAAAAGCAGGATTTGAAATTGGCTTAAAAATAAATTACTGGCACTAGCACAGCCATGAGACAGGCCATATAATTACTTACTAAGCTTTGCTGAGTATGGCACATGGATAAAAAATGGAAGAACATTAAAGACTGAAGTTAGTACACAAACAGAATGCTATTGAAAAAGACAAACCTGTCTCTTTCTCTGCTTCAGCTATAGATAAAATAACAGTGTAAAATAGGAGTAGATATGTTTGTCTTTTGCTCGGTTCACACTCCTCTTGTTTCCTAGGAGTAGATTTCTAATACTTTCTAAAGTCTACTTCAACTCTGCAGTTCTAATATCTCCAACTGAACTCTGAAATTGTAGTTGCTAATTATTTATCTCTTTATTTTTCCCTATACTTCTCAATAAGAGTGGGTAGGTTTATGTATCATCTGGTTCAGTTTTTGGAACAGGAGTAAAGGTTCATCTCTTGTTTAGGACTTGGTTTCCAGTTACTTCTAAAATATTTTCATTCTCTTTCACTCTTCAGTAGCCCTTGTATTTTAGTAGCATTATCACCTTCCTTGTGGTAAATTGATTAAGAAATATTATATATATATATATTAATCATATCAACCCGAGCAAGGCGGTAGCACCACTGATGTGCAGGGGGCTACATAAAAGTAAAAATTAGATAGAAGAGAGTGAAGAGAGGGATGAACCAGTTAGAAAGGAGCAAGAGAAGGAAGAAAATATAGGTGTGATGACAGTTGCAGAGGTGGAGAGAAAGGAAAGGATATACAGGGTGGTGAAGAAAAAACTAGAGTCAAGTGGTTAAGAGATGAGTCTTGACCTTGCATTTAAATTCCTGGAGGTTGTAGCCATCAGGAAAGCAAGAATAAGGAAGCGAGTTCCACAGGTGGAAAGTGCGAGAAAAAAAGCTGCCGGAGTAGAACTGTCGTCTGCAATTGGTTGATCTAACTGTGAATGGGTGAGACCCAGTTGCCAGTCTGGTTACAGGAATATTTAGCCTTGGATGGCAATCAGTCTAAGAGAAGGAAGACTCTGGATTACAAACTATGGAGAAAGGAACAGGGAGCTACTTCAATCTCTTTCCCATTTCACAGATGAAAAAAAGCAAAAAAAAGCAGTAGAGACATTATTTCCCACATTGCAGAAGATTGCATTTAACAAATAATAGGTAAACAAGAGAAGAATCCTTTCAAATTTTGTTAGGTACATAGGTAAAATTCAGTATGTTGCTTCCTTCACATGATATGATTAAAAAAAGAAGGCTCATGTTCAAAGAATAAGCTTTCAAAAAGGAATGTTAGATTATATCCAGATTTTGTGGATACAGATGTTTGTGTTGATATAATTACTAAATCTAAACTTCTTTATAAATAGAACTTTTTTTGTGTGTGTGTGTGTGTGTGTGTGTCTGTGTATCCGTTACCTATAGACTCCGAAACGGCTGAACCAATTTTCTTGAAAATTTACACAGTTGTACTATAAGCATCTGTGAGTGATCTTAGCTAGGTTTTGTGTCAAGGTTTTTCCGATAAATATCAAAAATCGATAATCGAAAAAATCGGGTTATAGGAGTGGTCTGATTTTAATCAAATTTGATACTCATAGACAAAGACATAAAAAACAATATTCAGAAGTTTCAAGATTGTAGTTCTTACAATAGTGCAGAAAATTTGATATCGATACCAGGAAATCAAAATTTGACTTACATCCATTCATTTTTCTTTCAGTCTACGGTTTCACTTTAACTGGAAACAACTATTGCTTTTTAGTCTTTCGTGCCAACGTCGAAAGAGTCTGAGCTCCAGGACCATGGATTAGTTTTAAAGCTTTCATTACACCCGAGCAACATCGGGCTATACTGCTAGTACAATGATATATGTGATTTATGTTTTAGTTTTGGTGATGTTATATTTTGAAAAACAGTTTGATTTCTTTAAATAATTGTTGGATGTTATATGGATTAATGTCCTGAAAGAGCTGTTTCATGTCAGATGGTTGGAAGCAATAGAGACCTATGATTGCCCAAATTGAGGTGAGACATAGCATGAAATAAATAACAGGTAAGCAAGACAAGAATACTTTAACATTTTGTTAGGTACACAAGTAAAATTCAGCATATTGCTCCCTTCACAATATATGATATGATTCTTTATTTTATAATCATTTCACCCCAAGCAAGGCAGGAATATCACTAGTGTGCAGGGTTAAAGTGAGAGAAAAAACAAGTTTCAGATGATGTCAAAAAAAAAAAGGATAAGAGATGGATGGGAATCAAAGAGATTGAAGATTGCAATTGACATATTTGTATTATTTCAAACTATAGTTCTCATCTTGGTTGATAGAGATGTTATTATAAGCACATTTTGACCAAATACCCTCATGTCATCTTCAGGTGTCCGTTGATTGGCTGGTATGGATTATCTGTTGATCAGTTAGATATATTCTCTGATATCAGTTATTATTCATTCCTGTTGGATTGATGAGGCACTTCTTGATCCAAGGATTGAACTCATGACCACTAGATAATAGTAACACATTTTGGAGATTGGAGATAAAAAAGATCATGTTTAGTTTCATGTTTTTAAGTTATATTTAACTATTAGATTCGCTGTGTACTCTTATTGCCTGTAATATTTGAACTCACATGCTTATTATCAGTAATTTTCAGCTTTTACTCTTATACTGTTCTCTTTCGCAACAAATTCATTGACTTAATCGTTCATATCCTAACTGCACAATTTCCAAATTTTAAAAGAAATATTGTTCTCACATTGAGGGCATGTGTCTCTCCAGTGCAGCAACAGCCACTGCTATTTTGGATTGCTATTGAGACATAACAACTGGGTTGATCAATGACCTGTACTTTTACACCACCTTATCAATACTTATTGGTATAATAGCCCAAATAATATTGATCACTTCTTCGATAAACTGTCACAAGATAATAACACAATTCTGTCTTCGACCAGACGAAAACCATAAATCTTTTGTATCTATTGTGTAACTTTCTTTAATCTGCCTTAATTGCACTTTCCTGAAGAACAAAAACAAAACATTCTTTTCTCTTCTAAAATGCTGATATTGGTTATAGATATAAAGGTATAATCTATCAGCAATCTCAAATGTCTTCCTGCATTCTCCCTGCTTGATGAGCCATCTATCACAGAATCATACAAAGAAGTAAAGAATTTTATTTCATATCTTTCGAAAATGGAAAGCACAAAATCAAAAATGAATTTGCCTTTGGGTATTTGATTTTAACTACATTGCATGACTATCATTTACAGCCAATAATCGCAATTACCAGAGCATCGAAGAAAAATCAGAAAGCCAAATAAACTTCTGATATGACTGATATTGCAGTCAGTACTTAACCAGTTTTCTTGCCATCTAAATTGATGCCATCATCAGTACATTTTATTGATTTAGTTTCAATGATGTTTGACATTTAGACATTGATAGAATAATTATTTCATCTTGTCCTTTGTCTTCTTTATGAAATAAATGAAGGTCAATTAATTTGTTTTCCACAACTAAGAAGATAAATTTATGATAAATTAATTTTGCAGGTAAAGTTAATCTCTCTCTCTTATATATATATATATATATATATATATATATAATAATTTCACCCCAGGCAAGGCAGGACCAGCACTAGTGTGAAAGGGGTTTATCATGAGCATCTATGTGCCATGTCCCTTCAGGACGTAGGCGATCATAGCCCTCCACTTCTCCCTATCCCTGTTGCTGTTAATATCCTTTCTCCTGTTATTTCACTCAATCCTCTCTCTACCATCCATTTGTTCAAGTCCTTCATGTGCTTTCCCTTGTTCCTCTCCCCCTCTATCAATCCCATGAGCATCAGGTTCACCAAGCCTCCTTCCTCATTCAGTCAGTTAAGTGCCATACAGGATACACACTTGGGCTATCATGTCTTGAAAGAGACATGACTGACTGGGCTGAAGGTTATCCCGCAGTAGGTTGCCATTGCATTCTGTGGTAGACTGGTTGCCAGCCAAGGCTATAGAACCCAATCTGTTCTGTTATTTAACCCATAACTGAAGGGAAGAGACAGATTAATACCTTTCGTAAGGGTATTTGCACATAAGTGAATGCAAGGAATTTGGCTGGAATTTGAACTCGGCTCCCCGAATCCTCATTCCGAGTCGATATCTACTGCACCACAATGCACATCCTCCTTCCTCATTCAGTTAAGTGCCATATGTGATACACGCTTGGGCAATCATGTCTCGAAAGAGACATGACTGACTGGGCTGAAGGTTATCCCGCAGTAGGTTGCCATTGCATTCTGTGGTAGACTGGTTGCCAGCCAAGGCTATAGAACCCAATCTGTTCTGTTATTTAACCCATAACTGAAGGGAAGAGCAGGATTAATACCTTTCCCAAGGGTATTTGTGCATATATGATTGCAACAAATTCAACTGGAATTCAAACTCTGCTCTCAGATTTCTCGTTCCGAGTTGATATCCACTGGACCAAAATGCACATCCAGAATTCCTTCCTCATTACATGTCTTTTTCTGACATTAAGTATCAGTTTCCTTTTTGTATCCATCCTCTCCAAAACGTCCTCATTACAGTAAAAGAAAAAACAAGGTGCAGGGGATGTTAAAAAAAGCGTAAGAGATGGACAAGAATGAAGGAGATAGAGGAAGGTAAATGATATAGCATTTAAACTTTTGAAGATTGACGCTATCAGGGAAGCAAGCAAACAGAAAGGAGTTCCCAAAACAGGAATTGCAAGAAAAAAAGAAAAAAAAATATATATATATATATATGTGTGTGTGTGTATTGACAGAAGGATACAAAATATCTGTATGAAAGAGAACTAGTTAATCTATATTAATCATTCAATCAATGCATCCATTGAATATATTCTTAAGTCCAACATTGAGTGAATCTAGGCAGCTTTCAAGCTTATCACTAATTCAGTTGTCAACCAAATTTCAAACAATTTACAGAGTTAGATAGAACACCTTAGCTATATTTTGAAAAAAAAATTTTTTTAAAAATATTTTTGAATGCTATTTACAGCATTAAATTTATATTAAATTTATAGCGATCCCTGGAAAAATCACAGATTACTTGGAAAAATGTGCACATGAAAAGTAATATTCTTTAGAAAGAGAACAGGACAAGTTATTGAACTTGGCTGGCAAAATAAAAGATAAAATATTCCAGTAAAAAGTAAAAAATTAATTACTTTACTACAAACAATTTCATGGTATTTGTTTGGATGAACTCTTCACTATTATGCCTAGATTTTTTAAAAATATGAGTACAGTACTCAACTGGAATTGAGTGATCTCAGTAATTTACAGGTGTGCTGGCTAGATGTAGCTGTAAGTTCTATGCTAACAGTCTCTTTTCTTGCACTTCTCCCTTGAAGAACTCCCTTCTGGCTCCATGCTTTCCAGCCAACATTAATCTGCAAAAATTTAAGTGCAATGTGAATCACTATCTGCTGTCCTCTTGATTACTCTTTCCTCTTACCACTCATTTTTTTTATAATCATATCACCCCAAGCAAGGCATTTTACTGCCACTGTTTTGCAGGGGGTTACATAAGAGAAAAGTTATGAGAAAGAGTGACAGCTTATAGGGGGTGTCAGGAAGTGGGCAAGAGAAGGATGAGAATAGTGATGAGAGTTAAGTGGACGGAGAAGGGAGCATGAGAGAGGATGCAGGTTAGTGAGATAGGAGATGATTGTTGACTTTACATTTAAATTCTTGGAGATTTTAGAGAACTTAATTAGTATTATTAATGTTTCTGTTCTGAATTCTTTCACCCACTGTAACCCTTATGCCTTAGTGGCTTTACTTCTTTGCATGAGGTGATAATAATTAAAAAAAAAGATCTCATCTTTTGTGGTCTGTACAGAAATGCATGAAGTTTGATAGTCATTTAAGAAATATTATAACTAATAAAACTCCTCTTTATTTCAGTTTATTGGCTACAGGCATAGAAAAAGAATATATTCATATTTAGATCCAAATTCAGGGCCTTCTCTCTTGTTGGAGGAACCACTCTCTGATTGACAATGTCTTCAGGAGTGTAACCTTACTGACCACACTTGGCCAATTGCAGGTTGGGGAAGCTATTGAACTCAAATCTGGAGCTTTTGAATTTAGAGTTGTCATTATCCTAGACCAGTTGTTATCTAAGGCTATTGGACCCAGTCTGTTTTTTTTATAACCAAGCAGCCAGTACATAATGTTTGATGATAGTAGTGAAGGTTTGTGTAGAACTAACCATACTTTTTGGAAGAACTGAATACAGAGATCTGGTACATATAGTGTGCCACAAGGTTCCCAAATAACCCTCCTCAAGTTTTGAAGCCAGAGTTTTCTTTCTCATTAATTGCTCATCACCCACATGTAAAGGACCTAGTCTATCATTTTTTATCCATAGCATGGATTCATATTTTTCCCAAGAGTATTTGCATGTAAGTGAAAGTAATGAACTCAAGTGAAAGTAATGAACTCAGCTTTCTAGTTCCACAATCCAAGTTGCTAAACATTACTCCACCATGCCTCCAATATTTATATATTCACAAGAAAAACAGAACTTTGGAGACAAGGTTTTGTTTTTAAATAAATAAAAACAAATAGAAAAAAGGTTATATAGAAAAAGTAAAAGACAAAAAATGCATATTATTAAAATCAAAATAGAAAACGTCTTTTGTATAACTGTAATATAACCATACCTGTGTGAGAGATTAATGAAATTGCAGATTGTGTTTTAGAGAGATGAGTCACAGTGCATATAATTATATAATCTATAAAAACATCAGAAGCATATTCCATGAACTACTGATTAGCAAGGATCAAACATTCTTTCTAGGATTCATTTAAAGAGTCAAGGGCCAACAGTTGCCAGGACAGAGTTTCATCTTAATAAGTGAAAGATAAATATCAGAATGGCTTTAGCTCTTACAAAGGTTTAATTTAATAACAAGTATGATTTTTGTATCTGCTGAGAAGTTTTTAAGATAAATAAGACAGGTATTATCACCATTACATGCACAACAAATTTGGACATTTTTTGTACTGTAAGTTGCCTTTTGCCAAAATCATGGGAAAAGGCAGCAACAGACATTTTCATTTAGTTTATTCAATATTCGTTCAAACAAATGAACCTATTTACTTCTGCAAATTCTACACAGTAGGTATCATCATTTAACAAGCAATGTATAAATAACTAGTAACCAATATTGTTACTTCTTCTGAAACCATTTACAGAAGAAAAGGGATTTATTCTTAACAGTCTCTTCAGGAGAGTAAATAAAATTTTTTCCTGATGTATATTCTGACTTCAATTTCCAAAGGCAGATATTTAAAAATCAAGAATTAACAACCTATTCTTTATAATATATGACAAAAAACAGAAAGATATTAAATAATAATAAAACATGCATAAATTTCATATTTATATAATTAAGCATGTTTTAAAAACTTGACCTGTTTTATAAGCAAAACAAATAAAGAACATCATTTCAGAATGGATTGGCAATTATTTTTTTTAATAAAAAGAGAGGAAAATTTACTTGTAGATCTGCAAGGTATTTTACCTCTCTGTATTAATTAATAAAATCCCCAGTTAATGAAATCATTGGTGAGTTTGAGATAATCAGAAAGAATACTGTTTCAGTTTCTTTCATTTTTACATTTAAATATTTTTAGATTTTAAATTCATGGAATGTTCTAAATTTCCAACTTTATTTTTATTGGTTAAAAAAAGAAGTAAAGATGTATGATTGGTCAAACATTAGTCAGAATTTGTCTATGTATATTAGTGTTGTCTGTATATGTAGATCTGAATTTAATTCTTAGTAAATTGAATAATCTTATTCTCTCATCATATCAGACAACAGAGGATATGTTTTTTACCTGTTTACTGATATTTACCTAATAGATAAACTTAAGAGATTATCAGAACAGGTCTAATCACAGTGATGAAAAAGGTGTGAAGTGAGTTAAATTACAATTGTACATGGAAGTAGAAAGCTTTGTTGTAAGGTAAATGAATTGGATAACACAAGATTAGTGGTTTATTTTACAGTATTAAGTAAATGAGATTTATTAGCTATAACTTATTTAAAAGCAAGATAATTTCTGTAATTTTCTGTAACCAAAAATAATTTTCTGTAACTCAAAAATTCTCCCATCATTCCCAATTTGATACCCTTAAAAGACACATGGCCCAGTGGATATAGACATTGGTTAGTTTCAGTGACTTGACCCAAAAAGTTGTGAGTTCAATATCAGGCTACAGCAGTGGTGAACAATTAACTTAGAGAGTCAGATTAAAGGGAGATAACTCATGACTACCAAAAGATATTTGCACAAGGAATGAGAATGAAATACCCAGTGATCATAATAAAGGGTTTAGTTCAAAATTTCTTGCACCTGAAGAAGGCTGAAGCATACAACAGCCAAAATGTCATACAAATGTCAACCAAGATGAGGGAAATAGTTTGAATAATGTAAATAGTGTTGATAACAACTTTAAAAAAATCATAATATTGTTAAGCTTTATTTGCAATGATAAAAATATTTTTATATTTATTCAAATTTTAAATGTCAATGAGGCCAAAATATTTGTCCAATGAGTGATGCTAGATGGAATGAGAACCATTTTTTCAACTTAAAAAGTAATTGATTTTGAATGTCATATCAGAATTAAATTTATAAATAATTTTATTAAAATTTGCATATTTCGTTTATTAATTCCTAATTTAAAGAAAGACACAAATACAAAAAATTATTTATTTAATTTATGGAGCAGGTTCTGTAAATATGATTATTTACAATACCTTGACAAAAGTAGTTTACAAATTCTTGTGTTGGATATATCTTACTAAACAGTGCTCAACAGTTGGGTAGTTTTGTTGATTTCATAGCAATCAAAACAAAATATTACTTAAAAATAACTAATATTATACAACAGGAGAAATATCCAATATACTCAAAATATCTAAATCATGCACTGAAAACCATTTGAACCAGATTATGAAGTCATTTTGAGACACGGCTTCCACCTAAAAAACAAACTGAGTTTAAATGTTTCATTTTTAAAAACAAAGATGCAATGAGTGAGGAAAAGTAGATACTTTTTACCAATATTGAGTGCAATAAATTATAGAATAAGTAAAATAAATAATTGTAGTAAATGGAATTATTCATTTAAAGAAAATGATGGTATGTATGGGTCATCAATTCTCAAGATTGAATGTAAGTTTTTACTGATAGAAAAGCAGAATTGTGTTTTGAATATAAATGTATTCCAAAAGATTTTACTACAGCAATGCACTGAAAATCTGAAAGAAATTGAGAACTATTTATAAGCATTGCAGATCTGATAGTTTGCTGCAATGGGAACTTCTTCAAAGTCCTGCTATATATATATATATATATATATATAGTCGGAGTTTAAAGAAGTCTACCACTATATGCTCATTTCAAAGAATTAAACAACTGATTTTAGCAAATATTGTTGATTTTCTTTTTCTTCCTGAAATTCAATCCCTGGCATAGGACACCAAAATGTGCTAAAACAAATTTTGGTAATTAATCATCATATTGTTTTCTATCCTAACAAAAATATTTAGCTTACCAGTCTTGAAAGCATTTAAATCTGAGCAAAAGGCAGATGCTGAAAAAGTAAATTAAATGGGCATAGATGAAAAAAAGAAATAAAGTAAAAAATTAATATTTTGATGTATCTTTTATTAACTACTAGCAGTATAACCTGGCGTTGCTTGGGTGTAATAAAAGCTTTAAAACTAATCCATGGTCTTGGAGCTCAGACTCAACCTAAAGAATATTTGTGGAAAGTTTGGTGAGAATTGGATAAAAATTGTGGATTTGTATAAAGGACATACAGACAGATAAACAGACACACACACAAACATCTTGCCTTATATATATATATATATATATATATATATTATCGATTTTCTCCACTATTGTAAGAAATGCAACCTTGAAATTTCTGAATATCGTTTCTTATATCTTTGTCTATGAGTGTATCAAATTTGATTAAAATTTGACCACTCCTTCTATAACCTGATTATTTTGATTATCGATTTTCAATATTTATTGGGGGTACCTCAACACAAAACCTACCTAAGAACACTTGCAGACGCTTATGATACAACTGTGTAAATTTTCAAGAAAATTGGTTCAGCCATTTCGGAGTCTATAGGTAATGGATACACATACACACAAAGTTCCATTTATAAATAAGTTTAGATCTTACACTAAGACATCAAAAAATAATTCCAAAGGACATCTATATATATATATATATATATATATATATATATATATATATATATATACAGATGCATACACACACAATAGTCTTTATTATAATAGAAAAGACACATGTACATATTCTTCACGACACAACAACAGTTATTGCAAAAAAAAAAATAATAATAAGGCACTGTTAAAAAGCAAACATGCAACAAGAGCTTTGATAACGATTAGTAAAGTTTAATAACTGGTAGCAAAGAGAATGTACTGAGCCTTGCTATTATCTCTCTCACTCTCTCCAGGAGCATGACAGGAGGGATATATATATATATATACACACACACATAGACATACATACAACAGTCTTTATTATATTAGAGAGTATTTTGTTAGACTAAGAACATTTCAGAATCCATTAATAGAAAATTCTGTTTATTATCTTGAATAATATCCTGATTTTCATTGTTTTGGTCACTACATTTTAGCCAATTTACTCTTTGAATAGGATCTTTTATCTTTCTCACACACACACACACAATTATGGGTGAAATAAAAGATTCTATTCAAAGACTATCAACATTACATTTGCCTGAGGAGAGCCATAGAGTGCTATGACCAAAATGTTCTGATGGAAACAATAATGAAGAGGATACTAGTCTGAATAAAGCATGGCATAATGACAATACATAATCTAAGAATGTCAGACAACAGGAACGGTATAGCTTGAAGCTAATCTTGACTAGACACAAAAGCATGCTTTAAATGCCCAAAGAAATACTACCAAGTGCTTAATTTGTAATCAATGTCTTTGGCCTTTGTTTATTGTATCTTCAAACAATGGAATAAAACCTTATAGTCACAGGAACTTTTTCAGTCATTATAAGAGTGATAATTATTCATACTGACTTACCTTTACACTTTGGGGAAAGAAGTTTTGGGGTGATTCATTTGGTCTTTTTTAGGATTTTATCGGACTAAGTTAAAGTTTACATCAAGGCAACTACACATGCACAAATGAAAAAGAAATTTAAGGAAATTTCAAGTTAAAATGTGCGTTGTGGTGCAATGGATATCGGATGTGCGTTGTGGTACAATGGATATCGGCTTGGAATGAGAAATTGGGGAGCTGAGTTCAAATTCTAGTTGAATCCATTGCATTCACTTACATGCAAATATCCTTCAGAAAGGTATTAATCCATCTCTTCCTTCCAGTTATGGGTTAAATAACAGGACAGATTGGGTTCTATAGCTTTGGCTGGCAATCAGTCTACCACAGAAAGCAATGACAACCTACTGCGGGATAATCTTCTGCCCAGTCAGTCATGTCTCTTTCGAGACATGATCGGCCAAGTGTGTTTCACGTATGGCACTTAACTAACTGAAAGTTAAAATAATGTGTTGTAAAAAAATAATCTTGTCGATTTATTTCATTTAAATTCTTTTTCCTTAAGTTTCTATTATTTTGTTATTAAATATCCCAAATTGTGTTAATAGAAGATCTGTCAAGAAAGGAGAAATACTGTAAGAACCTTGATGCAAATTTCTTCTAGATGATCTAGCAATTAAAGCACTTTCTAAAAATTTTCTTCTTTTCCCATTCTATGTTAGAATATTTCATAAACTTCTTCTCTGTCTAGCCTACATATCCTTCTGTTCCTTTGATACTCCCTTTAATTATGGCCTTCCTAATTCTAGGATATTTTGAAAAAAGACAATATTACAACATGAAGTATCTTAATATTTTCACTAACTTAAAAATGAAAGAAAAATATTTAATTTTTAATAAAACGATAATGGAAAAACTCTTTAAAAAATAACTTGACAAATAATTTAAGTCAGAAAATCAAATATTTATATTCTAATAGTTTATTGTTAAAGTAGATATCAATCTAAATTAACTAAATCTCTGGGGTCATGAGTAATGAGGGCCATGACATATTATTGAAATTCATCTCCCAAAGTCTTAAGCCCATTACCTATTTTAAGATGCTAGATACAGTAGTCAAACCCTTGGTCAAGCATATCACCCAAGCAAAACTATATGCATTTCAGTAGGATTCTGCACATTCCCACATAGCACACATGACCATAGAACAGCTTGCCAAGAATGTTTATGACTGTCATTCCCAAAAATCTACTTGTGAGGCTTTATTCAGAGGGAGAGAGGCCAGCAATACCAAGGATTCATTGAAAACTGTAATCATATATATGATGACCATTATGAATGAGCACCACCTGGAATGGACATGTCGTCACTCCTGAAGCAACATCAACAATTATCCTCAAGGTTGAAAATAGTTTTATTGAATAACATTTTTGTTTTTACAAAACATGTGAACACTTTTTGATTGAATTCCCTGCTTTACGTAGCAATTTGTTCTCTGTTAACAGGCACATGTTGTCAAAGTAAGATATTTAATCTAATATGCACTAATCAAAATTTTGGCTTTTTTTTTTTAACTATTAACCACTGTTTTTTTCCTATTAATTGACAAGGTTTTAGTTATTTCCCACACAAGCAAACTAAATATTTCTGCCAGGAGAATGAACAAAATTAACAAACAAGCAGTTTGCAATTTTGATCTAAAATTTGTTTGAGCAAGTTTTAGCAATGTGTGGGTGGTTTAATCGAGAGTGGCTTGGAATGAGTAATTGAAATGTTGAATTCAAATTTCAGTGAAGTTCATTGCATTTACTTTCACAGAAATATCTTTAAGAAAAAGTAAGAATCCATTTCTTTTCCCCTACCCAGCTATGACTTGAATAAGAAAACACACTGGGCTTTCTAGCTATTGTTGGCAACTAGTTGAGCAAAAATGAAAACTCTGAATTCAAAGCCATACGTTGGTCAAATTACACCAGTTGACATATTTTTTTACCCAAATGTTGCTAGGTATTGGGCACATGTTTTTGGGATATTTTTCAAGCTGAATCTGAAAATCTAGTTTGCCCCATCACATCACATTTTCTCAGCACAGATAAATTCTATTTTGCTAAAAATAAACCAAAATGCCTAATTCACAGCAATATGCCATGGCTTACATATTCAACGAACATAGTTGAAACATTACGTTTCATGTTAATATGATTTATCATTCAAAAAAGTATCCAAATAACATTCAAAATGAATTCTGTTGTGTCGGCAATCTTCGTAGCCACTGTTGTGTTGTGAGTAAGGATAAATAACTCAACAACAGGAATAGGTTAATTGTTGTATTCCGTGAAAATAGTATTTACAAAGGTTATTAGTATCCAATACAAGAATAGAGGTTAATGGTCTCAACCGTCGTAAGACGTAGTATGAGCAATGGGTACTTACAGGTCGTCACCGAAAGTCTACAACTGACTTGTCGATACGGCTGCTCGGCACACTCCCCTACGTAGATGCCACTATTACTTTACAGAGTAATGGAATAGTCCATTATAGCCGAATAGGCGCGGGTGTCCCAACAAATTCTAAGCTATTTCAGTTCAGATAAGCTGACCTGAAAATACTTGATTGTATGAAAGATATCTTACTGGAAAATATTCTTGTGTCCTCTAAGTTCTTAGCTTGTTAAAACTTTTTGATTTCTGTTTCTTCTTCTCTATTTTTCATAGAAGAAGCTCTTTAGAAGTCATTCAAGAACAATGATTTTAGTTTTTTCTCAGTAGTTTTCACTTTAAGCCTGAAAGTGTCATAAGATTTTATCATATCACTTGAATTTATGGAGGTCTGGTATTGTCATGCAGTCTTTGTATAACTTGTATAGGAACA
Organism: Ascarosepion bandense; assembly: GCA_037127315.1. Taxonomy (NCBI): domain Eukaryota; kingdom Metazoa; phylum Mollusca; class Cephalopoda; order Sepiida; family Sepiidae; genus Ascarosepion; species Ascarosepion bandense. Next base: position 4,102,396 of record JBBBDQ010000627.1, read on the forward strand.
CTGATAAATGAGGGTTGTCAAGGTACTTGGTGAGTGTATTTGAGACTAGCAAGATTAGAATTTACATTATCAGTGCTTAAAATAGCTGCCAAGAACCAGATAGGCATAACCAATTTGGCATTTTTCCTACCCATCCCCAACACCACCCGTGGCTTGTCTGACCAAAAGTTTATACAAGGGAGTTTGACATCCTGGTGCTTATTAACACAAATGAAAAGCGATTTGTTTGTTTCTTAGTATGTGCTTCTGTACTCATCAAAATTATCATTTGATGGGGATAAAATTTAACAGGTAGGCAATTCATTTTCTGTTGACGAAAACTTTTTTCTATGCTGAAAATGCATTTTTTAAGTCATTGGAATACTTTTTCTTTTATGATAAATTATTCTAACCTGAAAACATTTAAGATTGGTTGTACTTAGGCATAGCATATCACTGCTAAATGGGTATTTTAGCCTATTTTAAGCCAAATAGAAATTATCTATCCTGAGAAAATGTTTTGTGATGGGAAAAAATGGACTTGATTTTGATATTCTGCATGAAAACAATAATCCAGGAACATGTGCCCATTGCCAAAATGTCAACAAGTGTTATTGGTAATACATAACACCCAAAAGCCACCCCAGCCATATTTACAGTGAGGACATGAGTGCCAGAATGCTGAATGTGACAAATGTAGAATCTAACAAACCAGATTTGGCACTGGCTGCAATGATGTCATTAAAAAAAAAAAAAAAAAAAAAAAAAAAAAAAAAAATAAAACAAAACAAATTGAGGTTTCTAGTTATGGTTGGCAACCAGTTGAGGAAAAAGAAAACTCTGAATTCGAAACCATAAATTTATTGGCAATGCACAGCATCCAGAAGTAACCCCAGCCATGTTTATGGTGAAGACATCAGCACCAGAATGCTGAATGTGGTCAGTGGAAGAATCAAACAAACAAGATTTGGTATTGACTGCAATAATGCAATCCTTCATATTGTACAATAGATAGGACCTAATTATTCAGAGTCAAATGAAAACTGCAGGAATACATCAAGTAGCACCTTGTATCTCCTATTATATGCACAACCAAAACACCTGTGAAGACATCCTGATGGACAATCTACTTTGTAAGTTTTAGCCTTCAATCTCTAAGTAGTGTATTGAAAATCAGGAGAAATGAGTTTGTCAGTAATCAGAAAGTAAAAATATTACTTATAGAATAGTTTTTTAAATATAAATATAACCTTTATCCAGTCCACAAAATGACAAGAATAAGATAATCTTCCAATAAAGAAAAAAAAATGAAACCCCAAAATAAATTCCTAAATTTGTGCAAAACAAAAATAAATTCCTACATTACATACAACCACATCATGAAACAAAACGATTAAAAAAATCTATAAAAATATACAAAACAAATTAAAAAAATATAAATAAATTTGGAATAATAAATAAAACAAGTAAACTAAATATCATGATTGTAAACAATTTAAAGAAATTGCCCTAAACAAAAGAACTGGGAAAGACCAGGTTCTTTCTTCCCATGCTTTAATCCTCTGGAAGACAATAAAAGAGAATGCAAAAAAAGCAGTAGCAATAGTTGGTCTGAAAATCTCATTAATACATGAAACTGACAGTCACCATGCAGTGTTTTACCTATGTAATAATAGTTCACATCTCAAACTGTCTATATCTAATACTGAACACTCATATATAAGAAAGTTCAATATATATATATATATATATATATATATATATATATATATATAAAAATTCTATTTATAAAAAAAAGCTTTATAACAAATAAACAGATATTAGAAAGATGGTATAAGGATAGCAGGAATTAAAATAGAACAAAATAATTTTACTTATAAATCAAAGATTTTGAGAAAATTACAACTAGGAGATCAAAAATGATAAGAAAGTGAAAAGGACAGCTTTGGTACTAAATATGGGCATATCACATCAAAGACAATAAAATTAAGCAAAAAAAAAAAAAAAGGTAAAAAGGAAAGTGATAAGGTTAGATTAGAGGCAGGTTGACATCTTGACCATTAAGGAGGGAAAAGAAGAATGGAAGAAAGTAATATAAGGGAAGGGAAAAAGGAAAAAAAGAGAAAAAGTCAGTATGTATTCTTTGGGGCCAAATTCCAAAATGAATCTTTGCTCTGATTAGTTGAAAGAAACACAAATGTAAATTTCATATTTTCCCACATACATACACAGCAAACTGAAGGTTTTTGTATTTAAATGTAAATCATCTGTGCAACCAACATCAAACATTGCCTGCCGTGTCACAGTGTACAATTAATTCATAACTATATATATATATATATATATATATATATATATATATATATATATTGTGTATATGGGAAATAATCTCTATTTTATACAAATTTCATTAACAATGACAGACAAGGTATTATCATTAAGTTTATTATGCAATTTTTCATTCCTAAGTGTGTATGATAGATTATATAAAAAGCTTAATCATATTGCCTTGTCTGTCATTCTTAATGAAACCTATATATATATATATATATATATATATATATATATATATGCAGACACACACACATAGAGAGAGAGAGGGAGTTGTTATAAATCATCTAATAATTAGCTACCAAATGAAAAATATTCAAAAGCTCTACATTATACAATAGTTATCTATTGAGCACATTTTATTACAACTGTGTACTGGTTTAATTTAATTCTGAATATACATATTATATACATATATATATATGCATACACTAATGCAGGAAGAAAAATTCATAAAAAATACAAGCCTTCGTTCAACAAAACGACATGAAAAGCACACACACTAAAAACATATATACACACACACCAAATTCAAATGATAACCCTAAACAATAAAAAAGAACCAGATGACCCATAAAAAAACAATTCTAAAACAAAGACGAAATCAAAAAACGCTCACACACACACACCAAATTCAAAACACTGTCAAAGCAATAAAAACAACCAACTGACCAATGAAGAGACTCGTAGATAAGCAAAGGCACCTAGAAGATAATTTTAATGTACAAATAAAGGAACCCCAGACAAAAATCATTTCAAATTAGGGTAAGTACTTGATTCATTCATCTATTTATTCATTTATCTGTTAACTCATTTATACATGTGCTGATGTGAGAAAACACAGATTATTCAACACACCAACATTTGATTTATTTTATCTTATTTTATTTTATTTTACTGATTTGATTTATTTTTTATTTTTTTATTTTTCTACTTACTTACTTATTTATAAACAACTACTTGGCCCTCAGAAACAAAAGGAACTTGATACGTAAAGCCACAAATTTATTCGCCTGAAGAGAGTCAATCTTAGATTTGAAACATGTGTATGTTTATGGACACTTAAAGTATCATAACATGTATAATGAAAACAACAATAAATATACACTTTAAACAAAATGTTCACGCCCTCTCACATTTTTTATTCTATACCAATTTCTCTCGTTGGAACAACCCCATTTCTTTTTTTAATATAAATACATATATATTTACATATGCATATATATATATATATATAGCAGCCTTTGAGATTTGAAAAAGAAATCACTCGACCGGCAGTTGAGAGTGAAGGAAAATCTGCTCGCCCCAAAATCATTTTACTCGAATGACTACTTTCTTAATTGTCACCTTACATAAACATAGTATGAATCACTGACGGAAAACAAAAAATGAAATTTTAATTAAAATTTTGAACATGTCAGAAAGAATTTAAAAAATTTTTTAAAATACTAACAACAAAATTTGATCTTTTTTCTTAATAATAGCATAAATGATAAAACTCTGTTTTTATTAAGTTTGAGCCCTTTTAACAACATGATATGCTGTTTTTTTTTTTTGGTAATTGAGTAGAAGTACCTAAATTTGTAGTTTCTTTCTTCTGTTTGACTACAACCTCCATCTCATAAATGATAAAAATACAAAATAACAAATCTGATTTTCTCAACAATTTTCTATAAAAAAGTACTTACTTGTATCATTTGTTTTTCGATGCATGGTTGAAAGAAGTATGCATACTTGTTTCTTTCTTTCAAATGTTTGTTTTTACTTTTCGTAAGTGGGGAAAAATATAGATGTTGAATCAAGGATAATATTTCTCCAAATGAGTTTCTAAAAATCTGTGAGCATCTTTAATCTGGGCAACAAAGACATTTTGGTTCCACTCTGGAAGCTTAAATAAATGTTTACACTGACCGGCAAGATAAAAGCAAAACAGGAGCTTGTCAATCTAAATTCCATTTATCAGATCTAGCTTTGATTATTGCAGAAAGTCACTGTTTTTTGTTTAACTACACATTTCATTGTAAATCAGGTGCCATGCATAAGACCAAAGGGTTCAATAATGTCATTGTAGGTCATTCTAAGTAACTTGTGAATCTTCAATGGCACACTTTTGAGTTGTAAAAGGAATCAGATTTCCTTTTTCTATATTTGAAGGGACACATTTCACTGCAAGATTTTTAATCGACTGCAGGCGAGTAAAATGATAAACTTTAATTGCCCAATTAAGTTTCTAATCGACTGAGTCAATTGGGTGAGTGAAATATACATATATATAAATGTATATACACAAACACACATGTAAAAATATATATATATATATGTATATATATATAGAAAGAACATAAAAAGAACAGTTTCATCAGGTAGTTAATAATGATGGTAATAAACATTTTATTAAAAAAATGTTAAAAAACACCACTTCCTTTTATTTTTGAAAATCTTTTTCTACGAGGCAAAAAAGTATTGAAAATGAGGGGAAAAATAGGGTAGAAAAGATAAGAAAAATATGAGAAATCAAAGGAAAGACACAGAGGAAAATAAGAGAGAAAGCATTGAGAGGAAAAAACTAATGGAAATGGTTAAGAGAGAGAAATTTTAAATTTAGGCTGGAAGTGAATTGTAGACAGATATAGATATCAGTTACATGGTGTCTGGGCACAAATCTTTTTGTATTTAAAAAAGAATCATACCCCTATAAAAGTGAAAGGAAATGAAAAAAAAAACAAAGACAGATTGGTGTTGACTTGACTTCAGTGGCCAATTTTATGTTTACATATGCTCTGTATCTGATATTGAGCTCTCTTACCTATAAATGTAGCACACTTTAAAACTATACACACACACACATAATATATATATATATATATATATATATACACAAACACACACACACACATCAGTTAAATCAGTCAGGTGCCATATGTGAAACATGCTTTGGGTGATCATGTCTCGAAAGAGACATGACTGACGGGGCAGCAAATTATTCCGCAGTAGGTTGTCATTGCTTTCTGCGGTAGACTGGTTGCCAGCCAAGGCTATAGAACCCAATCTGTTCTGTTATTTAACCCATAAATGGTGGGAAGAGACGGATTAATACCTTTCCTAATAGTATTTGTGCATAAGTGAATGCAAGGAATTCAACTGGAATTTGAACTCAGCTCCCTGGTTTGTCATTTTGAGTCAATATCTACTGCACCACAATGCACACATACATACCCTATTCTGTTAGTTGGACTCTTTAATTAATATCCTTTGATATATATACTTTTCTTTCTTTAAATTAATAAGTACTGATACAAAGTAAGGTAGTTGTACACAGTATATTTGTGAATTAAGTCATTAAATAAGTTGATCATTTGTTTACTGAAGGTTAAAGGTTACCAAGTATTGAAATTACCCTTTGTCATTATCTTTTAACAGAACTATCTGAGCACTGGGTTTGGTTAATTAAAACTTTAAAGAGGTTAATAGCAAACTGATAAGGTAGGCTATCAAGTATCTTTTTAACTCTTTGATCTTTATGATTGGGTGCTCTTTAATAAGTCTGAGTTAAGGAACCTACACAAACATACACCAATCCATATCCTCCTTACACCAGCCAACCTAAAATTGAGTGGAAGATCTCACCAATAGCAAGTCTGCTTGCCTCAAGAACATCCCAACTAGTTGCAAATATTCTCTAAAATAACTGCACATGAAAACACAACTGAATGTTGAAAGTCTCTGCTGAGGCTACAAAGAGAAGTTGTAAAACTGCCAATAAAATTTAAATTAACATATGGTAAAATAGATTAAATGAAGGAAGAAAATTCCAGGAGATAATTTTAGAAGAAAGTAAAACTCATCAATGCTTTATGTTTCTACAGATTGAAAAATCAGAGTAAATTGATAAATTGCCTTTGCAGTTGATTGATTGATTTGTTGATTAAGGAGGCATGGGTGTGGTAATAGATTAAGATTAAGAAATCAGAAAGTTTGAATTTCAGTTAAGTTTATTGCATCCACTTACTCTGAAAAGCTATGACTCCTTCTTTCCCTCCACCTATGGGTAAATAGCAGGACAGATTGAGCTTTTTTGCCTTGACGGGCAACCAATTCAGGAGAAGGAAAATCTCTGAAATCAAACCAGCCTACTGCCTTGCAGGTGCTGCCTCTTTAGGCAAAGGCTAGAATGAGGTAACTTTAAAAAATCACCTTGCATTTCATCTTGAAGAAAGAAACTTTTTTTAAAAATCATTTCACCCCAAGGAAGGCATTTCACTGCCACTGTTGTGCAAGGGGTTACATAGGGGATAGTGATGAGAAAGAGTGGTTAGGGGGTTACATAGGGGATAGTGATGAGAAAGAGTGGTCAGGGGGTTACATAGAAGAAAGTGATGAAAGAGTGGTTAGGGGGTTACATAGGTGAAAGTGATGAGAAAGAGTGGTTAGGTGTAGGAAATGTCAGAAGGAGAGTGATAGATGGGTGATGAGGATGAGGGTTGCATAGATGGAAAGAGTGCTTGAGAGAATGGATGCGAGTTAGTGTGTGAGGAGGTGTCTATTGACCTTACATTTAAACTCCTGGAGATTGTAGCTGTTAGGGAAGCAAGTATACAGAAGGGAATTCCACAGGCAGGAAATGCAAGAAAAGAAGCTGTTGACGTAGAACTTCAAGTCATGACAGAAAATAATTGATTCCTCATGCTTCCTACAATCATTCAAACAAACACAAGACTTGGATATGGCACGGTGCTATAGACCTTTATGATTTCAGACCATTTACTCATGGGTGTATCACCTACAGCACAAAAGACAAAAACGATTGACTGATTTTTTTTCTATGACTTATAAATCCTTGCAGGTTATTTAGAGCCAGAAAATATTTTTAGATTTTAAGAATTTTTTTTCTTTTTGGAGATAATAATGATTTAGCAACACAAGTCTTACTAATTAATCCATAGTTGGGAGCAGAAGAGGTGGATTCATACCTTTCTCAAGTGTATTTGCATGTAAATGAATATAATGAACCAAACTGGAATTAGAACTTGGCTCTCTAAGAAACAATTCTGAGCTATTATTCATTACACCACCTGCACATTCCAGGTTACAACACATTAAATCACATTCAAGCACCTATCAATGTACTGACCAAGCTTGACATTGCTTAATTTTGGTGATCATATAGGAACTAGTGTTGCAATATGATGTGGCTGTAGATGAGGTCACTTTAATTGTGCAGGGATTTTATGATTTGGTTGATTAATTTGAAAAAGTGTGACATTGTTGAGGTAATTGTTTCTTTTAAGGAAAATGTCAAAAAAGCAGAATGAAAATAATTTCTAAACAGTTGACATCTAACCATGAAAATATGGAGCAGTTGCTAATGGTATGGATGAAGTAGCTCGCAAGAGATACCGTATCACATAGGAATAAAGTATCACTGCTGACACTTGGCTTTGAACATGCATCACCAGAGAGCAAACACAGTTGACCTAGTCTTGAAGTAATTAGTGGTATTGTGCTACTGGGATCATGTGATATTCAAAAAGGTATAAAGCGTTTGAGAAGAATAAGTGTCTGAAACAGTTTTGTTCGAAAGTGTTATTGTTCTTGTATCTGTGACTTTACATAGTGATGATGTGTATTTGCTGAACTTACATGAGTAAACAGGAAAAAAAATACATATCCTACATGTCATAATAGGACATTGAGTAATATTTACCACATCACCAAAGAGATGCCATATTCACAGGACAAGAGATCAATAACCAGTCAAAGTTTTTCAAAACTTAATATACAAAATATTCAGCAAAGTACAGTAAAATGGAAGAACTAAAAGCTATCATGAGTCAAATCTTGGCACTACTAAAGCAACAAGAAGCACAAGAGTAGCAGCAACAAATACAATAACATGAACAGCAATTACAACAAGAAAGTTTTTTAATCTAAATCTAATCTAATCTAAACTTATTTATAAATGGAACTTTGTGTGTGTGTGTGTGTGTGTGTGTGTGTGTGTGTGTGTGTGTGTGTGTGTGTGTCCGTGTATCCATTACCTATAGACTCCGAAACGGCTGAACCGATTTTCTTAAAAATTTACACAGTTGTACTATAAGCGTCTACGAGTGTAGCTAGGTTTTGTGTCAAGGTATACCCGATAAATATCGAAAATCGATAATAAAAAAAAATCGGGTTATAGAAGGAGTGGTGTGGTCTGATTTTAATCAAATTTGATACACTCATAGACAAAGACATAAGAAATGATATTCATAAGTTTCAAGGTTGTAGTTCTTACAATAGTGCAGAAAATTGATATATATATATATATATATATATATATATATATATATAAAAGGCAAGATGTTTGTGTGTGTCTGTTTATCTGTCTGTATGTCCTTGATACAAATCCACAATTTTTATCCGATTCTCACCAAACTTCACACAAATATTCTTTAGGCTGAGTCTGAGCTCCAGAACCATGGATTAGTTTTAAAGCTTTCATTACACCCAAGCAACGCCAGGCTATACTGCTAGTTATTCACTAAAACTATGGAAGAAAAAAATTCAAATTATTAACTTTAGATGCTGTTGCTAATTCAGTTAGCAAATTGCATATATTCCAGATGACAGCATAACTTTTCCAGAAGGTATCTTTGAAAGGGATTGTTTGCGCTGGAAAGAAAGTTCATCAATTATTAAGGAAATTGTCCTCTGCTGAAAATGAAAAATATGTAGATTTTATTTTGCTAAAAAAAAAACAAAAAAAAAACTAGTGAGATAAATTTTGATAAAACTGTTGTAATACTGTCAAAACTTTTTGGTGATAGGAGCATGTTATTTAAAACATGATGGCAATGTCTGAACTTAGTAAAGTGCTACGATGAAGATTTTGTTACTTATGCAGAAGTCATGAATTGAGAATGTGAGAAGTTTAACTTAAATGTATAAACTCCGATTAATTTAAATGTCTCACAGGGCTTAACTTCTAATAAAGACACAGAAATAAGTTTCGGGATACTTGCTAAATTAGAAATGGATCCCAAATTAACTCTCCAGAAAATAGCAGAAGATTGTCAACAAATTGTAAATCTAAAACATTTCACAAATACATAGCACCCAACCATCTCGGTGAAAAGATTATAGACTCTACATTTTCAACTTCTAACAGAACAGTAAAAAAAGCTGATAAACTCACTTAATATTTGCCTCAGTTGTGGAGGTAAGCATTTCAAAAGTAATTGTTTTTTTTTTTCAAGACCAAAAATGCTATGAAAGGGGGGGGGGGTAGGACACAAAAGTACTTGCTACAGATACAAAAAAAATGGATGAAAAATAAAATATATGTTAACATAATAAGTACATGGAATAAAGACAAAAAGCATAAAAAAAATTAACAAGACTGTGAATGTATTTTTAACTGAATGAGAAACATCTCAAAAGAGGAAATTTCTTTTTGAAGAAATTAATAATCTAAAAATAAAATTACTACTGGATACAGGATCTGATATCACTATCATAAATGAACAGACATGGAGAAAAATAGGTAAACCCAGGTTCAGTCAGTCAGTTAAGTGCCATACGTGATACACACTTGGGTGATCATGTCTCAAAAGAGACATGACTGACTGGGCAGAAGATTATCTTGCAGTAGGTTGCCATTGCTTTCTGCGGTCGACTGGTTGCCGACTAAGGCTATAGAACCCAATCTGTCCTGTTATTTAACCCATAACTGGAAGGAATAGGTGGATTAATACCTTTCCCAAGGGTATTTGTGTATAAGTGAATGCAATGAATTCAACTGGAATTCGAACTCGGTTCCCCGATTTCTCATTCCGAGCCAATATCCAATGCACCACAACGCACATCCTAAACCCAGGTTATTGGCTTCTAATTCTAATAAAGTTGCACATGGAGCTTCAGGAAAGAGATTGCACTTTTTGGGTGAATTCACATGTAACATTTTTTTGTTGGATAACCAAGAAAGCAGTGGTGTTTGTATTAAAGAATACTGCTAATTTATTTCGAACAGATTGGATTGCATTATTTGATCTTTGTGACCTTCCAATTAACTCTTTTTACAACAAAATAAATATTGTTACTTCCAGTGCTAATATTTCAGCTGAAAAATTAAAAAATGTACTGAAAATTAGTTTTCCAGAAATTTTCTCAGAAGGTCTAGGAACCTGCACAAAAACTAAATCTAAATTCAAAGTAAAAGAGAATGTAACACCGACATTTAAGTAAAAAAGTAGTGTACCTTTTGCAGCTTTAGAACAAATTAATAAGGAATTAGAGAGATTAGAACAATTAGGTGTAATCACAAAAACAGATATTCCAAGAGTTAATGTAAAAAAAAAATAATAATAAAATCCACATATGTACTGATTTTTCAACAGGGCCAAATTAAATTTTGAAACAATACAACTACCTGTTACCAAGTCCAGGGGAAATTCTTGAAAAATTAAATGGTCGTAAATTTTTTTCTAAATTGGACCTGTCAGACACTTACCTACAAATTCTAATAGACTAAGGGTGCCCAGAACTATTAACAGTTAATACTCATAGAGGACTGTACAAATTTAACCCACTTTGATTTTGGTATAAAGGTAACACCAAGTATATTCCAACAGATTATCGAGACAATGCTTGCTAGTTTGGATTTAGGTGATGTAGTTATTAAAGGTGAGACCCGAAATAACAGAAGATGTAAAAAAGTATTTGAGAGAATTAAAGAATACAGTTTCAAGATATTTAGGACTAATAATCAATGCAAATGGTAGACAACCAAATCTTTCAAGGAAAATGCAATAAAAGACATGACCGCCCCAATAAATGTAACGAAGTTATAACCATTTTTATGGTATTCTAATTACTATCATGTATATATACCAAACATGCTTGAATTAAGAGCACCCTTGAATAACCTGCTGAAGAAAGATGTTAAATGGAATTAGTCAGATAAATATCAAAGTGCTTTTGAAGAGATCAAGAAAGTTTTAAGGTTGGACTTGTCATTAGCATATTTTGACCCTAAATTAAAGATTGTGGTTGCATCTGATGCAAGTGATTCGGGTATTGGAGCGGTGATACTACACAAATATGAGAATGGAAGAACTAAACCAAAACTCATGCTTCAAGATCATTAATTGCAGCTAAAAAAAAAGCTACAGTCAGAGACAAAAGGAAGCATTTATTATCATATTTACGATAAAAAAGTTTCATAAAGTTCATAGAGAATTCATACAACAGATAGACCATCATTCATTATTGTCGATATATGGATAAAAAAAGACTGTTCCCACACATACAGCAAATAGACTGCAGTACTATTGAACTATAATTATAAAATGGAGTTTCAACCATTAAGTCATGCACATGGATTATCTTGACTAATACCAAAATTTTGTGAACCGCTTGAGGACACAGTTATTTTGAAAATAAGGGCTGACAATGAAATTAATAATGTATTATAAAATACTTTAAGAGAACTGTCCATGACATTGAAGGAAATAAGAATTAAGTCAGAAAAAGACAACTTTGTAATGAAAAAGAAGCAGTTAAGATTTAAAGAAAAAATATTACTGGAAATAATGCTACTTCATAATGTAATAATGTACTTATGTATGCAAAAAGTATTGTGATACCAGCATCATTGCAAAGAAGTATGCTAAAAGAATTTCTCATAGGACATCCAGAAATTTTTAGAATAAAATCCTTGATAAGGTTTTATACACATTTGCTAAAAATGGATCAAGATATCAAAAATTTAGTGAAAGCTTGCAGAGGTTGTGCTCTGACAGTAAAGTCACCGCCTACAAAAATTCTACCTTGATTGAAAACTGATAGGCCATGGTTCAGAATACATATAGACTTTACAGGAGCATTAAACAAAGCATTGATAGTTCCACTAAATGGTGAAAAATATTAAAATGTATTGATAAATTTCCTACACAAGATTTTTGTGAGGTTTGATGTAGCTTACTCTTTTGTTTTCAGATAACAAGAAAAAAATCACATCTAGTGAATTGAAGGCTTTCTTTAAATCCTTAACAACAGAACATATTGCAACTCTTCCTTATCATCAAGATAAAAAAACAAGCTGAATGGCTTGTAAATACATTTAAAAGGGCACTAAAAAGTCAAAGAAAAAGGAGTCAGATCAATAATGTTACAACAATATCTGAGTGTTTTCAGACTAATGCTAAATGCAAATACAGTGTCTGGAATGTTGCCTGCAGAGCTGATGTTTGCCAGGAAAATTAAGCCTGTTTTTAATAAATTACAACCAAAACATAAGGTAAGAATATCAAGAAATAACAATATAAGTAAATATGTCAAACCAGGAGATAAGGTATGTTTTTAAAATGTATCGATATGACAAAGAATTCTGGGAAGATGGAGTTATAAAAAAACACTTAGTTTTGAACATGGATTGCCAAAGAACAAACACAGATGACCTTGTCCTGAATTAATTAGAGGTATCATGCTGCTGGGATCCCATGATGTGTAAAAAGAAATATATATATATATATATAATATGCATTCAGTGATAAGTGTTGAGAAGAATAAGTGTCTGTCATAGTATTGCTTGTATCTGTGACTTTACAAATTGACTTAACAAAATACCATAATGGAGACTATAGTCTGTGAGAAAAGCACAAGCTATTTAAGCTGATTCTGTGGAACAGACACCAGGCACTTTGATGAACAAGGCATTGGGTGAATCATTTAAAGCCAGTTGGGTCTGGTTCAAGAATTTTATAAAGCGTATCGGCATTCACTCCATTATCAAGCAAGGTGAGGCAGTAAATACAGATATGAAGGCAGCTGATGGTTACCTCAAAACCTTTGCAAGAATTACAGCAGCCAAAGGATACATCCTCTAGGAAGTGTTCAACTATAACAAGACAGGACTTTTTTGGAAGAAAATACCAAGGAAGACATAACAGTAGAGGAGAAAAGGATGTCAGGTGACAAGCCCATATTTTGTGCCAATGCAAGCAAAAACTGCAAGATTAAGCCACTGCTCATTTATCATTCAGCAAACTTTAAGTTACATAAGATTCTGAAAGTAAAACTGAAGATTAAGAGAAGGGCAAATCCAATGTTGTGGGTCACCAGACTGTACTTTGTGAGGTTGGTGAACTTGAACTTTGGTCCTGATATTAAGAAAGGAAATAACCAACACCTGCAACACTACTCATCCTGGACAATGCATTTGCTCAACCACGAAACAAAAAAGATGATATCCTCAAAGAGTTCAAGTTTTTCAAGGTTCTCTACCTTTTGCCCAACACCACCCCTATCCTGCAGCCCATGTACCAGTAAGTGATTTCTAATATCAAGAAGCTGCTCACCAAATACCTGTTCCACTGCTGCTTTGAGGTGATGGAGAGCATAAACCTCATCTTGTGAGAATTCTGAAAGGTTCACTATAACATTGTGATATACATCAGAGTTATCAATAAGCCTAGTAGGGTATTAAAAAGAGAACCTTGACATCTGCGTGGAAGAACTGTGGCTTGATGTTGTGTCTGAAATGGACTTTAAAAGACTCAAACCCAGAGCAGCAGTGAAAGAGAAGATGGCACCCCTCAGCAAATCCATGGAGCCTAGACATGGATGAAGTTGACATCAATGAAGGATGAAACAAACCTCATTGGACATATTTTTATTGAAAACCCCTGCAGATAAAAGTGAGGAAAGTGTGGTGAAAAGTGCAAAAATCAGCAAATAAGTTTCAGTTTTTCAGTTCAACATTTCTCCTCTACCTTTTTCAGCACTTTCAAGTCCTCTCATCTCTAAGGAAAATGCTGTACATTATACAAAATAAAACCAGATTTTTTCAGTACATTCTATTGTATTGTTTTTATACAATATTCATTATTTATAAGTAAATTTTGTTTCTTTAAAAATCTAAATCTAAATCTAATCTAATCTAATCTAATCTAAATCTATCTAATCTAAACTTATTTATAAATGGAACTTTGTGTGTGTATGTGTGTGTGCGTTACCTATAGACTCCAAAACGGCTGAATCAATTTTCTTGAAAATTTACACAGTTGTACTATAAGTGCCTGCAAGTGTTCTTAGCTAGGTTTTGTGTCGAGGTACTTCCGATAAATATTGAAAATCGATAATTGAACAAAATCGGTTTATAGAAGGAGTGGTCCAATTTTAATCAAATTTGATATACTCTTAGACAAAGACATAAGAAATGATATTCAGAAGTTTCAAGATTGCAGTTCTTACAACAGTGCATAAAATTGATAAAATATATATAAAAGGCAAGATGTTTGTGTGTGTGTGTCTGTTTATCTGCCTGTATGTTTGCATTTTTTCAGCCTTTTTATTTTAGTTTTTGCTTCGGGTTTCGCTCTAAGTAGGTATAACTTGACCCACACAAAGCGAGTGGCGGTGACGGAATCCCAGTCATCGTACTGAAGAAATGTGCCCCAGAACTCTCCTCTGTCCTCTCTAAACTCTATAACTTCTGCCTATCTGCTTCCTGTTTTCCTGCCGGTTGGAAGTCCTCCTGTGTAGTTCTTATATTTAAGAATTCTGGCGAATCCTCAGACCCCGCCAATTACCGTCCTATTAGTCTCCTTCCAATCTTTGGCAAAGTTTTCAAAGCCATTATCAACGCTGAGGTGATTCAGCATCTCACGGCCAACAGGCTTCTGTCTGACAAACAGTACGGGTTTCGCTTCACCAGGTCTACTGCTGATATGCTAACGACCATTACCGAGTACATATACCGGGCACTTGACAAGAATGGAGAAGCCTGAACTGTTGCCTCGGATATCTCCAAAGTGTTCAATAGGGTCTGGCATGCTGGCCTCTTGTGCAAACTGCGGAGCTACGGGATAACTGGATATCTGTTTGACCTCATCCAGTCATTCCTCTCTAACCGCACATTGAAGGTGGTATTAAATGGGCATGCCTCCCAAAACTACCATATGAACGCAGGCGTCCCTCAAGGTTCTATCCTAGGTCCCACGCTCTTTCTGATCTACATTAATGATCTCTCCAATGCCATTAGATCCCAAGTTGGCATGTATGCCAATGACACAACAATCTAGTCTTGCATCGATCAAAAACCAGGTGTGGATGAAAAAGTGAACCTCACTGCCATACTTGAAAAGGACCTCCAATCCATAGTGGCCTGGGGTAGGAAATGGCTGGTAAATTTCAATGCCTCTAAAACGAAGCTGTTATCAACTAACCACCATAGACAATCGAATCTACCTCCCATTAGCATGGGACAGGCTAGCCTCCCAGAGAGTAAAATACTACGCCTCCTTGGCCTTACACTCTCGACGGACCTCAAATGGAATGACTATATCGAATCCATTGCCAAATCTGCTGCTATGAAAGTCGGTTCTCTGTGCAGGGCCCGGAAGTTTTTCCCACCTGAATCTCTTCTGCACATATACAAATCTACCATCCACCCGTGTATTGAATATTGCTGCCATATCTGGTCGGGTGCCCCTGCTGCTCTCCTTGGGCTTCTTGACAAAATACAAAGGAGGATCTGTAACGTGGTTGATACTGACTTGGCAGACCGGCTGCAACCACTCTCTCACCGGCGTGATATGGCTTCCCTGTGCCTCTTCTACAAGTACTTCCATGGCTTCTTCTCCGATGAGCTTAGATCACTGGTGCCGCCTAAGCCCGAATTTACACGAGATACTAGATTAGCAACTAGGTCCCACCCTTTTACAGTTAAACAAATAAGATGTAACCGTAAATTCTACTCCAACAGCTTCTTTTCTCGCGCTTCCCGCCTGTGGAACTCCCTTCCACAAGTCTGCTTTCCCGACAGCTACAATCTCCAGGTGTTTAAATGTAGGGTCAATAGACACCTCCTATCACACTAACTCCCAATTATTCTCAGAACACTCTCATCTACCCAACCCTCATTCTCGGTATCCCTACCCGCCTATCACCCACCCTCTGACATTTCCTATATTTAATCATCCTTTCTCCACTCTATGTAGCCCCCTGCGCAGTAGTGGCAGTGACATGCTCTGCTTGGGGTGAAACGCTTAAAAAAAATTCAGTTTACGATGAGAAAGACTTATTTGATATCGATACCAGAAAATCAAAATTTGACTTACATCCATTCATTTTTCTTTCAGTCTATGGTTTTGCTTTAACTGGAAACAACTGTTTTTCATGCCAACATCCAAAGAGTCTTAACTCCAGGACCATGAATTAGTTTTAAAGCATTCATTACACCCAAGCAATGCCGGGCTATACCACTAGTATCTAATAAAAAATTGTAGTGTTTTTGGGAGGTTCAGAATAGATTAATTGCATTTCAACTCATTTCAATGAGGGAAACTGATTTGGCATACAAGTTATTTGAGTTACAAGCTCTGTCACAGAAAAATTAAACTTGAAAATCATTATCATTATCACCAACCATCAATACTATTTATGCTCTTTTTGATATTCCATCAAACTGATTAGCAAATGAGACATCACTGTGAGCAACAATATTTTTTAAAGTTTACACAAATAGGAATGTTGTAAATTTTAAGGCCCCCAAAGCAAAACTGCTTTCATGTAATCGATCCTAACCAAGCATCTCAACTTCAATCACTTTCTCACTGACATGATGTAGTATTGCTCCCCTCTGTCTTTTCTACAAACATTTTCATGGCAACTGCTTTTACAACCTTTTCCCCTGATGCTGTGTATACATGAATTCAAGCCTGCTGTTAGCTTAGCATATATGTCCTCTCCCTTTACTGTTAAAATAGCTAAATGCAACCTCTACTTCTACTCTAACAGTTTCTTTTCTCACACTTATCCCCTGTGGAATTCTTTTGTATTTACTAGCTTCCCTGATAACTACAATCTTCAAAAATTTAGCATAAATCACTGTCTTCCTGAAATGCATTCATCTTTTGTCCTTTCCTCAATCCTTGGTCTTTTCTTTCACTCTCTGTAGCCCCCTTGCACAGAGGTGGCATTCTCACCTTGCTTGGGGTGAAAAGATTAAAAAGAAAAATCTGATTTTTTTCCTCTCTTATCCTTTTTAACAGGTTTCTCAAGTTGCTTAATGGAGTCAACTTTTTCTACTTCAATACTGAACTTAGTGCACTTAAATCCTCACTCAGATCTGGTCTTGTTTGAGTTCCAAGCAAATTTAGCTGACCAATCAATTGCCTTATTTTTCTAACTTCATCTGGCAATATTTTATCTTGAAAATTTTGTTTAGTTTACAACATAATGTTCTAACTTAAGGCTAAGTGATACAGACCTATCACAAATCTTATAGTTCTACTGAGAGTATAGAATTTTAGTAATGGTTTAGTTTTCTGCTGTTATCAAGTTAAAAAAATTCAAAGAAAAAGTAGAGAGTAAGAGCATAATTAATTTGGTTAGAAGTGTTAATCCTCTTGTATATATATATATATATATATATATATATATTAAAAATTAATATATAATTTGGTGGCACTTAGGATCCTGCATTTCTAATCCCATTAATAAAAGTATACTAAATATTATATGAATTTTAAGCAACAACAATTTAACTTTCCACCTTCAAACAGTTTTAATGAAAAAAAAACCCTATAAAGACTAAGAATTCTGAAACAAAAATATGATGTGAAACAAAATAAACATGAAAGTAACTTTTTTATTTATTTGATTATTTAAAAATAAAGTTACTATTGCTATGTTGACTTATCTTTTCATAAATATATTTTTATGATTATAGAGGTAGAAAAATGTTGACTCTTAAAATTATGGTTAATGTATGATATATTTACAATATTTACAATATGTACAAATATTGGATTAATTTTATTGAATTTAATCATAAAATAAATTTTTCATTAATTTTGTAATATAAATATCATGTTCACACTTATTTTGTTTGTTAATGGTAAACTAAAATTTAACATGTTTTTTAAGTAACTTTTTGAAAGAAAAACAAATTACCCATAAAAAATTAAATTTATCATCAACATATTTGTTGCCATGAATATTAATATCAGAGAGAAAAATATAATATAAACTTTATATGATATATAATAACAGTGTTTTGAAATGAATTTTGAAGTGTAAAAACAGAAGTGAAGAAAGCTCTTTAGTAAAAGGTCTGTTAAAAACAAACATAACAAAACATTAATAAAATTAACTTTCTTGTGAGAGACATTGCAACATTGCTAATAAGACTGAAAAAATAGTATTTATAAATTATTTAAATCAAGTAACATTAAAATGTTAAATTTTGAAATAAGAAACATTAACAAAATTCAATATTCTTTTTTAATATTTTAGAAATAAAGATGATGCAAAAATATATACAGTTGATCATTAGTGTATTTGTTTTTATAAGTAACCTTTCATAGAAAAGAATATATAATTAACTGTAAGTGAAAAATGTTAAATAAACTTCTAAGTAATAACACCAAACTTCCTAGATTCCATTTTTTTAGTGAATTTCACACAAAACAATGTTTGTTTTTGCAATGAAATTATATAGCTTGTCTGAATGAAATAAAATACTTATATAATTATATAAGCTAAAGTTATTCAAAATTTAAAAAAACTTGTTCTTAAGCCAACTATAACAGAAAAATCCCACAAAGCCAAAAACTGAAACTAAAAAGCTTTTGCTTCAAATGGAATGATATAGTTTGACATAGGCCTCCAACTCTGGACATGAGTTGCACTATGATCTGGCTTCAAGTAAAGAACACCATGGTTCCCAATGAGATAAGCACCAGATTTTAAATATATTAATCTTTCTTAAATATTATACTCTCCTCAAATGCTTTTTCATTAAAACCAACATGTTTAAAACTGTTTTATTCTTCTGAATTCATTTATAAAATCTTATGAAACTGGTCTCTAAGAATAGTATGGAAAATACCTGTTCCAGCAAAATGAAAATTGTCAACATTAGTGCTGATAATGCCTTACAATTTCCGATTAAAATACTCTATAAAAATTTTTGGAGGATGTGCTCCTAACTTCATTAGTTTTTTTCTGAACATTAAATACCATATACAAGAGGCATCTAACACTCCATATACATACTTTGACAGCTTTCAAAGATAACCTTGTGATACATTGGCCTCCGAAAGTGGACATAAGTTTACTATTAAATGTTTCTCATTGCAGGAAAAGAGTTTTAATATCCATTGATTTACAAAGTCATCTCTAATATTCCAATGATAAACAGGGAACTTTCTGAGAACATTTAAGAGTATCACTTCTAATATTGATTTTGTTATAAGGTATGGCTTACTTATTTTCTGATATTCTTTCTTTGTACAAATCTGTCTTTTATTTATCCTTCATTAACCATTACTAAGAACTTGTTCAACTATTTTATTTTCAAATCTTTAGTTCCTTTTTCTTTGCTTTAATTCATGAACTTTCTATACTAACTTAATATCTTCATTATCAGATGCCCGCTTTGTATCATTCTTGTTACATTCTGAAATTTCCTGTGCAAAATCTAAACAAAAAGGTTCACTTTGATCCATGACAACACTCATCATAAATTTGTTTCTTCCTGTTGCTTTCTCTGCCCTTCTTCCTTAGCATTTGATAGTTATTATCAGTTCAGGTTTAGGATGCTCAACCACTTTTGCAGGAACTGAAATATTAGGTGGTTTATCTACCCTGATTATAATATTATTTCTTCTTCACTCTTCGTGATTAGGGTTTGAAAGTTATTACCTTATCAGGTTTAGAATGTTGTTCAGCCTTAGGCCAGTTTGTAGATATCTGTAGTTTCGATTCAAATGTGTCACCTTCTTCCACTTCACTGTCTAGTTCAACATCATCTTTTATATCACAGTTCACTCTTTCTTCACTTGTTTGCTCAATGTTTCTCCCAGTCAGCACTGTGGAAGAAGCATAACACTTTTCTTGATGGTTTATAAGATCACAGTCATAATCAAGTATATTTCTATATCTGCTAAATGTTTATAATAGTGGGACACTCTGAAAACTGTTCTTCATACTTATAGCCAACACTAAAGCTACATCAAAAGTTATATGCATTTTTTATTATTTTATTCACCATTTCTCAGAATATTCCATTGTCTTTTGTGAAACCATGCTGCACAGGTTTTGAGCTGAAATTGTCCAAACAACCGTCTTCAAATTTTGGGCTATATCATAAAAATACTGTTTATTAAATTTCTGTCTTTTATTGGTAAGTGCAAATAAAGATGATTCCAGATGTCATTCAGATTTTGAAAAATGCAGTAACAATTTCACTAAAGTCTCTACTACTTAACTTCACACCAAACTGAACCTTGTACCCTAGTCAACATGAAGTAAAACTTTGATATCTATAGCCACAGTTTTGTTAAATTAAAATGACAAAAGATCTGTGTTCAGCTTTTATTTTATCATATGTCTATTTCACAGGAAACTGAAATGCCTTTTAATATTTCTATGAATTCTCTCCAGTCATAGCCAGGCCAATTTCCATCTGAACAGATAAACTGTCTATGCAATTTATTGGCAATGTTTACTTTCTCCTTTAGACTTTTCATGACGATTTTATTCACAAAATGTGATTTACTTGAGCACACTTTGGTAAAAACTACAGATTCACAGAAACATAATAATGTTCACAAGTTATAAATGTAAGTTCCATTTTTTCCTGAACATAAATACAGCATCATTTTTAATGTTCAGTCTTCTTTCTTCAGAGAAGCTTTGCTTAGCAGGGGTTTCCACTTCAATCACCCTATTCTGCAAGAATAAATGTCAGTATAACCTCACTAGTATTAAAATTTTGGCAGATATGTATGTTTTAATGCTATTATAAAGCTAGTATAAATTTTGTTAATTTAATATTGTAATTTCTCAATTTTGCTGCAAAGGTGGTCAGATAAAATTAAATAAGCATGAACTTATATTTTTTTGATCATATCACCCCAAGCAAAGCGATAACGCCACTGATGCACAGGGGGCTACGTAAGAGTAAAAAGATTGGAAAAGAGAAAGCCGGAAACCGCATCCTAAGCAGGAAACAAGGGATGAGCCTCTTCACCTGTTCAATAGATGTGGGTGGAGTGTGAACTGGGTGACAGTTTAGTCTATCTACTCCAATTAATATCTGCTGATATCTGATATTTCTTGAAAGATTAATAATCTATAAATAAAGACTGGTTCTTGTCTTTATAAAACAAATTATGTAATTTATGAAAAGGTTTTTCCATTTATTTGCCTTCAGTCAGCTCATTTTTAATGCAGCCTTGCTAGCTCTACCTTTCAACAGGAAAAAAACAGTAGATGCTCATTTATGCTTCAGCCTTTTTAGACATTTTCCATAATTCCCTTCTTCATGGTTACCTGGATTTCGCAGAGGTGATGCATGCATCCACTTTAATCAAAACAAAATTAATATTATGATCAGTCAGAGCCACTCCTGCTTAAACCTTAATTTCAAGTCAACTAAAAACTATATATAACCAAATTCAAACATACCTGACACAGACCAGTGTTTGATGCCAATACTGACACACTGTGAAAGAAATGCTACCAATCATAACCACCACTACCAAATGTCCATTTCACTTCTAATTTTACCACTCACTCTTGCTTAGCAACAACAACAACAACAGGTAGAACTTACCAGTTTCTGTATATTTGTAAATAAATTATACATTTATTTACCCCCACCCAATATCCTCTTGTATTTGATGCCTGGATTTGTTTGCCAATGCACAGAAGAAATTAACTCCCACAAAGCAAAAAAGATTCTGTATTCCAGGTTACTCATTTTCAGATCCACAACACATAGCATGTCTTAGTTGTGAAGGTTTAAATGAGTGAAACTAATGAATGAAATAAAACTCATTGAAATATTTTCCATGGAAATTTCTGAATAATTGTTTGATTTAATCCAATCATTCCTATTGAATCAGGAAATGAAAGGTGTTTTCAATGGGCAAACTTCCAGGTCCTTTCATACAAACACAGGCGTCTCTCAAGGCTCTATACTAGGTCCTATGCTTGTTCTAATCTTCATAACTGATTTTCCTGATGTAATCAGTTCCCAAGTAGATATCTATAAATATGACACCACTATTTACTCCCATCTCAATAGGAAATCTGTCAAAGCTGACAAAGTAAACCTGGCTACTGCTCTTTAAAAGGACCTCCGATTTCTGATTGAATGGGGGTATGAAATGGCTTGTAAATTCAAATGCATCCAAAACAAAGATGCTCTCCTTTAACCACCATAAAGAAACTTTCCTACCTACCATCGGAATGGATGATGCTAGTCTCCAAGAGAACAATCTCCTGTATCTGCTTGGCCTTACTGTCTCAAATGATCTCAAATGTAATGAGTACATCAAATCTATAACTGCATCTACTGCTAGGAAGGTTGGGTAACTGTGTCAGGCTAGAAAATGTTTCTTTTCAGAATCCATTTTGTACACTTATAAATCTACCATTTACCTGTACATTGAATACTATTATCATATCTGGTTGGGTGTTCTTGCAATTTACCTTGAGGCTCTCGACAAAATCCTAAGAAGGATCTGCAATGTAATTGATCCTAACTTGGCAGCCCACCCTCAGACATTTTCTCACTGACAGGATGTGGCTTCCCTCCATTTTCCCAACAAGTATTTTCTGTTGACAAGCTTCTTTACTTATAAATGCATGCTACTAGACCATATATACAAGTTTTCCCTGGAGGGAATTTACAGGAGAATATTTCTTTATCCTTTAGCATCTACATTATTCATGATTATTACTTTCCATAACCCTGCCCCTCAACATATTCTTAATTTCAGTAAAGGTTGCTGTAGCAGGACATAAAAGCACAACCACAAAACACACTATCATTTAGTGATCAGTGTCACTTCAATTAGGACATACATTTTTTCAAGAAATTAAGTTACTAAGTGTGTATTCATCTCAATAAAAAATATGATTTTGCTTCTGAAAAAAAAAATTTGCATGTAAATTACAAGATATCATATGTATTTACTTATTAAAATCAAAGTTTTACTTACTTGTGATATCATTATTTCTTTAAGATATAGAACAAGCATCTAAGATAGGTAACTCTAAATGGGTTTATTTCACAAACCATTGATCATCTGTATTCCAGCTGGTCCTCCAGGAATGTAAATTTGCACACAAGTTGCTTTCTTCCTATAATTCTCGAGTATTTACAAGAGACCATTATATAACCTAAATATTAAACCACAATTTTATCATTTTTGTTTTTATACAAAATCTAATAAACAAGTTGATTAAAATTTATCTCATCTTTGATTAAATTTTCATTTTGCCCATTCGAGGATGGGCAAAATGAAAGAATAAAAGAAAATCAATATAGCAAGTATTATTATTAAAATAAATGATTGATTCAATTGACTGAGTAAGTGCAGTTTAAAGCAATCCCTTGGATTATCTTTCCCTAATGAGCACCTTTTGAAACAAGGTCAGCATCACAACTTTCTTAAGGAAATTAAAATTTTTCCAGAATGATATAAGAAAAGTACTATGTTAGATAGTTCTGAAGTAGAATTATTTATTATCAACAATCAGTTCAATAAATGGTGAAGGCAACTTGGGAAAAAAAATTCTTAAAAATAATCGTTGTCATTGATTTTGTTTATATTTTATTGCTCAGAATATGTACATGAAAAACAAAACTGGCATTTTCTACTTTCAGGTGCCTAAGCTAATTATCATCAAGCTTTCTTTCCAATCTTCACCTGATCCAAGTTTGTCAAATAAAGATTTACAGAAATATGAAGAAAATCTTTTATAAAAGAAAATATATGCAATCAAAAAAATTGCCTGAGTCCAAACTCAAAAATATAAAATTAAAATTGATGGAAGTCATGAAATGACTATAAATATAAACAGGCAACTATAAGTGAATGATATGAACAAACATTAAAATATTAATAAAAAATCAACCAATACTTGTTTCTTCTGTGCATATATATATATATATATATATATATATATATATATATAAATTAGTGATACTCAACATATTTTTTTTTACGCCTGCACTGTTTCTCTGATTCTGGAATATCATTCTCCCTTTCAAAAACTCTTTGATTCAAAAGGTGCTTTGTCGATTTCTTGTCTGTACAAAGATTAATATTCTAACAGATTGAATCTGTCAACATGTGGTCCTAATTCCCACAGGAAAATGTAAAATTTACAGTTTTAGAGCAACTGTCAGCCTTATTCCTTTAAAACTGTCTTGATAAATAAGGTTTAATCAATTTTATATATTGCTTATAGTCTGTTGCCAAAATGCAGTTTTAAAATCATTTCTGAATTTCAGTACATATTTAATATATTTTTAATGTCATTCACTCAGTCCAAGGCTAAAGAGCAATCCAACATAGGTTACTACATGGGGTTGTTTTATGGATGTACAAATTGTAGATTATGAGGGTATATAGGATAAATAATGATTGACCTGAGACTTGAAGAGGTTAAGATTGTAGTAATTGGGTAAGCATCTTTTTAGTTTTTCCCTTAAAGCAGGAAGAAGCTGTCCAATAAAACTGCTTTAGAAATCCTTTACAGATTACTCTATATTTCTGAGATGAGGTATGGTAACTATTTACACTATTTACATTGTTCAGACTTTTGTCCTCATCTTTATTGTCATACTCACAATGTTTCAGCCTTTGTACACTTTGGCCTTCTTCAGGTGACATATATAGGAATTCCAAACCAAACTCTTTATTTTGTCCATATGGGTTAGATTTTTCTTGTTCCACATGACATGTTTTTCTGAATCTCTCAGTTTCAATTAATTCACTTTAGTAATTTTATTGGTTAGATATTGATTGTGGTGATACCAAGCAAAAGCGATGAACCGGATGTTTGCACTTTCATGACCAAAAAGCAAATGACCAAAAGCCCTCACTGTGCCGCCAGCTCCGCGCAGATGTTCCGGTTGAAAACTAAAAATTAATTAAATATTAAATTTTCAGTTCATGAGCCTATGCGAATTTTATTTATCAGCCAATGGGAAGCCGAGAATCAAATACAAATGTGAAATCCCAAGTGATCTGCTGTAATAAAAAAAGATATAAAAAGCGGATGCAGAAAGCATTGACAGGCAGACCAACTTGAGAAGGGAGTAATGAGTAGCTCCCTTGACTGAAAGTCAAGTGGCTTACTAGGCTCGCCTTCCTTACCTCTTTCCTTCTTCCCTGCCTCAAAACTACTTACTGACCTAAGGAGCGACTACATCAAAGACATTCCTTACTCATAGCGCTTCCCACATTCCTAATCATTAATTCTCTTTCAGCATTTTATTACCATGAACATTTCAACCTCCGTTGGACCTATATTTCAAGTATTACTTCAATTGTAAAAACATTAATTGATATGTGCATATATAAAATGTTATTTTTCAACTCAATTTGCTTTTCTTGATTTTATAATCATTTTATGACTTATAGTGGGCTATCTACAACAAGGCCAAATTCTGTTAATCTTCAACAATATACAACTACTCTTCACTAGAACAGATACTCCCACTACAAACAGGAAAAGAATAGATACCCCCACTATATGATCACTGTCTCTGGATTATTTACAACCAATGCTTTTATTCACTGGGCCATATGTCCTTGGGAATAATTTATCCCAGTGAATTAAATAAAGGGTTCAGTTCAATAATATAGAATTACAACTAATGTTTTGTGAAAAAAAATGAAGTTTCATAACATTTATTTTATATTGAAGAAATTTTTTTTCCAGGAACCACCTCATGAGTATGAACTTAAATTCTGTAGAATAAATAAAAAGTACATATGGTTTTTTATAGTAATAAAGAAATATTTGGAATTTATGGACTAGCCTGTGTTATTTTCAGTTGAAATTTCTAAAATCTTTCCATTAAATCAATTTTTCAGGACTATAAATTTCTTAAGTCTAGTAATAGTTCTTGCTCTTTCCAGTATTGGTCAGAGCTTATGTTGGAAGTAATGTAGAACGTCAACATCTTTATTATGTCATTATTTTCTCTTTCAGTTATATGTGTGATCTATTTTAGTTGTTGCTACTGTTAAAAGTCCTCAAGCGATGTGATTTCTGTTATTTAGTACAGTTGGCATTTCATAATATACAACTAAATGAGCAGAGGTACCAAATACCACCAACTTAAATTGCCACATTCAATGAGATATATACATTTTTATAGTTAATTTGTACAAATCACCTAGTATCTTATGTGTGCATTTGAGGTCTTTTTTAATAAGAATCATTTACCTTTGTCTATAATAGACAACCTATTGATATGTAATGAATAACTGCTGATAAAATATGGAAATGTATTAATTTTGTATAACCTATTTTTCATCAAATATGATGATGATACCCATTAAAATTTAACTTGGTTAGATTATCTTGCTTAATAAGCCTGTTAAATTCATGTTTATCATATTACTAAATTCACTATGGAGTGGAAAATAATCAACAAATGAAATAGTAAAAGCCTTATTTATATTAGTTTGTATCAGAATGCTTTAAAAAGATGTTCTTGTAAGGATTATCTAAGTCCTTTATGCACAACCTACAAGTTTTAATAACTACACTAAAACATGAATGATTGATTAAAACTATATTCAAATTCTTCATTTTGATTTAATAACATAAAGAAATAAAACATGCTATTGGTTTTGTGGTATATCACTATATTAAATAATATGTTAACAGGTCATGATAAAGTGCATTTCAGTCACTTAATTCTAATAAAAATTGAAATGTAGAAATCACCCTTTGACATTTCAAAATAGTATACAAGGAAGATATATTGATCTCTACTACAAAGAACACTGTATCAGTGTGTATGATATTATAAATAAAAATTCATATGAAAGGAGTAGGAAGAGAGAGTGTGTCTGATAGAATGAAGCATATTTAGTACATTTTCTCACACACACATTAAATATCAAAATAAGTCTCTGGGGTATAGAAGCCAAAATGTTGTGAGTCTAATAACCAAGACTAAATGGTTTAAATAGCAAAGTATATAATAATGTTAATTCTTCATCCCAAAAAATTTAAACAAAAATTATACATAAGAAATATATCCAGAAATTATGAAAGCACTATAAAAAATAAAGAACATATTTCTCATTAAGTGTTTTGTGCTCAAAAGATTAAATACTATGTAAGGGATCTGCAAATATACTTCTGATGTTTTATTGCATGATTAATAATCAAATTAATTTTGTAATTAAAAGTCATTTTTTAGGGGACAAGAAGCTATAAAAACACTTATGAATTTGATTCTTCTCTGTAATTCTAATGTTGAATATCTTTTATCTGAATTCTATGAAAATGCTGAAAATTACTTGCTTGTATGAATGAGTGATTATTTTTTTATAGCTTATCAACCCTTTTGGTCTATTTAAAGCTGAAACATTTCAGATTGCAAGAACAATTATTTTTTTGAGACTGCATGTTGCATTAACATTTTTGTGGAGATGATTTTTCAGATAAAATTCTTACTATTTAATCCATAGCTGAGGTCAGAAGAGGTAAATCCACACCTTTTCCAAGGGTATTTGCATGTAAGTAAATGTAACAAACTCTATTGGAATTTGAAATCAGCTCTCCCGATTATTGGTTTTGTTGCCTACATGAGAAAAAGTATTTTTATTTAAAACAAAAATTGGCAATTAATTATTTCCAAGATTCCTTTAAATGATGCAAAACCTTCTTCCACAAAATTTAGGAAAAATCTTGATTTATCACAATCAACCTCAATTTATGGTCAAGAATAAAAATAATCTGGCAAGGAAATGATTTTTGAAGTGACTAGACAATGCATTTAAAAAATCTATCAATTGATATTTGAGTAATTGTACAAATAAGTTCCCAACGAGGAATTTCTGCTGAGGACAGCGATTTACTCATGTCTAAGTAGCAAGTCCAACATTTATGTCAAAGTAAAACTTGCAGCTAATCTATAAAAAAAAAAACTTCAGTCAATTGTTAACTGGAGCAAGGAATGGTTTTTAAATTTGAATGACTCCAAAACAAAACTGCTTTCATTTAATCACCATAGGGAAGCTTTTCTGTCAGCAAATCATTGCACTCTCATGGGCTCACATTTTGAACTGACATGAAGTGGAGAGATTATATTGAATCAAATGCTAGGTTTACTGCTAGGAAATTTAGTTTATTGTATCAGGCTAAACAATTTTTCCTGTCCATCTTGCAAATTTATAAATCTACTATTCATCCATGAATTGAATATTGCTGCCTAGTACTCCGACTATATATCTTGAGATTCTTGATTAAATCCAAATAAGGGTCTGTAATGTTATCAATCCTAACCTGGTATCTTGACTTCAGTCACTTTTCCAGAGCAGTGAGATGACTTCCCTTAGTCTTTTCTACAAATATTTTTGTGGCAATTGTTCAAGTCAGCTTTCCTTCTTGGTGGCTTGACTACATGAATTTAAGCATACTAGACTGGCAAATAGGTCTCACCATTTTACTGTTGAACTACCTAGAAACAACTGTATGTTATATTTTAAGTATCTTTTCTCCCATGAAGAATTCTTTTCTAGTTTCTTGCTTCCTTGACACTGACAATCTTCAGAAACTTAAATGCAATGCCAATCACCATCTTATGTTTTCCTGAAACTTGCTCTTTTATTGTTCTTCTCATCATTAAAGTTTTCTTATCTTTCACTCCCAGTAATCCCTTGTGTCTTAGTGGCATTATCACCTTGCTTGGTTGAAGTTATTAAAAGAATAAATAAACTAGCTACAGCAAGTATCAACATCTTTTGCTCACAACACATTGGCCAGTAACTCTCATGGAATTCTGATGCTAGCTAAGCTTAAGCCATGTTCATAGACTTGTAGAAAGTGATCTTGACAGAGAAAAGTTTTTCAATCGTGATAGGATTGATTACTGCAGGTTTTTTTTTTATTATCTATAATGAGAAACATTGAAAAGATTTACTCGTATGTTTGGTAGAAGAGGGATTATGGTTTCAGGTGACTATTATTTATGCTGTTTAGTGATTATTAACAAAACTTTAACAGTATTTAAGTAGGAAAAGACGTTAGAACACAGCTTGATCTCAATGCTACTAATAGTATGAAAAAAAGCTGATATTTCAGAAAAAAACCTATATTAGTTGCCATTCTGTAAAAACAACTGTTTTGTACTTCAGTGGCTTGCCTTATCTCTATCCAAAATATGTTATGACAACCAAAAAGGGTTGATAAGCCATAAAAACTAATCAATCAATCTTGCCCTGTCTCTAGACCTCACTCTTATAGACAATATAAGAGACCGATGGTTAGAGAGAGTGTACACTGGCATTACCCAATATTCCACTCTTGAGGAACTGAAACAGCTCAACAGGGATCCATGGGAGTAAATCATTCAAACTATACTTTCTACACTGGAAAATTCAATAGACCATACCATTCAGGTTCTAAAAGCAAAACATGTGGACATAAAATATAAACTATTTTGCTAAATAATAATTTGTTAATAAAAACTAATAACTTTTGTACAATTTTTGCACTTACTATACATCATTATTTTTTGATATTTAAAAAACAAAATCTGCCCAAGGAAATTAAAATTACTTTAAAAATTATTGCATAAAAGTTTGGATTCACTTTTAAACAAGGTAAAAATTTTAAATATTCACTGTGTTTTTATAATTTCTGGTGTGTGTGTGTGTGTGTGTGCATACATATATTTTTTTTTTAGAAGTCAGCCTTCCCCTATTTTGAAATTTTAATTATTTTAAACTTCCAGTTGTGCATTCTGAAAATCCATTATATGTTTAAAAACAAACAAACATTGGAGAATCAGTTGATATAAAATGCCTGAAGATACTGAAAGGTTGAAACCAAGGTTGCATAAACAAAAATATTTAAAAGCTCTACATCATATATGTAGTAAGAACATTTTAATAGAACTGTATACTGGTCTAATTCAAAATTCAACTCTGACCAAAAACTGATTAATAACAAAATATATATATATATATATATATATATATATAATGGTCATATCACGTTGAATACACCAGTTCTCACTCGATCACTAAAGTTAAGCAACACTGAGCCTGGTCAGTACTTAGATGGGTGACCGCTTGGTAACACCGGGTGCTGTAAGCGTATAGTAACGGATGTGCTTTGTGGTGCAGTGGATATCGGCTTGGAAAGAAAAATTGGTGAGCCGAGTTCCAATTCCAATTGAACACTCAGCATTCACTTACACACTGGTCCCCTTGAGAAAGGTATTAATCCATCCCTTTCCTCCAGTTCGGGGTTAAATAACTGAGGTCTGCTGTTCATGCGATCAGTGTGAAACTTCTGCACCGATTGTTTGTTATCAGCAGTTTCAAAAAGTGTAGATGATGCTACACAAGCATTCACCACACTAAACAATTCTTTGTGTGGCAGTTTAACTGAGTTAGACACTCATACATTGAAATCAACGAGAGAGTCCATAATAAATATATATATATATATATATATATATACTCCTGAAACTATAAATATGCTTTTATAATTTCAAGACTATTTGTGTATGCATGTATATATATATATATATATAAACACACACACACACACACACACTCTAGAAATGATAAAAAACACAATATATATATATATATATATATTACACATGCACACACACACACACACATATGTGTGTGTGTGTTTGTAAATATAATAGGCAAATGAAAAAATTCTCTACTCAGCAATATAGCCCTTGCAAAAAATCTCCCTGAAAAAGTAAGTACCACTAAAAATCCCATTAAAATTTTTATTTTCAGTTATATTTTGTATTATCCATTGTTGTCTTTTTTTCACACTGCAACCAGTTCATTCTCCATCTTTCTTTAGGTAGAATGCTTAGTTGTTAAAACTATTGTAATCTATTTGCTGCATTGTATTATTAAAGATTCATCTCAATGTATAAGATAAAAAAATCCTAAAAGTTTTATCTCTATGTTTTTATATGCATGTTTACTAATGTAAATCTAAAATATGAGGTCAGGTTAAAAACATGATTGGAAATGAAGAAAATAAGCCCATATTTCATTGGAAAACAGTTTGCCCCATATGGTTTCATTGAATAAAATAAATTGAAGCAAAAAAAAAAGAAAAAATATTTTAACATAAAATCTTTTGTAATGTGCAAATTTTTTTTTAACATAATTTAACATTTTCTCTTGATGCAGAATAAAATGAATTCACCAAAAATAGCTTTAATCTCTTGCATCTTTTCTTTTTTTTTTTTTTGTATTTGTGGGAGTTATTAAAATTTAAGGTTTTTGTAATGCTTTTTCCATTTTGTTGTTTATCCTGATGGAAAAAACTTTTATAATACTGCCTGAAATGAAGGCTTTTTTTACTTGTGGAATAATGATCAATTGCTGAACATAAAGACACTTTTGGTTGCTATTGGTATATCAGAATATACAAATATTCAGAGTGCAAAGGGCTGAGATTTGACTTTTTTTTTAATACTGGTAGATGGCATGGACATCATTTGCATTATGCATGAGGCAAAACGAGACAGTTCTTTGGAATAAATATGAAAAGTCAGTCTCTGAAGCATTATTTATTTCCCAGGTCATTCAGAAGGGGTCATTTGGAATACTTTCAAATAAACATTGGTCAATTATTTCTTTTCTTGTTGGGCTTAATGTAAACTCTTAACTTTTTTTTTTATAAATAACTAAAAAATAAATAAAACTTATTAAAATGTGTCTATATGAAAATATCTTCCTAATGTTTTCTAAGACACTGAAAAACTCATTTAAAGATGAAAAGGTCTGTTTTTGGTCTTTAAAAATAGTATTTACTTTTTTTCTTTCACAACAGGTTTGTTTCCCAAGCTATATATGGTCCCAATTTATAAAATATACCATATCCCAAATATAGACAACTTACAATTCAAACACCTTCAAATTAATATCTTATTTTAGGACAGAGGTGATCGTAGCTCTTCACAACTTCTAATTGGATATCTCTCACTAATTTTTAACCCTTTATCATCCCTCTTTATCTCTGTTCTGCCATTCATTAATTTATTAATCTCAGTTGATTCCTCAGTTTATCCCTGCTTCTCTTGCCTTCAGAATGTCCAGTAAGTGTTAAATTCTCTAGGCCATCTTTCCTCATTATATTTTCAAGAAACTTCAACTTTTTTTTACTGTATCAGTTTCTTTGTAGTTCCTATTTTTCTTAAAACATCCTCTTTACATGTATGTTCTGTCCATGATATTCCCAGCATTCATAAAAAACACATTTCTGTTGATTCATGTCTCTTTTTCATCTTGTGAGAAGAGTGTTCATCGTTCAATGATATTTTGAAGATTACATATTGCATAGCAGTTTAACACTCTTTTCTTCATTTCTAATAACATTTTCCTATCTCTTAATACTTTGCTTAAGATCTGAATGGCATGAGGTGATTGTTAAACTTTCACTGCCATATATGATTAGATATTACATAGCAGTTCAACACTCTTTTCTTTGTTTATAATGTGATTTTGTTAGCTCTTAATACTTAGCTTAGTTTCTAAAAGTCATGAAGAGATTGTCCAACATTCACTGCCATATAGATGATTAGATATTACATAGAAGTTCAGCACTCTTTTCTTTGTTTATAATGAGAGATTTCTATCTCTTAATACTTTGCTTAGTTTCTGGAAAACAATTTTTCACTATTCATATATGTCTGCAATTAGATTAGTATATACATATTATATATGAATGCTCTCAAAACTTATTTGCAGTAAGCAATTTTTTCATTAACAATGTAAGGTGGAAAAATAAACAAAAAAAACTCAATTTTTTGCAAAGCAATAGACTGAATTTAGAATAAGTTAATGACAATAGCAACATCAAATTTCAATATTTACATTGTTTTCATGAATCTGATCAAAGAAGTGATTCCAACTGAAAGTGAAGTAGTTCTTAGAATCATTCTGATAAATAATCAAAGTATGAATGGTAAAAAGAAAGCAAATATAGTTTACTTGTAATATTCAGCAATTTGTCCTATAGCTGTCTACACTTATTTATAAATGGAACTTTGTGTGTGTGTGTGTGTGTGTGTGTGTGTGTGTCCATTACCTCTAGACTCTGAAACGGCTGAACCGATTTTTTTGAAAATTTACAGAGTTGTACTATAAGCGTCTGCGAGTGTTCTTAGCTAGGTTTTGTGATACACTCCTAGACAAAGACATAAGAAACGATATTCAGAAGTTTCAAGGTTGCAGTTCTTCCAATAGTGCAGAAAATTGATTATATATATATATATATATATATATATATATAAGGCAAGATGTTTTTGTGTGTGTCTGTTTATCTGCTTGTATGTCTGCATTTTTTTCAGCTCTTTTATTTTAGTTTTTGCTTTGGGTATGGCTCTAAGGAGGTATAATTGTAGTTCTTAGTCTCAGCCATGATACCATTGACTCAGAGGGCTTATTTAGCTTTCAAAATTCAGTTTACGACAAAAAAACTTATTTGATATCAATACCAGGAAATCAAAATTTGACTTACATCCATTCATTTTTCTTTCAGTCTACAGTTTTGCTTTAACTGGAAACAGCTATTGCTTTTTAGTCTTTCGTGCCAAAGAGTCTGAGCTACAGGACCATGGATTAGTTTTAAAGCTTTCATTACACCTGAGCAACGCCGGGCTATACTGCTAGTTATGAATAAACTTAAATCTAAAACAGCCATTTAACAACATTTATTAAAGAGGAAAATTGTCTCAAGTTGCCAGAGGGAAACTATTCTGTAGACCAGGCATAAAATAAAGATGACCAGTATTTGTCTATATTTTTGAGATGAGGTAGTATTTGCACTATTTACATTATTCAGACTGTTGTCCTTATCTTGGTTGGCATTAACACTCCAGCCTTCTTCATGATGTATGATATACCCTAGTGATTGTAATAAAGGGTTTGGTTGAAAAATCCTAGCCCCTGAAGAAGGCAGGAGCATACAACGACCGAAATGTTGTACAAATGGCAACCAAGATGAGGACAATAGTATGAATAATGTAAACAATGTAAAGATTACCAGATGGTCAAACTAGAAATATGTGAGGCCAAAATTCTGTGAAAATAAAAATGCAGGTATATAAAGCTATTAAACATTTCATTAAAATAAATCTCTTTGCAAAATAAATCACTGTAGTTAGAGTATTTTTACCAATATTTTCAAGAAAACTGACTTAAAAGCAAAAACATTGATATTTGACTAGTCTCTTCCTATTCTTGCTGTTGTAAAGAGCAGAATGCCTTTCACAATTTTTTTCTAAAACATTAAAAGCTATGAAGAAGCAAACAAAATCTAACAGTTCCACTAAAATATAAAGCAAAATGATTAATTATTATTCCATCAATAAACAGTATTCATGTTTTATTCACTCCTAAAAAGGTTTGTGTCCTATAAATGATGAATATACAACAATTTTCTTTTCTTGTGTCTTGCATTGATTTTCCACACCATTTCCTGGAATTTTCAATTAGACATCTCAACAAAAATACATGAAATTGGACTGAATTAAATAAAGAAGCAGTGGACAGATAGGGTGTGATGGATGAATTGTCATCTAAATTGCACAAAAATGAAAATAAGACTAACATCTCATTTTAACAGATGTATTTACTAAAATGACACAAAAATATCTTGAAATATTAGAGAATAAATTAGCTCAATAAAATTGCTGTTGGCTGAAAACAATGGCCTCAAGACCTATAGACATAGATGACACTAGAATCTCCTGCTTCTCTTCTGGACAGTCTCCTTGTTTAAGTTGGTGAATGCTGCCATAATCTTTGCCTTCAGTTCATCTTTGGTATTACAAAGAGTTTTGTTGGTCCCTCACTCAACTGCACCCTACAGATAATAAACAATAAGATTTCAGTCTGAGGAATTAGGTGGTCAGTTTGGAGGGTGTTGCAGTCACAGAAATTGTCTGACAGCCATGACTGGGTGCTTCTACTTGTGTGGCACAGTACAGAATCCTGGTGTCAGACATTAGGTTTTTCAGCAGCCACACTCTTCAGCCAGGGCAGCAGTATCTCCTCAAGGCACTTGATGTAGGCCTTCGTGTTGAGTCTGAGGCCCTGTGGCAAGATGAATTACCATCACCAGTTTGCTAGAAATTATGCCAAAGACTTTTGAAACATTAACATAAAAGAAAGATACATACACTTTATTTATTTAAAAATTCTATGATACTAAACTTATTGTTCTCTTTTCTTCTTTAAATAAAGTGAATGGTTACTTATTTTCAGCTGAAAGAGGTTCTTTTGGACTTAGTTTTACTACTACTTGTACACATTGTTCAGTAACATCATTAGCTGGTCCAATTTGTAACTTTCAACTGTTCTTTGAATGAACCTCTTCATGTTCTTGGTTTTGTTTAATATTACTAACAAGTATACCCCTGTCATTAAAAAGGACACCAATATATTTAAGAGGATTATATATATATATATATATATATATATATATATATATATATATATATTTTTTTTTTTAATTCAGATACTTTAATCCAAGTGAAAAAAGCAGGTAGGTAAATTCCAAAAACCCGATCCTAATTAATATTAAAAATTTTATTTTAA
The DNA here is from genome assembly GCA_037127315.1 of Ascarosepion bandense. Lineage (NCBI taxonomy): Eukaryota > Metazoa > Mollusca > Cephalopoda > Sepiida > Sepiidae > Ascarosepion > Ascarosepion bandense. The sequence goes on from JBBBDQ010000627.1 coordinate 4,138,329, forward strand.
TATTAAAAAATGATACAGGAAGAGAGCTCCATGTAATAAAATATTACAGAGCAAATATAAATTAAAAAAGGATTAATTCAATGATGTTGAATGACCATTTCGATGTAAAAATCCCCACATGTGGGGATTTTCACATTGAAATGGTCATTCAACATCATTGAATTCATCCTATATATATATATATATATATATATATATATATATATATATATATTAGTCATCCACATACAAGCCTGTTTTGCTGTGTTACAGCTCATCAGTGTGGCTAGACATCCAATTGCTTCTGGCCATGATCGAAACGCAACCAATTTGTCAGTCAGAGTTGCTAACCCCTAAGCCATAAGTGCATGGAATCAGATAAGGGAAATTTTAGTGTATTATATATAAGCGGTGTATATGCAAAGAAATACACAGCAGTCTTTATTATAATAAAGAGTACATATATATATATATATATATATATATATATATATATATATATAAATTGTTTTCATCATTTATTTTTCATTTCCACTTATCACTAGATGAGGGGCATATATTGCTCCGAAACACAAAGATTTTTGTGTAGTGATTCTATGTTTTTATAAACCATTATAATAACCATTACTACTAATATATATATATATATATATATATATATATATTATTAACTACTCAATGACATAATTATTGCAAAAAAAAATAAAATAATAGAGCACTGTTAAAGAGCAAACATGCAGCAAGAGCTTTCATAACTGGTAGTAAAGTTTAATAGCAGGTAGTAAAGACAATGAACTGAGATCATGCTGCCTCACTATTGTCTCTCTCTCCATGAGCATGACAGGATATATATAATATATAACTTTAATCCAAAAGGAAAAGCAGGTAGGAAAATCTCCAAAACCCAATCCTAATTAATATTAATTATATTAATATTAAAAATGATCAAGGTGGAGAGCTCAATGCAATTTGTATTCAAATTACAGAGCCAATTAATCTCAAAACCCAACGGGCACCACCTGTTTGCAAATTTCTGGATTCTTTCGAAAAGGACCTCTTCAACTTGATTCCCAAAATTAATTTACACAAATCCACAAACAGTTTCCAAGATTTATTAAAAATGGATATTAGAACTCTAAAAACTTTAAGGACCCGTGGGTTAAGTCAAATAAATCCGACAATATTTATAAATGTGAACCTTCCAGTTACACCAATCTCCTTAAAAAATAAAACAACCAGTCAATACAAAATATACAGAGGAAGCAACCCTTTATCTGAAATAGACATTGACACAGCTAAATTTGCTAATGAACTAAAAATTGCTGATAAAATAGGTAAAGTATCTACCAAAGATGCTTACATTTTATTTTAAGATCACAAACCCAATTTCCAAAATAAGTTGCAAACTAGACTAATTAATTCGACTAAAAGCAAATTAGGCTTAATTTCTAGCGAAATTTTAAAAACTTAATTGAGAAGTTACAATCTACTTTGCACCCAAACCTCTGGAAAAGCTCTTCTGACAACATCAATTGGTCTAATAATATAAAAAATAAATCAAAATCCACTTTACTTAAATTTAAATAGATTTCTACTCTTCAATATCCAAGGACCTTCTAGAAAGTTATATTAATTTTGCTAGAAATTATGTTGAAATCCCCAATAGGGATAGTAAGATTATTTTAGCCACTAGAAAATCGATAATTACCTTTGAACATTCAACATGGACGAAAGAGCCAAATGATAGTTTTGATGTTCCTATGGGAGCTTATGATTCAGCCCAGGTGGCAGATCTTGTAGGAATCTATATTTTAGACATATTAAGTAGATTTTTGGACCACAAACAGATAGGTTTATATTGGAATGATGGGTTAATGTTTATCCCCAATAGCAATGGACCTTTTACAAATGGAATCCATAAAAAGATCATTAGAGCCCTAAATTTTCTCGGTTTTAAGGTTGAAGTTTGTTCCAATCTTAAAATTGTAAACTAACTGGATATTACCCTTAACCTAAATGATGGCTTCCACCAAAGAAAATAGTTTACGCTCTTACATTAATATCTCATTTAATCACCCAAAAACTATTTTAAAACTGATACCCAATATCGTAAATACTAGGATTAACCATTTATCATTAAATGTCAAAACTTTCAATGAAAATAAAGAAATCTATAACAAGGCCCTTCTGAAAAGTGGATACAAAAATAAATTAACATATATAAAACCAACTATTGGCCCCGAACCATCTAATACCAAAAACAAAAATAAATGTAGAAAAAGGAAGGTAATATGGTTTAACCCTCTATACTGTAGACTAACTAATATTAATATAAGAAAATATTTTCTCTGGTTAATAGATAAACATTTCAATAGCAACAATCCCCTCTGGAAAATCTTTGATAGGAACACATTAAAAATTAACTGTTCCTGTACTCCAAATAGGGACGACATCATTAATTCTCACAATAAGCAGATTCTAAAGGATTTATATAATACCGATTCTAGGTTTGGAATTTCTAATGAATGCAACTGTAGCTCTGTGAGTATCTGCCCGGTGGAAGGCAAGTGTAAATTCACCCTGGTAATCTAAGAAGCTCAAATCTCACCATCTAATAACAGAAAAAATTACCAGACCTGTATTGGTATATCTGCAGGAGTTTTAATCAACGTTATTGCAATCATTGGTATTCCTTTTTCAACCCAAATCAGAAATACCAAACAGACCTTTCACGAGGATTTTGGAAAATGAAAGAAGAAGTGCTAAACCTCCATAGTTAGTTGGAAACTAATAGGCTCGGCTCGTACCCCTAGGAATTTTCATGATAGATGCAATCTATGTTTACAGGAAAACATACAAATATTAAAATACCCTAATCAGAACCTACTCTTGAATTTAAGAAAAGAATTCATTAGCAAATGCCACCATATGGTGAAATTTGTGAATTTTTATACTTAGGATTTAAATTTAAATTTAGTCATTTAACTTCCCAAGGCTTTGTTATAAATGTATATGTACCAATATTTTTATTTTATTTCATTTTATATTTTTCTTATAAATTATATATATATATATATATATATATATATATATATATATTTTTTTTTTTTTTTTTTAATTATTTTTATAGATTTTATTTATTTATATATTTTTTTATCATATTATTTTTGATATTTTTTTATTTATTTTTAATACTAAATACAATTTACCTTTTACACATAAAGATTAGTTTTGATTAACTTTTACCAGGGCCCTTAAAATAAATATAATAAAATATAATAAATTTTTGTTCCTTTCATACTAAGCCACCTTTAATTAGTTTCTTAAAGTCTTTAAATACAATTAAAATCGAATTTAATTCATAAATTGCAAATATGTTTTAGCTTTTTAAGTAAATTATGTTCAGGAATGTGTATTTGTGTGTATCTGCATATATGTGTGTTTGTGTGTGTGTGGGCTTTTGTATGCATGTGGTTGTGTGTGTGTGTGTGTGTGTGTGTGTGTGTGTGTGTACACTTGTTAAATTGATATACTCCTAAAGTTAAATTTTTTTTTTCTTATGTTTTATTAATTTTTTAATTTAAATCTAATTTTGAGATTTATATTTAAATTTAGATTTGTATATCAAATTTTTCCTAAAAAAATTTTTTTTTTCTATAAAATTTGTCCCGTTTATTTAAACTAAAAACAACTTTGATTTATTTTATTTTTTTATATATTTTTTTATCATATTATTTTTTATATTTTTCTTTATTTATTTTTCATACTAAATCCAATTTACCTTTACACGTTAAGATTAGTTTTGATTAACTTTTACCAGGGCCCTTACAATAAATATAATAAAATATAATAAATTTTCGTTCCTTTCGTACTAAGCCACCTTTAATTAGTTTCTTAAAGTCTTTAAATACAATTAAAATCGAATTTAACTTGTAAATTACAAATATCTTTTAGGTTTTTAAGTAAATTATGTTCAGGAATGAGTATTTGTGTGTATGTGCGTGTATATACGTATATGTGTGTGTGTGTAGGCTTTTGTACGCATGTGGTTGTGTGTGTTTATATATATTTATATATGTCTAAATCTAAACTTATTTATAAATGGAACTTTGTCTGTGTGTATGTGTGTCCATTACCTATAGACTCTAAAATGGCTGAACCGATTTTCTTGAAAATTTACACAATTGTACTATAAGCCTCTGCGAGTGTTCTTAGCTAGGTTTTGTATCAAGGTACCCCTGATAAATATTGAAAATCAATAATCGAAAAAATCGGGTTATAGAAGGAGTGGTCTGATTTTAATCAAATTTGATACACTCCTAGACAAAGACATAAGAAATGATATTCAGAAGTTTCAAGATTGCAGTTCTTACAATCGTGCAGAAAACTGATAATATATATATATATATATATATATATATATATATATATATACATATAAGGCAAGATGTTTGTGTGTGTGACTGTTTATCTGCCTGTATGTCAGTATTTTTTTCAGCCCTTTTATTTTAGTTTTTGCTTTGGGTATGGCTCTAAGTAGGTATAATTGTAGTTCTTAGTCTCAGCCATGATACCATTTATTCAGAGGACTTATTTAGCCTTCAAAATTCAGTTTATGACGAAAAAAAACTTATTTGAGATTGATTCCAGGAAATCAAAATACAGGGCAAACAATAACTGAGCAGTACTCAATTAAAACAAGATATCTCTAGACAAAAACAGCAGAACAAGAACAATCTATCATCACAGATTAAATAGTGGTTTTAGTTTACAGATTGACATGCACCTGAAGAAGGCTTGAAGACACAACAATCAAGATGAGGACAACAGTCCAAGAGTAAATAATGTAAATAAGTTACAGTTGACTACACTAACATTAAGCAGAATTGAGCCAATATATCAACACCAAGTCAAGGAAGATGTAGGAAATATAAGAAAAAAAAATAGAAAAAGATTTTTGGAGGACTAGTTTTACAGTTAACAAAAACTATATAGATTTTGAAAACAAAGATGAAAAGCAGGAAATATCTGCTTATAATTCTGAGATCATTTCTTCTCATTCCCTTAATTTGCTTTATGAATGAACTGCTCCAACAAATTAATCTGACCACTTAAAAGCAAATTAAAAGTTTTAATTTTGTCAAAGTCCAGGTTTATAAATTGATATATTTAGTGTGTGAGTGAGGGTAAAGTTTATTCTTTAACATAAGAAATTCTCCAAAACAAGTTTTAAATTCTCTGCTTAAAATTTATGTCATAGACAGACAACTTTCTAACAATAAGACAGCAAAAATTATGATGATAAAAGGATAAGATTTCAAAATACATTTGTAGAAGAGAATATATAACATTTTGTGTATATGAAATACAAGAGGTCGACATGAATCAGAGATATGGAAATGATTAAACAGAAATAGTGGTGAGTAGGAGAAGAAAAAATAGCAAATGGCGCATAAGGTTGCTTAATTGATGCCGAGTAGCAAACTAAGAAGGAAAATACCAGAGAGAAGAGTTAAAATTCAAGATTTTTCTGCATAGAAGAATTTGTGAAAGGTCTTTGATCTCACGTTGACAAGCAAAGATTGCTGCTACTGCTACATTATATATATACACAGTGTGTGTGTGTGTGTGTGTGTAAATGTTTCCAGCAATCATTTTTTTATTAAAATAAAACTTTTCTACTATGATTTTAGTTTTTCATTTTCTCAAAAAGGGTGTCAAGAAATTTTGTACATGTTTAAATTATCACTATATGAAAGTGTTTCTTTTAAAAAAAAGAATAAATTATCTTGAAACTGTTGTATTTGTTTATATCAATTGGTACATTAAAAAAATTAAAATATTATAAAATATGAGAAATTCTGCTGAAGCCTTAAACTCAAATTATTTTATTTAAAAGATACAATTTTGTTTTTACAGTAAATCTGAATATTGTCTTTTTCATTTAACCATACTGCTCCTTTCCTCAGATTATAACCAAGTATACTTTTTCATATATGTGTGTGTATAAACATCTACTACTTTGATACTAAGTCTCTCTGATGTCAAGTGAAGCATTATAATTAAAGAACTTTGACTAGACCATTACAATATGGTAATATTTGATTAATGATTTATTCATATTTAACTGAAAAATTACTCTGCCTAGTCAATTATAATTTTGTATCTTTAAATTGAATTCATGTTATACAAATTGTAATATCATGAATACATGTTAACATTTTGAAATAATTGAAACAATCTTGATAACAATTGGTAAGAACATATTTTACAAGACTTCTAGAACAGGAAATTACCAAAAGCAAGACATTTCAATAACTTCAAAATGACTTGTAAATGTGTCTTATAATAATAATAATGTTCCATTTATCATAGAAATTTGTGAAACAAGCAGTCAATGTGTGACTTCAGTGGCTATCGTTTTTTTCTTGTTTATTTTCGCTAAGATCAATGTAGACTGTTCAATAAAATAAAACAAACATGGTTTCCTCAGTCAGATGATGTATGACCAAGTGACGAGTGCTAATAAAGAAAAAAGCTTTATTTTTGTTTTTATTCTTGTTTGCAAATTTACCTTGCACAGTCACTATATGTTATTTTTTCTTGTTTGATTTTAACTTATCCATTTATATTAAAATTCTTAAATTTTTGTGCCCAAAGTAAATTATTTTGTTCTTTTACTTTCAAAATTAGATACAAAATAGTATTGTTACTATCAAGTCATAATTTGAACAAAATAAAAAGGACAAAAAATGATAAACTAGTTTTCCTTCCTTTCTCATCAGAGCTCCATCATTCTAAGCACTTTTCAGTCCTCTTTCAAGCTCTAATGAAAAATTGATTCAGAACTATTATTTTTTTTTATTTGCCTTTTTACAGTAACTGCAAGATATTTTTTATTTAACTTTTTAAAGTAACTGTAATTTTATTTCTCTATGCTTTCCTGTTGTTTCATTTTAATTTGTGTTAAAATAAAAGCAACATCTGAATTGAGGGGATTTCAGGACTCAACTCATTATGTCAGACTTTAAATGATCTTATAGGTTGGGCATTATAAAATCAAGCAAGTACAAAAATTTAAGTACTTGGAAATGTTCCAAGAGAAGACAGAAAGTGTGACACCGAGATCCGAAGGCGAATTGGGATGGCTAAGGACGCATTCCATAAGCTGAACAGAGTATTGAAAAACGGGAAAATTTTGCTAGAAACAAAGAAGAGAGTACTGGATTGCTATGTGATGTCTGTTCTTCAATATGGCTGCAAATGCTGGACAATATCATCAAAGAAAAAGGAAAAATTTGAAGCAACTGAAATGTGGTTCTACAGAAAGATGCTGGGGATATCATGGATTGAGCACGTGAGCAATGATGAGGTTTTGAAAAAGATGGAAACAAAAAGGAAATTAATACTGAGCACCAGGAAAAGCCAGCTGAAGTTCCTTGGACATGTGATGAAGAAGGAAGGCTTAGAGAAGCTGATACTCACAGATTAAATAGAGGGAAAGAGAGACAGAAGAAAGCAGCAGATTACATATTTGACAAGTCTGAGCAGGGGGATGGCAGACTGGGGTTTGGGTGGGGTAACAGGAGAAAGTGTGCTAAGAATCACCAGGAATAGGAAGACATGGAAGGCCATGATCGCCTATGTTCTCAAGGCACAGAAGAAGAAGATATTTAAATAAATATCTGTAATATATGTGAAATTGTGTTGGTATACTTTTTACACTTTCTTTGAAACTGCAGTTTTGTTTATGCCTGATTGGGCCAATCAATGAAACATACTAAATTAAACCTACTTCACAAAATAAGTTTCAAGAATGTAAAATATAAATTTCAATAACTAAAAAGCTGAGATATAATATAGGTTTTTAAAAATGATTATAATAAAATGTAGATAATATAAAAAGATTATCAATTTAAATGTCATCAAAACTATCATCAGGTGATCTATTGATTTAATCTTTTTTTCTTTCACTTAGATTTGTGGTTAGAAGATCTGATTAGAAAACATATTTTATGTATGGCAACATGTTGTATGAGAAAGCATTAAAACTTTATCTTTTAAAATACGGTGTAAATTGAACATACCTAAATCTCATTCACTGTTATATTCAGGTTTTACCATCCACAGAGAAAGTATCTACCATGGATAATGAAGTTTCACTGTTCTATACTTTGTACTGAAAAGAAAAATATAACACAGTTTTCAAAATATTTTTTGAAAATGATGAACAGTTTCCTTTATATTTAAAACAGAAACGTACAATATGTCGTTACTTTGTTTTTCTTTTGATAAATATCACTGAAATGTTTAAAATTCATTTGACTTTATTTACGTTGTTTGGACTGTTGTCCTCATCTTTATTGTTTTATTCATGACATTGTCCTCAAGGACACATGCCCCAGTGGTTGAAAGTGTTGGTTGGATCCAGTAACTTGACCTAAAGTGTTCTGACCTGTGACAGTAGTGGTGAACAAAAACTTAGTTGAGTTAAATGGTGATAACTAAGATATCTGAAAGTGGCGTGGCTCATGGAATGAGACCAATTTACACCAGTGATCAAAATAAAGGTTTTGGTTTGGAATTCCAGTCACCTGAAGAAGGGCAAAGTATACAGAAGCCAAAACATTGTGAATATAACCATAAAGATGAGGACAACAGTCCAAACAATCTAAACAATGTAAATACCTCATCTCAGAAATATAGACATATTATTTGACTTTGCTGTAACCTCGATTTTTATTGTAGAAACAACATTCTACATAATTAAACATTGATCTATTTTTTAACTAAACAAAGAAAAGAGTGCTAAACTGCTATATAGCATCAATTCTTTTATATAGCCAAGAATGTTGGACAATTTTTTGAAAGATGAAGAGAAGACTTGATGCAACAGGTATGTCATTTTACAGAAGAATGCTGAGAATACTATGAACAGAGCATGTGTAACGAAGTTTACACAAAGTTTTAAGAAAAATGGAAACAAAAAGAATATTTACACTTCGACAGTTCAAATTTATAGGACATAATAAAGAAGGAAGGCCTGGAAAATTTCACATTAACAGGACATATTAAAGGCAAGAGAGACAAAGGGAAACATCAAGTTACATACCTAATGAACTTGAGTAAATGGATGGCAAAACAGGGATAGAGATGAACAGTAAAAACATACTCTTAACTGCTGCAAAAAATAAGAAGTTATAGTGAACCATAATCACTCACAACCTAAAGACACATAGCAGATAGAAAAAGAATTTTGTTAAAAAAAAAAAATAAAGTTTTACATGTTATCATAGATTATCATTTAACTTTTACTGTGTTTTATTTTTAAGTTTGCTAAAATGTTTTACTTAATAGTTTCAAAATTAATATCTTCGCAATGAAATGGCTCCATTCAAAACTTGAAGTGAATCACAGGCTTTGGGCAATATGTGTTGATTTTGTTTTGTTTCGTTTTTAAATTAAACAATTCCTGAAGTTATTTCAGTTCAACAATAAGGAATTAAAAGCAGTTTCTGTAGCAAAATGGAAGAAATTAAAAATTGCTCTGAGTGTTTTGGATCAGTTACAAATAGTTTAACAATTAATAGAAAGATGAAAGGTGATCAAAATTAATAAGTGGCTATGGCAAAAAATATCTATAATAGGCTTGAAGTATCTTCTATAATTCAAAAGCAGCAGGAGGCTTTAAAATAAAAGAATCTAAACAAAGAATTTGGGAGAAAAGAAAAAAAACCTTCATGATTTGGGGCATTAAAAAAATAAAAAATTTCACACCAAAGCACCATTGGCACTTTTCCAGAATGGCAAAACATTTATAACTTACAGATAATCCAGAATTTTTCCCCAGATATCTGTTTGTCATACACTTGAGTTTGTTTTATTATTTTGATTATCTAGACAAGCAAAAATATTATCTGAATCGCTTGGTTAGGTAATTAAAAAAAAAATCTAGATAATGATGATTAAGCAAATTAATTTCAAGATTTGACAAAAGACCAGAATGCAATTCGTAGAAAATATTTTTGCTGAATATTCAAAACTTTTATTTTACCAATCAAACATTGGAAAAGACTATAAGCAATTCTTTAAATCTTGATAAGTTCATAGATACTGCTGCTTTGCCAAGAATTAACAATCATAATGATGTCTGCTGAAATTCCATTTCTGAAAGTTTATTTCAGTACAAGCAAATGCTGATCATAGATAAAGATGCAGATTCAAAATATTTAAAAGTAACAAGTATTCTGACACAGTTATAATCACAAATAATTTTTCATTGGCAGTCAGTCAGTTAAGTGCCATACGTGATACACACTTGGGCGATCATGTCTTGAAAGAGACATGACTGGCTGGGTAGAAGATTATCCCGCAGTAGGTTGCCATTGCTTTCTGCGGTAGACTGGTTGCCGACCAAGGCTATAGAACCCAATCTGTCCCGTTCAGTCAGTCAGTCAGTCAGTTAAGTGCCATACGTGATACACGCTTGGGCGATCATGTCTCGAAAGAGACATGACTGACTGGGTAGAAGATTATCCCGCAGTAGGTTGCCATTGCTTTCTGCGGTAGACTGGTTGCCGACCAAGGCTATAGAACCCAAAATCTTCTGCTATTTAGCCCATAGCTGGAAGGAAGAGATGGATTAATACCTTTCCCAAGGGTATTTGTGCGTAAGTGAATACAATGGATTCAACTGGAATTCAAACTCGGCTACCCGGTTTCTCATTCCGCACCGATATCCACTGTACCACAACGCACATAATTAATCTAAATACAGGAATCCCTCAATCAGTGTGGCTAATATATACATTAAAAGTTATGCATTAATCGAAAATGCATTAATTTAATATAAACAAAATTAACAAACAAAATAGTTATCTATTTTCCATTTTTCAATTTTAGAAAATTTTAAATTAATTGGTAAAAATAAAAAAATCAATTTTCAATTACTATGGTTAAATTGAAGAAGGTTTTACCACACTAATCGAGTATTATGCAGGCAATAATCGAATAAAAAATTTAAAAACCTGGGAAGTGTTCTGACAAAGGATGGAAAGAGCGACATTGAGATCCAGAGTTTTATTGGCTTGGCCAAAGATAAATTTTTCAAGCTAACCAGAGTACTGAGACACAGAAAAATATCTCTGGAAACAAATAAAAGAGTGCTGGATTACTATGTGATATCTGTTCTTTCATATGGATGTGAATGTTGGACAATCACATCAAAGATGAAGAAGAGGCTCGAGGAAGCAGAAATGTGGTTTTAGAGAAGGATGCTGAAGATACCAAGGATTGAGCACATGAGCAACAATGAGGTGTTGGAGAAGATGCAAATGAGAAGAAATCTCAAACTTAACATCAGGAAGAGACAGATGAGGTTCCAAAAACATGTAATGAGGAAGGGAGCCTGGAAAATTTAATACTCACAGGATGAATAAAAGGAAAGAGAGACAGGGGAAAGTAGCACAAGACCTACTTAATAGGCCTGAGCAAATGGATGGTGAAGCAGGGTTTGGGAAAGATACCAAGAGGAAAAATATTGAGAGCAACAATAGACAAGGTCAAGCGGAATTCCATTCATCCCCTATGTCCTGAAAGGACATGGCACATGAAGAAGAAAAAACAAATTTTAGTTTAAAAAATTTCAATGCACTAATATTACTTATTAATTAAAAGCATAAAACTGACAAAAACCTTATCAGTTAAGTATCATTAATAGCAACAAATTTCTACATCATTACTTGAACTATAACTATGAAGAAAATTTAAGAGAATTGATTTTATTGCATTTGCACATATGTAGTTAACTTTGGCAGGAAATGACTGATTTTCAATGCCTCCAAAATGAAACTGCTTTCTTTTAATCATCTTAGAGAACCTTTTTTGCCTTCCATCAGTATGGCTGATGCTAACCTCTTGTTAGGGCGCTGCTCCTATTTGACTACAAATGGACTGTTCCCATTGCTATATATAGCAATGGTGGATTCTCTACAGGGAGTTATAGAAAGTCACTTGAGAGTCTCTAATGAGTTACTGAAGAGTCAGTGCGAGTCAGTGAAGAGTTAGTCACACTTCCGGTGGCATACCGGAAGTAATCACGTATACACACGTCTTACGACGGTTTGGACTCTTGTATCTTTTCTATTGTAAATATTACTCATCACTTCTGTACATACTAACCGTCTTTCCACGGAATACAACTTATATTCTGATTCTGTTGTTGAGTTATTCATTTATACTTGGTGACATAACACCTCTAGAGGGTGGATATTTTCCCCTGACATGAAAGATTAAACTGAACCAATTGCTAGGTCTGCTGCTAAAAAAATCCAGTGTCATGCTCAAAAATGTTTTTCACCAGAACTTACTTTGCACATTTATAAGTCTACCATTCACTCATGCATTAAATACTGCTGCCACATTTAGGCTAGTGCTTCTGTTATATATTTAGAGATACTTGATAAAATACAAAGAAAAATCTGCCAAGTCATAATCTGGCATCTTAACTTCAGACACATTCCCAACACTGTAATGTAGCTTCCATGTGCCTTTTCTATAAATATTTGCATGGCAATTTTTCTGATGAGCTTTCCTCTTTGGTACTTAGACTTTATGAAGTGAAATGCAGTACTAGATTGGCAGCAAGGTCTCATCACTTTACAGTTGAAATGGCTACGTTCTGTTATAATCTTTCTAAAACCAGATCTTCTTATGCTTAGTGTTATACAAATTTCTATCACTATCCAGATGTGAAAACTCTGAAACCCAAGGCTCAACTAAAAACTTAATGAACTGTGAATAGGCTCCATACATAGCTTCCACTTCACTTGCATACTCAAAGAAAAATAGAATCCAGAATTTTCACCAATAGCAATCACTCCTGCCTAAAAAAAACAAAGAAAAACTGAAGTCAATCTGAGCCTAAGAAAAGGTCATCAAACTCCATCAAAGGGACATCTTAGATAGTCTGCTGGTACACCAGCTATTATTCACAATGCTCATTGACAACAACCTCCTGTTTCTAATGATACTCATGAAAGGCCGTTGCCACAGTAACTCACTCTTCTGCCATGTGAATGGCTTTTATGATTCCACTTATCTTTTTCTTTCAATGAGTGACATTCACACCAATTTACCACTTGTATTATTTTTTTGTTAATACAATTATTTATTTCCTAAACCTTCATCATTTCTTCTTTGTTCTGCCACCATACACTTAATATAACAACTGATGTCAGAAATATGTGGGTGGAACAAGAAAATGGTCTGTATTTACTCACCATGAAATGCTAGAAATAATCAAACAGCAATGAGCCACCATTCTCAAACTGAAAACTGACCTAAAATCCACAAGCAAACAACAAGCCAGAATCATTGACAAACTTTAAACAGAACTTTAGGAAATGCTGATTGCTCTCACCTTTACCTCAGTCAGGATTACACATACATACAGACTATGAACTGCTCATGCAACTACAATCCTTACATGAGGCCATGCATGATGTAAAACATTTTCATCCAGGTAACGATGTCAATCAGTTCATAACTGATTTAAACAAAACATCCACAATTCACATAAATCACAAGCTTGCACATTATCTGAGGATGGAAACAGAGTTTGTTAAAATTGATAAACAACTTCAACATATTCCAACGGATGAAGGATTCACAACAGACCACGTCCTCATCCAAGCAGTTGAGGGCCTACCTGCTAAGAACCTACAGAAGTGAAACAATGAACTTTCAGCACCTTAGCCAAGTGTGGAACCTGCAGCAAAAAGATCACCAAATTTTCAGGCTGGCTTGAGACCACAATCAGAGAAGCAGCAGTCCATATAAAGTTGAAGTTTCAGATAGACAACAACAGCTCTGAAATAGCACCAACACCATTTTTTCTCTGATGGGGCATGAGTGAAAAATTAAGGCAAGTACTCCAAACATATACCCTCAACTCATAAAGATGATGGACAGCCACTACTTGGTGGGTGGTACAGCAAATGATGCCCAACACCAACACTATCCCCAACCTAACTGCAGACATAATGTACATGCAAAAACAGTGAACACAAATGAATCAAGGTGTTCATCAGGATCTTGCCAACCTGAAGCATCAAATACAACAGATACACTAACAGTTAAATTTCCCAATGCATGGCAAAAACACCTCTACAAGAATGAGGCACAATGACATAACCCCAAGATGAACACAGAAATACATGCCTGCAAACAACTCCAATACAGAGTCAACTGTTCTGTTTGCAAAAACTACATGAGTAGCCATGCATGTTTCAAGAGCAAAAATTGCCCTTACTTCCACCCTCCACATGCTCAAGCACACATTGCAACCATATATGCAAACACACCTATAACAGCAACAGACCAACCTGAAGACACAAACTAATTTCATGAAATGGATTTTTGGTCAAGGCCAAATGAGATCCAACAAATCCAACATAATATCATCTCCTCGGTGATACCACTAGGTATAAGCCTTCCTCGTCACTGAATGCGGTCACCTTGGCAAACCTGAACATCATCTCCTCGATGACACCACCCAGCAACAAGCCTTTATCATCACCAAACACCATCACCCCAGCAAATCTAAATACCACCCACTTGAGGACACTGAATATCATCTCCTCGATGACACCACCCAGCAACAAGCCTTTATCATCACCAAACACCATCACCCCAGCAAATCTAAATACCACCCATTTGAGGACACTGAACATCATCTCCTCGATGACACCACCCAGCAACAAGCCTTTATCATCACCAAACACCATCACCCCAGCAAATCTAAATACCACCCATTTGAGGACACTGAATATCATCTCCTCGATGACACCACCCAGCAACAAGCCTTTATCATCACCAAACACCATCACCCCAGCAAATCTAAATACCACCCACTTGAGGACACTGAATATCATCTCCTCGATGACACCACCCAGCAACAAGCCTTTATCATCACCAAACACCATCACCCCAGCAAATCTAAATACCACCCACTTGAGGACACTGAATATCATCTCCTCGATGACACCACCCAGCAACAAGCCTTTATCATCACCAAACACCATCACCCCAGCGAATCTAAATACCACCCATTTGAGGACACTGAACATCATCTCCTCGATGACACCACCCAGCAACAAGCCTTTATCATCACCAAACACCATCACCCCAGCAAATCTAAATACCACCCACTTGAGGACACTGAATATCATCTCCTCGATGACACCACCCAGCAACAAGCCTTTATCATCACCAAACACCATCACCCCAGCAAATCTAAATACCACCCATTTGAGGACAGTGAACATCATCTCCTCGATGACACCACCCAGCAACAAGCCTTTATCATCACCAAACACCATCACCCCAGCAAATCTAAATACCACCCACTTGAGGACACTGAATATCATCTCCTCGATGACACCACCCAGCAACAAGCCTTTATCATCACCAAACACCATCACCCCAGCAAATCTAAATACCACCCATTTGAGGACACTGAACATCATCTCCTCGATGACACCACCCAGCAACAAGCCTTTATCATCACCAAACTCCATCACCCCAGCAAATCTAAATACCACCCACTTGAGGACACTGAATATCATCTCCTCGATGACACCACCCAGCAACAAGCCTTTATCATCACCAAACACCATCACCCCAGCAAATCTAAATACCACCCACTTGAGGACACTGAATATCATCTCCTCGATGACACCACCCAGCAACAAGCCTTTATCATCACCAAACACCATCACCCCAGCAAATCTAAATACCACCCATTTGAGGACACTGAACATCATCTCCTCGATGACACCACCCAGCAACAAGCCTTTATCATCACCAAACACCATCACCCCAGCAAATCTAAATACCACCCACTTGAGGACACTGAATATCATCTCCTCGATGACACCACCCAGCAACAAGCCTTTATCATCACCAAACACCATCACCCCAGCAAATCTAAATACCACCCACTTGAGGACACTGAATATCATCTCCTCGATGACACCACCCAGCAACAAGCCTTTATCATCACCAAACACCATCACCCCAGCAAATCTAAATACCACCCATTTGAGGACACTGAACATCATCTCCTCGATGACACCACCCAGCAACAAGCCTTTATCATCACCAAACACCATCACCCCAGCAAATCTAAATACCACCCATTTGAGGACACTGAACATCATCTCCTCGATGACACCACCCAGCTACAAACATTCCTTGTTGCCAAATACCTTCACCTCAACATGTCCGAATATCATCCCAATGACACCAGCTACAATCCTTCCTCATTGCTAATGCCATTACCTTGGCAAATCCAACAGAATACATTCTTCCTTAATGAGACCATGTAGATGACTGCTACTACCTTCAGGTCTACCAGCAAGCAAAGACTTGAACCGCACAAGCAAGTTATTTCAACTCTGAAAACAGTGACTCCGATTTTGCACATAAATGAATCAGTAGTAATTTTTTGTAGAAACACAGGCTGATCAATCACACCAACCACTCATCACCTCAACAACTCACTGCCATCCCCTCAGCAACATAACTTTCTCAAACTACCCAACTGGAACATTTCCCACAATGACCCAAGTGCTTCCAGCATGCTGATAAATGCTTTACTGCGACAAGTTCACCAACATATTGCCCAAGCAAACAATGAGGCCAACTACAATACAAACAAACAGCTAAATCAGCTTATTTATAAAGATCCCACGCATATCAGAGACAAGGTTTTAGACTACAGACCTCATTCAGCCATTGTTCACAGATCACATTTGCCTCAGACAGGTAGTTGTTAAGTCGTCAAGATGAATGACATGGTATTCCAAATTCAGATGGTCTTGGTGAAACTAGTTGGGTCCATCCATCACCTTGTACCTCAGCCTGACCACCATATTTATACAAACTTGCCCTCTTCCCCACAGACTCTCCAAGCAACACACAACTTGGCACATCCTTCATCTAACAACCATATAAACAATGAGCGATCTAGCAATCTCACATAATTATTGGTCCAATATTCTATAGAAGAAATCCCAAAAGAGAAACAAGGTCAGTTACCAAAACATTTAAAAAGTTTCATAATGCACTGAAAAAAAAAATTACATACCATGCTGAGCAACACCGCATCATATATACATCTCACCAACTCATCAGTGAATCAGAATAAGATCTAAGGGAGCTGTTATAATCTTTCTAAAACCAGATCATCTTATTCATGTTGCACAAATTTCTACCACTGACCAGATGTAAACACTCTAAAACTCAAGGCTCAACTACAAACTTAGTGAACTGTGCATAGGATCTGCACATAGCTTCTGTTTCACTGAAATACTCAAAGAAAGCTCACTGGTGCCCCTTATATATGAATTTACTTGAACCACAAGATTAGCAACCTAGTTACACCCTTTTACTATGAAACCAAAAAGATATAAATGCAAATTCTACTCCAGCAGTTCTTTTCTTGCACTTCCCACCTGTAGAATTCCCTTCCATTTACTCACTTCCCCGACAGCTACAATCTCCAAGAATTTAAATGTAAAGTCAATAGTCATCTCCTATCTCACTAACTTGCATCCTCTCTCTCATGCTCTCATCTCATTTCAGCAGTATTCTCATCCCTCTCCTACCTGCTTCCTGACACCCCCTGTATTCTGTCACACCTTCTCATAACTTTCCGCCTATATAACCCATGCACAACAGTGGCAGTATAATGCCTTGCTTGGGGCAATATGATTATTAAAAAAAAAAATATTCCAGAATTTTCATCAATAGCAACCACCCTTGCCTAAAGAAATAAAGAAAAATTGAAGGGAACCTGAGCCTAAGAAAAGGATATAAAAACTCATGAAAGGGATTACTTATGCAGTCAGCTGGCACACCAGCTATGATTTACAATGCTCATTGACAGTGATCTATCTCCAATGACACCCACAGAAGGCCACTGACACAGTAATTCACAACACACACTTCCTCTCCTATACATATGAACAACTTTTATGCTTCTACTTATCTTTCTTTCAATGAGAGGCATTCGCACAGATTTACCACTTGTATTATTTTTTCCTTATAACAGTTATTTATTTCCTAAAGACCTCATCAGAGATGAAGGAGAGGCAGCATGAAATGTGGTTTTACAGAAGGATGCTAAAGATGCCATGGATGGAGCATACAATGAGGTGTTGGAAAGGATGCAAATGAGAAGAAAATGGATATTAAATATCAAGAAGAGACAAATGAGGTTCCTGGGACACATAATGAGGAAGATCTGAGCAAATGGTTGGTAGAGCAGAGCTTAGGAGTGATACCAAGAGAAAAAATATTGAAAGCGACAAGAGACAGAGCCAAGTAGAAGTCCATGATTGCCTGTATCCTGAAGGGACTCAGCACATGAAGAAGAAAAACCTTTGTGATTTCTTCTTTGTTCTGCAACCATACAATTAATATAACACTTCTATGTTAGCAGTTATTCTCTCTCACTTCTTGCATGTGGAACTCTCCAGAGGTCTCTTGCTTTCCTGTCAACTTCGATCATCAAAAATTTAAATGCAATATCAACCATTATTTTCTATCTTCTTAATTCCTGTTATTTTATTATTTTGTCTCCTTATTAGTATTTTTTCTCATATTTTCTAACACTTGCATCTTAGTAGCTTTATTGTATTGCTTGGGGTGAGATGATTAAAAAAATTTAAATATCCACAGTATCCTTTTAAGGTGTAAAGTTTCCAAATAATTTTTCCCTTTTAAGAAAGACAAGAAATATAATTTGTCCAAAAGGAGCAAAAAAAATTTTCACAAGGCAAAAAGGATTCAATTTTATGAGGAATTCATAATTTACCTTCAGGGTTAGATTAGAAAACAGATGACAAAATTAACATCTATTTTTTTCTTTTTTTTCAAATATCAATTTGTACTAACCTTCATTTTCCTTTTTTAAATTCTAAATGAAAATTAGCAGTGATGTGATCAGTGCAATTTGAACAATAAAATTCATTATCAGATTTTAGTTCATGCTGTAAAGTCTGTAATAACTTCTGAACACAAATGCTTTTTGTGTTATTTAAACCAAGTAGAGTAATTCCATTTCGCACACACGTATTCAGAAAACTGAATAATTTTTCACTGTTTTTATCTGAAGCCAATTTTACTTGTTTTTTTTTTCTGTAGAAATATAATTAACAAACTCATGTTTTTAACCACCCAATCTGTTCTTATCACTGAGAGTGATTTCTTATAATTCTTTATCACGATATAAAATTTATATTGTGCTTGTTGATTAATATATTTATTAGAAAAACAAATTATAACAATTTCTTTTTCTTCAGAGAAAATATGGTTTTATCAAGAATTTTGACAAATTTTAATACCAAATATCTAGTGATAATATTCCAATTTTAAATTTCTTGGCAAGTAATACTTGTAAAGTCCCCCCTAATCTAAATGATGTGAATAACAGATAAAGAATTTATATTCAGTTTCTGAGAAACTCTTTTTAAAAACTTGGTTATTCATTAAGTTTCAGAGTCAAGAATTTGGCAATAAAAGTTGAATTGAATCTCCCAAACCTAACCTCTTCAGATGTTGCTTAAATATTATTAATTAGCGATGTTAAATTGGAACTTGCATTGTTAATTTTCAAGCAAAATTTGGAGCGCTTAGGTGCAATGTGCATCAATGCATTTTAAGTTGTCTGAATTAAGTAAAAACATTTAAACATCAAAATTCTTCTACGTTATTTTAATATGAAATATAAATATATTTATATGTCTCTAGTTACATTTTCCTGTAAATAAAAATCAACACTAGATTGTATCAAATTATTTAAATAGCAAAATGTGAACTTTTTCTTTTTTTGGTTTCCATTTATATCACTGACATTCCTTGAAATTAAGAAATGATATTTTAATGCATTGGCCAACTTCAACATCTAAACATTTCTTTAAATATTAATTTGTGCAAAATTTAAATTTCGTACAGAATGATAATGTGCACTTTTAAAAAATTCCAGTCACATGATCAAAGCAACATAGGAATCAAAATTATATGTTGGGACCTGATTCTCATATTTAACCCATCAGTGTTTTCAAAATGAGGCTTTTTCTAGTAATTTTAGCATTAAAAAAACTTCACCTACTTTTTTTTAATTCAGTCACAATTATTTGCATAACTTAAAAAAGTATAGCATTTTCTTTTAATTTAACTTTGAAGAATATAAATAAGGTCTTTATTTTATTTTTTTAAATGTTGTTAACAGTTATGTTTGAATTTCAAAATTAATTCAGATGTATGAATATAAAAGAGGTATGTATCATTAAAAATTTAAATAACTTTATATATCAAACTAACATGAAATTATTTTGATGATCAAGCTAACCAAATTTAGTCTATTATAGGTATATACTCTTTGGGCATTTTAAGATCTTCAAATAAAATAATGTGAGCTGCCAACACAATTATACCATGTATGTACAGAGCAAATATAACCTTTAAAAAGCTTTTTTTTTCTCAACTGGTCTGGTCAAAGATCAATATAAAAAGTAATTACTTTCATTACCTTGTTTGTACTTAGAAAAGGAAAAATCATGATAGTATGACTTAAAATAATGTTGAATATAGTGTGACTGTGTAATGTTAATGTTTTGTTCTGGATAATGAAGTTCCCATTTAATGAACTGCATGGGAAAATGTTTTAATGCTCTTTTTCTTCTTCTAAGTGACATGTCTCTTCAGGATGTTAGCAATCATGGCTTTCCATAATTTTCTGTCATGTGTAGCTCTTAATAAATTTTGTCTTTTTGTTATCACTCCTAAACATTGTTCAACTATCCGCTTACTCAAGCTTATTAGGTAGGTTATGCATTGCTTTCCTCTTGCCTTCACTAAGTCCTGTGAGCATCAAATTTTCCAAATCTTTTTTTCTCATTACATGCCCTAAAAATTTCATCTATCTCTTCTTGATGTTAAATAAAAGTGTCCTTTTTTTTTTCAATTTTCTCTAAGATTTTATAATTTCTCACATGTTCAATCCATGGTATTATCAGCATCCTTCTGTAGAATCACATTTCTATTGATCCAACCATATCATGTTGAAGCATTGTTTCCTATATAATCACCAAAGTTAAGCAATGTTGAGCTTGGTCAGTACTTAGGTAAGAGACTACTTGCAACTAACAGGTACTGTAAGCTTAGAGGTGTGGGTGGTGTAATAGATAATGGGTTGGAATAGTTGATCAGCAAGATGAGTTTCAATTCCATTTGGGCTTGTATTCACTTATGTGGAAATACTCTAGGGAAAGAAATAAATCCACTTCTTTCCCCCTCCAGTTATGCATTAATTAGTAAAACTTGAATCACTAAAACCATTATTATCTCCAAAAATAAATAAATAATAAAGTAAAATTATATAAAAAAAAATATTTAAATTCCAACATTAAATCTAAATCTAAACTTATAAATGGAACTTTGTCTGTGTGTGTGTGTGTGTGTGTGTGTGTGTGTATCCGTTACCTATAGACTTCAAAACAGCTGAACCAATTTTTTTGAAAATTTACACTGTTGTACTATACGCATCTGTGAGTGTTCTTAGCTAGGTTTTGTGTTGAGGTACCCCCGATAAATATCAATAATCAAAAGAATTGAATTATAGAAGGAGGAGTCCGATTTTAATCAAATTTCATACACTCATAGACAAAGACATAAGAAACGATATTCAGAAATTTCAAGGTTGCAGTTCTTCCAATAGTGCAGAAAATCGATAATATATATATATATATAAAAGGCAAGATGTTTGTGTGTGTGTCTGTTTATCTGCCTGTATGTCTGCATTTTTTTCAGCCCTTTTATTTTAGTTTTTGCTTTGGGTTTGGCTCTAAGTAGGTATAATTGTAGTTTTTAGTCTCAGCCATGATAACATTTACTCAGCGGACTTATTTAGCCTTCAAAATTCAGTTTATGACAAAAAAAACTTATTTGTTATCGATACCAGGAAATCAACAATGACTTTCATCCATTCATTTTTCTTTCAGTCTATAGTTTCACTCTAACTGGAAACAACTATTGCTTTTTTTAGTCTTTCGAGCCAACATCTAAAGAGTCTGAGCTCCAGGACCATGGATTAGTTTTAAAGACTACATTACACCCAAGCAACACCAGGCTATACTGCTAGTAACTCATAGAAGTTGATATGCTGCTAAACAAAAGTGACCAACCAACATTTCTGTTGCTTCTTCATCTGTGAGGAAAATGTCCAGCATTCACTGCCATACAAGATAACTAATATGATATAAGAGTTCTGTATTCTTTTCTTTGTTTCTAACGATATTTTTTTGTTTGTTGATAGCTGTTAAAAGGAAACTTTTACCATCCTCATGTAATTTCAGATCTTCCTGTTACACTTCTCAGATATTTGAATTGTTATACTTATTTGAGTTATTTGTTTGAGTTATTTAATTTCACTTAAAGAATAGTACTTTTATCTCTATAATTTCCTAAGAATTCAGATTAGGAAAAGCAAAATTATATGAAGCAATATCTAATTAAACTAAATTAACTTAAAAGACTTAATATCAAATATTGATTAATCAGAATCTAAATAGATAATAAATAAATGTTAGTGGTGTGTAGCCAACCATGAAAGTCATTTCACCTGAGAAAAATGTTGTTATATCTTTTAAATAGCCATACAAGTATTTGAGGTTGTTATTTACTAGACTGATCACAGGGCACAACAAAAATTGTCTTTTAACAAATGTTGAGTTCTTTTTTTTCTTCAATAAACAAACATGTTTCCTGTTTAGGATGCGGTTTCTGGTTTTCTCTTTTCCAATCTTCTCACTCTTTTTTTTTCAATTGGAGTAGATAGACCAAACTATCGCCCGGTTCACACTCCACCCACGTCTATTGAACAGGTGAAGAGGCTCATCCCCTGTTTCCTGTTTAGGATGCGGTTTCCGGTTTTCTCTTTTCCAATCTTCTCACTCTTTTTTTTCATTGGAGTAGATAGACCAAACTATCGCCCGGTTCACACTCCACCCACGTCTTTTGAACAGGTGAAGAGGCTCATCCCCTGTTTCCTGTTTAGGATGCGGTTTCCGGTTTTCTCTTTTCCAATCTTCTCACTCTTTTTTTTTCAATTGGAGTAGATAGACCAAACTATCGCCCGGTTCACACTCCACCCACATCTTTTGAACAGGTGAAGAGGCTCATCCCCTGTTTCCTGTTTAGGATGCGGTTTCCGGTTTTCTCTTTTCCAATCTTCTCACTCTTTTTTTCAATTGGAGTAGATAGACTAAACTATCGCCCAGTTCACACTCCACCCACGTCTATTGAACAGGTGAAGAGGCTCATCCCCTGTTTCCTGTTTAGGATGCGGTTTCCGGTTTTCTCTTTTCCAATCTTCTCACTCTTTTTTTCAATTGGAGTAGATAGACTAAACTATCGCCCGGTTCACACTCCACCCACGTCTATTGAACAGGTGAAGAGGCTCATCCCCTGTTTCCTGTTTAGGATGCGGTTTCCGGTTTTCTCTTTTCCAATCTTCTCACTCTTTTTTTTTCAATTGGAGTAGATAGACCAAACTATCGCCCGGTTCACACTCCACCCACATCTATTGAACAGGTGAAGAGGCTCATCCCCTGTTTCCTGTTTAGGATGCGGTTTCCGGTTTTCTCTTTTCCAATCTTCTCACTCTTTTTTTTTCAATTGGAGTAGATAGACTAAACTATCGCCCGGTTCACACTCCACCCACGTCTATTGAACAGGTGAAGAGGCTCATCCCCTGTTTCCTGTTTAGGATGCGGTTTCCGGTTTTCTCTTTTCCAATCTTCTCACTCTTTTTTTCAATTGGAGTAGATAGACTAAACTATCGCCCGGTTCACACTCCACCCACGTCTATTGAACAGGTGAAGAGGCTCATCCCCTGTTTCCTGTTTAGGATGCGGTTTCCGGTTTTCTCTTTTCCAATCTTCTCACTCTTTTTTTTTCAATTGGAGTAGATAGACCAAACTATCGCCCGGTTCACACTCCACCCACATCTTTTGAACAGGTGAAGAGGCTCATCCCCTGTTTCCTGTTTAGGATGCGGTTTCCGGTTTTCTCTTTTCCAATCTTCTCACTCTTTTTTTTTCAATTGGAGTAGATAGACCAAACTATCGCCCGGTTCACACTCCACCCACATCTTTTGAACAGGTGAAGAGGCTCATCCCCTGTTTCCTGTTTAGGATGCGGTTTCCGGTTTTCTCTTTTCCAATCTTCTCACTCTTTTTTTTTCAATTGGAGTAGATAGACCAAACTATCGCCCGGTTCACACTCCACCCACGTCTTTTGAACAGGTGAAGAGGCTCATCCCCTGTTTCCTGTTTAGGATGCGGTTTCCGGTTTTCTCTTTTCCAATCTTCTCACTCTTTTTTTTTCAATTGGAGTAGATAGACCAAACTATCGCCCGGTTCACACTCCACCCACATCTTTTGAACAGGTGAAGAGGCTCATCCCCTGTTTCCTGTTTAGGATGCGGTTTCCGGTTTTCTCTTTTCCAATCTTCTCACTCTTTTTTTTTTCAATTGGAGTAGATAGACTAAACTATCGCCCAGTTCACACTCCACCCACGTCTATTGAACAGGTGAAGAGGCTCATCCCCTGTTTCCTGTTTAGGATGCGGTTTCCGGTTTTCTCTTTTCCAATCTTCTCACTCTTTTTTTTTTCAATTGGAGTAGATAGACTAAACTATCGCCCGGTTCACACTCCACCCACGTCTATTGAACAGGTGAAGAGGCTCATCCCCTGTTTCCTGTTTAGGATGCGGTTTCCAGTTTTCTCTTTTTCAATCTTCTCACTCTTTTTTTTTCAATTGGAGTAGATAGACTAAACTATCGCCCGGTTCACACTCCACCCACGTCTATTGAACAGGTGAAGAGGCTCATCCCCTGTTTCCTGTTTAGGATGCGGTTTCCGGTTTTCTCTTTTCCAATCTTCTCACTCTTTTTTTCAATTGGAGTAGATAGACTAAACTATCGCCCGGTTCACACTCCACCCACGTCTATTGAACAGGTGAAGAGGCTCATCCCCTGTTTCCTGTTTAGGATGCGGTTTCCGGTTTTCTCTTTTCCAATCTTCTCACTCTTTTTTTCAATTGGAGTAGATAGACTAAACTATCGCCCGGTTCACACTCCACCCACGTCTATTGAACAGGTGAAGAGGCTCATCCCCTGTTTCCTGTTTAGGATGCGGTTTCCGGTTTTCTCTTTTCCAATCTTCTCACTCTTTTTTTTTTCAATTGGAGTAGATAGACTAAACTATCGCCCGGTTCACACTCCACCCACGTCTATTGAACAGGTGAAGAGGCTCATCCCCTGTTTCCTGTTTAGGATGCGGTTTCCGGTTTTCTCTTTTCCAATCTTCTCACTCTTTTTTTTTCAATTGGAGTAGATAGACTAAACTATCGCCCGGTTCACACTCCACCCACCTCTATTGAACAGGTGAAGAGGCTCATCCCCTGTTTCCTGTTTAGGATGCGGTTTCCGGTTTTCTCTTTTTCAATCTTCTCACTCTTTTTTTTTCAATTGGAGTAGATAGACTAAACTATCGCCCGGTTCACACTCCACCCACGTCTATTGAACAGGTGAAGAGGCTCATCCCCTGTTTCCTGTTTAGGATGCGGTTTCCGGTTTTCTCTTTTCCAATCTTCTCACTCTTTTTTTTTTCAATTGGAGTAGATAAACCAAACTATCGCCCGGTTCACACTCCACCCACGTCTATTGAACAGGTGAAGAGGCTCATCCCCTGTTTCCTGTTTAGGATGCGGTTTCCGGTTTTCTCTTTTCCAATCTTCTCACTCTTTTTTTTTCAATTGGAGTAGATAGACTAAACTATCGCCCGGTTCACACTCCACCCACGTCTATTGAACAGGTGAAGAGGCTCATCCCCTGTTTCCTGTTTAGGATGTGGCTTCCGGTTTTCTCTTTTCCAATCTCTTCAATCTTATGTAGCCCCCTGTACATCAGTGGCATTACTGCCTTGCTTGGGGTGATATGATTAAAAAAAAAAACATGTAGTAATGAATATCACTAAATCGGTACGAGAAATTAAGAGTAAGCAGTAGAATGTAAACTTAAACCACTACAAATAACCAGGCCCATCACTGTTTTGAGAGTGGTAATTTATGTAAGAGAGGTAATGGATACTAATTGTACATTAAAATTAGTTTATATTTTTTTCTTAATGGTGGGAGTGATAAATAATTTTCTTGGAGGATCTGACACACTGCTCCAATCCTACCTAAGTGATTGGCCTGCCAACAACCATGCATATAAAATTAATGCTATGCACCTGATATTAAAATGAGTAGTCCCATATTGAACTTTATCTTGCACAAGGCCATAATAATGAGGTACTTTACTTGATAAAGGCTGGATTTTTCTCACAAATAGTTTTTTTTAAGAATAACTTAATAACCACTAATATTAAATAAATACGGAAAAGAAACTAAATGTATGATGACAAATGTCACATACTTGATATCAAAATATAAAAAATGAGTATATAATACAGCAATAAGAGTAGATAGGTTCACCTGTCATCCAATTTACACTATGTGCATTGTGGTGCAGTAGATATCGGCTTGGAACGAGAAATCGGGGTGCCGAGTTCGAATTCCAGTTGAATTCCTTGCATTCACTTCCGTGCAAATACCCTTGGGAAAGGTATTAATCTGGCTCTTCCTTCCAGTTATGGGTTAAATAACAGGACAGATTGGGTTCTATAGCCTTGGCTGGTAACCAGTCTACCAAAGAAAGCAATGGCAACCTACTGCGGGAAAATCTTCTGCCCAGTCAGTCATGTCTCTTTCGAGACATGATCACCCAAGCCTGTTTTACGTATGGCACTTAACTGACTGACCCTAGCCTTTTGGACAAGAGTGGAAGTTTATACCTTGTTTCCTGTTTAGGATTAGATTTCCAGTTTCTTCTGAAATTTTTTTCATTGTCCTTACTGCCAGTAGCCTCTTGTGTCTTAGTGGCATTATTGCCTCACTTAAGATGAATTAATTAAAAAAAATGTCAATGAGAAACAAATCAAAGTGAATAGTCTAAAAAACTGGTGTTTGATTCTTCTTCTTTATGTGCCATGTTCCTTTCCATTTACCCCTATTCCTTGTTGGTCTTAACATTTTTCTCATTCTGCCATCCTCTTGCTTAAACCATCAAGTATGTCTTGTGATGCTTTCTTCTGTTTCTCTCTCTCTATCAATCCTGTGGGAATCAGATTTCTCCCTCCTTCCACATTACATATCCCAGAAACTTCAGCTGTCTCTTCCTGATGCCAAGTGTAAATTTCCTTTTCATTTCATCCTTTCCAAAACCATGCTGTTGCTCACATGTTTGGTCCATGGTATCCTCAGCATCCTTCTGTAAAACCACATTTCTGTTATTTTGAGTCTTTTCTTCATCTTTGAGAGGATTACCCAGCATTCACTACCATAAATAAGGACAGTTCTTGCATAACAGTTCAGTACTCTTTTCTTTGTTTCTAACAAAATCTTTTTGCCTCTCAATGCTTTGCTTGAAATGCATCCTTGCCAATGTGCTTTCAGATCTCAGTATCGCACTTTTCATCCTCTGTCAGAACACTTCACAGGTATTTAAATTTCTGTACCTGTTTGATTTTAGTATTCTTGACCTGTAGTTAGCATTTTGGGAATCTCTTTCTGCTGATGACCATGCATTTAATTTTCTTATAGTTTATATATAGTCCTTTCTTTTCACTCCCCCTTGCTATCTTCTGTACAATATCCTGTCTTTTCCTTTCCATGTCTGCTATCAGCACTGTATCATCTGTGTATCTTACATTGTTCAGATTGTGGCTACCAATGATAAATCCTGGCAGGACTTCTAGCTTTCTCAGAATTGTTTTGCTGTACAAGTTGAATAGATTTGGTGAGAAGACACATCCTTGTCTTTCATGTTTTTCTATTTTTGTATATCTGCTGAATTCATTTCTTGTCCATATTGATGCAGTTCACTGCCAGTATAGGCTATTGATAATGCTAATGCATTTCCCAAATATGTTGAGGTTGCTGAGCAACTCTATCAAATCTTTGTGGCATATGTTGTCAAATGCCTTTGCATAATTTATAAAAACCAGGTACATGTTCTTCTACCTTTGTCTTTCTCATAACATTTTGAGCATGAATATTAAGTTCCTTGTTCGAGTGTCTTTGATGAACACATTGTTCTTGTCTTATCTCTGGGCTGATTCTGCTGCACACTCTGTTCCTCAGAATCTGGATGATGAGTTTTGTTATATGGCTCATTAAGCTGATTGTTTATTGGAGTTCTCATTTCTTTGTGCCTGGCTTCTTACACAGTGCTATAAAACATTGATATACTTAGATCTTACTGTATATTACCATTATACAGCATGTCTTTTGTCTTGTTAGTTTCTTTATTTTTTTATGTTTATCTCCTTTATTTGTTGTGCTCAATTGCTCTATTTCTGTACATTTGTCATTGAGCTAGTCTTCTTTAGCCTGCCTGCCTGCATTTGCTCATTATTTCCTTATGTAGTTTCCATTATTTCATTCTATGTCTTGGCATTGTTTTCTGTTTTCTTTCTATCATGTCAAGAATTTCATTAGTGATCCATGTCTTTTTTTCTCCTATGTCCATTTTCTTTTGGGATGGTGTTTGCTGATGTCCCTAGAGAAACCTCTGCAGGTTCAGGTTGTTTACAGGTTTGTTGTATTGCAATCTGGGTGCTGCGTTAGGCTTCTTCAATCTCCAGAGTTTCATCCTTAGTTTGTACTAGCAGTATAGCCCAGCGTTGCTCGGGTATAATGAAAGCTTTAAAACTAATCCATGGTCCTGGAGCTCAGACTCTTTGGATGTTGACATGAAAAACTAAAAAGCAATAGTTGTTTCCAGTTAAAGTGAAACTGTAGACTGAAAGAAAAATGTATGGATGTTAATCAAATTTTGATTTCCTGGTATCAATATCAAATAAGTTTACTCATCGTAAACTGAATTTTGAAGGCTAAATAAGTCCTCTGAGTAAATGTTATCATGGCTGAGACTAAGAACTACAATTATACCTACTTAGAGCCAAACCCGAAGCAAAAACTAAAATAAAAGGGCTGAAAAAATACAGACATACAGGCATATAAACAGACACACACACAAACATCTTGCCTTTTATATATACATATTATCAATTTTCTGCACTATTGTAAGAACTGCAACCTTGAAACTTCTGAATATCATTTCTTATGTCTTTGTCTATGAGTGTATCAAAATTGATTAAAATCGGATCACTCCTTCTATAACCCGATTTTTTCGATTATCGATATTTATTGGGGGTACCTCAACACAAAACCTAGCTAAGAACACTCACAGACGCTTATAGTACATTTCGGAGTCTATAGGTAATACACACATACAGACAAAGTTCCATTTATAAATAAGTTTAGATTAGATAGATATAACTGGGAGCTGGTCACTTCCACAACCAGCACTTGGATAGATTTTTAAGTAGAGAATAGTGTTCCTGAATCTCTTGTTGATAGTTATATAGTTGATTTGGTTTTTTGTTATTCCTCCTGGGCTTCTCCATGTCCATAATCATCTTCAGGATTCTTGAAACTAGGTGTTGGTTATTACCTGGTCATTTGCTGTACAACATTGGAATCATTTTTTCTGCAATTATTGCCATTTCCCACTTTAAAATTGCCCACTGTTTCTCCTTCTCTCTCTTTGCCAACTTTAGCATACAGGTCTCCCATGATAATTTTAATTTCTTTTGACTTGCACTGAGCTTTGTAGAGAAGGCATCAAGAAACCAATCCACTATTAATATCAAGAATAATCATGGATATGTGCAAAAAAATTATAAACCTTAATAACATGAAGGAGGTCAAGCCTATAGGAACAGACTCTTCACCTAGGAAGGAGTGGCATGTGCAACAGGTGTCACCTGACCGTCATCTAGTAATTGGTAGCACAAACAGCGTAGCGAGGACCAAATTCCTCAGAACTGACCCCTTGCCTAGAATGGAATGACATGAGTGACAGGTGTTATCAAACCATTATCTGTTGCACCAAAAAAAAAAAATTCTTGGTACATAGAACATCAGAACCTTAAACAACTGTGGACAGCTGGAAAATTTAAAGCAGATGAGCAGGTTAAACATCAACATATGTAAAATGAGATGGCTTAACAACAGAGACTTTGTCTGTGACAACCACACAGGCAGTGAAAATAACGATAAAGGAGTCAGCTTGATACTGGATCAAGAGATAAAAAATGCATTCTGTGATAGTGTCAATTATCAGAAGGAATTCTTGTGGTTAAACTGAAAGGGAAGCTCCTGAACTTATCTATTATCAAATCTTTTTTTTACTCCATGCTGATGTTTGATTGCTGAAATGATTATTCAAATGTAAATAAGTAAATATTTAAAATGATTTGATATAGGAAGTTATGATTATTAAGATAAGGGGAAAATCATTATCTTTCCTCCTTTTCCTCAGAATCTTCACTTCTTATCATCTTCTCTTCCATTCATTTCACAAACATTGTTGCCATTTCAACTGTAATCTACATTGAGTGGCTCCCTGTACTGAGTGAAATTCAGAAAAAATATTTAAATTACTTCTTAGAATACAGGACTGAAGAAGAAAAGGTTTCTGTTATATCTCAAAAGGAATTTGTCACTGAATATGTACAGAAGAAATTAATATTTGATGCTGAGGATAAAAAGAGACGACTGAAATTTCTAGAGCACATGATGAGGAAAAAGAGCTTAAAGAATTTGACATCCACAGAATATACTGGAGGCAAGAGGAAATCCATATATAGCCTACCTAATCAGCTTGTGTAAATGGCTAGAACAAGATTTAGAAGAGATAACCAAAAAAAAAAAAAATGATTAAAAAATAAAGGAGGACAGAAAGCTATGGAAAGCCATGATCATCCATGTTCTGAATGGAAAGAACATGGAAAATATTCTGGGATAAAAAAAGAGGCTAATACCAGTGAGAAAAAAAGAAAACTAAGACTGAGTTAATCTACTGAATGTTTTGTTGAATAAACAGGCAACTATAATAAATTGTTAATATATCAATTTTTGATAGCTTTTAGTGTACAAATAAAACACTTATTATCTGAAATTCCAGCCTGTGTTAAGGAAATTGGAAAAAAAAAATTACATATATCCTATTTTAATACAAATCAACCATTCCATTCTTATTCAATTATGCTCAACATTTTTAACCAACTTTTCAAGAGATTTTATGGATTAAATGTGAGCAAGTTAAAATTCTCACAAAATTAAGACATTACTCATACCATATTTCATGTAAATAGTTTTTCATTTCACCCCAAGCAAGGCAATAAAGCCACTAGTATGCAAAGGGGTTACTGAATATAAGAAGACAAAAAAAAGAACACCATACTTAGGGAAAGAGCACAAAAAAAGAACAGGAATTAAAACAGAAGATAATGATTGATATTGCATTTACATTTTTGAAGATCAAAGTTGACTAAAATTCAAAAAGCAAGAAGTTTGAGGGAAGAAACTGTTAGCAAAGAACTGATGATCATATCTAGACATTTTGACTGTAAAATGAGGCCTTTCTGCCAATCTAGTAGTACACTTGAATTCATAAAGTCTAGGTAACAAATTGGAATGAACAATTGTCATAAAAATATTTCTACAAAATACCCACTGAAGTTACATTATGGCAAAGGGAAAGGGACTTAAATCAACATGTCATGTCTGGTGCAGTAACACTGCAAATTCTTCTTTGGATTTTATCAAGAATCTCTAAAGATATAGCAGAAATACCAGTTCAGATGTGGCAGCAATATTCAATACATGGATAAATGGTAGACTTATGAATGTGTAAGATAGATGTACACTGTTTTAATTCCATTTTCTGCCATCATAGTAATCTGTATCTAGATACATACTCCTGGTTTTGAATTCATATTCACTAAATTTCTCTCTAGTTTCCTTGAAGACAGATTTTCACATCCTTTCATTGCAGAACCTTGCTTGTTTTGCTCATTTTTTCTAGAATGTCATTCCGAAAAATTGTGAGAAGGATTGTTTCCAGGTTTTTCATTTTTTGCTAAATCGTTCTGCCTCTTGCCCCATATTCACTTGCTGTATATTGTCAGCTGAGAGAGAATCTTGTCCATGTTTTATTTTCTCTAAATTCCCATACATAACATGAACAGCATCAAAATGTGTTTACCATCTTATGTCACACAGATGTTTGACTACAAAATCTTTTCCTAGAGATGGTGTCAATACATTCCGGTGATGAGTAGAACCAGTAAAAAATGAATACAGATACTGAACAAAGTCAAAGAATTTTACAGTCAGTCTGTAGACAACACTCTGCTGCTTTTACTCCCACCAAGTTCAGGGGGTATCCAGCACAGGAGATGTAGATGGCAAGCTCATTGAGTTAATGAATCCATTAGTATTTGTCTATATTTCTGAGATGAGAAATTTACATTATTCAAACTGTCCTCATCTTAATTGCCATTTGTATGATGTTTTGACCGTTGTACACTCTGGCCTTCTTCAGGTGCTAGGAATTTTGAACTGAACCTTTTATTACAATCACTGGGGCATATCATTCTCATTCCTTGTTATCTCCCTCTAACCCGACTCCCAAATTTACTTGTTCACCACTGCTGTCCTTTTGGACACATGACCCAGTAGATATAGAGATTTATTAGTTCTAGTGACCTAAAAAGTTGTGAGTTTAATATCAGGCTAGAGCAGGCCAAAATGTTAACCTAGATGAGAACAATAGTTCAAATAATGTAAACAGTGTTGATGAATCCATGCATGCAATCCAATATATTGTCCAGACATATTTGAGGCATTATTCTCTGACTGATTATGGCAGTTTGATAGCAGAATTTTGTTCCCATTAAGAAAATCCTCAGCAGAATCTATTAGATCCTTTGCTCCATGATAAAAGAGGAGAATGAATATCAAGAAACCTTCCACAGGCTTGCAACCTTTAATATATCTGAACTTATTTATAAATGAAACTTTGTCTGTGTGTGTGTCCGTGTCCAATACCTATAGACTCCAAAATGGCTAAACCGATTTTCTTAAAAATTTACACAGTTGTACTATAAGCGTCTGCAAGTGTTCTTAGCTAGGGTTTGTGTCGAGGTACCCCTGATAAATATCGAAAATTCATAATCAAAAAAATCGGGTTATAGAAGGAGTGGTTCGATTTTAATCAAATTTGATACACTCATAGACAAAGACATAAGAAATGATATTCAGAAGTTTCAAGGTTGCAGTTCTATCCTTGGATGACTTATTTGACTCTGATATTGGAAATCGATATCCTACCGGGTCTGATCAAAATCAGTTTTTCAGCCCTTTTATTTTAGTTTTTGCTTCGGGTTTGGCTCTAAGTAGGTATAATTCTAGTTCTTAGTCTAGGCCATACCATTTACTCAGAGAACTTATTTAGCCTTCAAAATTCAATTTACGATGAAAAAAAACTTATTTGATACCGATATCAGGAAATCAAAATTTGACTTACATCCATTCATTTTTCTTTCAGTCTACAGTTTTGCTTTAACTGGAAACAACTATTGCTTTTTAGTCTTTCATGCCAATGTCCAAAGAGTCTGAGCTCCAGGACCATGGATTAGTTTTAAAGCTTTCATTATACCCAAGCAACGCCAGGCTATACTGCTAGTCAGACAGTAAATGTCAATTGATCTGTATGTTTGTCTGGAGTGGAATCCACACTTATTGAATAATACTTTAACTCTTTTACTTCTTTAAGAACAGTAAAAAGAACTTATTGTCCAATTAATTCAATAAATTCATCAAAAATATTTGCAGAGATATATAATGGATTCTCTTTTCTGGGATTTCTATACATTTTGAGATGTTCTTCCAAGAAAGGGCCAAATTCACTCAGCAGATCTAGTATACAAAAATAGTTGCCAATTTTTGCTAACCCAATTATCTGATTTTCTCTACAAAATAAGAAACCTCCGGAGGAAAGAAAGTTAATTACAGAAACCACATGTGTCAACATTTATGCTAATATTCCTGCCCTGAGTGATGTTAAAGTAATAAAGAATCTACACTTCCAGTTTCTTTACACTTTATAAAGTATGCTATCATGCACTTTCGATGTTTTTCTTCATTTTCATATTCTAGAACAATATTGCAGTGCTTCCAGTTACTGAACCCTGATGTAGCAAAGAAAAATTCTTTCTTGAACAATAAACAACATACAACACATTACAAGGGACCTTAGGATGGTTTATAGAGTAGCCATTCATGTTTTGCACACTCAAAAGTACACAGTTTACATTTGAACACATTGCTTGTTAAATACCTGTCTTCATATTCTTTACTCCAGCTGTTTTAAACACTCTGCTTGACTTTGAAAGGTTGCTATCAAGATTCTGACATAAAGATGGCTCACTATCAGTCATCCATTGTATTAGTATCATTAATGTTCCATAGACCCAGATCTGTCTCCTGGACTGAAAACTCATTCACTGTTTCAGACTTGAGTATTTCTTTTTATAACATGTCACCACCAGGAGTAGCAGAAACAGACAATGGTAGTATGTCTGCTGAAACTAGTTTATTGGTAGCAAGAATGGATAAACATTACTCATGGCTGACACTACTGAAGTGGGTGCTATATCTGAAGCAATGGTATATGAGTCATTGCACCTGTGTTGAGCCACAATGTTGATTTTAGAAGTGTCCCACCTTTTCTTCTAAGCTCTCTTCTTCTACTGTGCTCCACTCAAAACATTACTTTTCATTTCTGTTGAAAGGGTTATTTACATGGAAATATATATCTTGAATATTTAGTTTTCAGTTCCACACCAGAATATAGAGTTATATAAGTGAGTTTGCAACAAGATGTAAATATTTTAACATTCTTCTTGCATAATGAACACATTCTTCCTTTAATTTTACAAATAGTAATTATTCTAAATTTGAATGCTCTACTGTGTGCTAATTCTCAAAACTGCCAGACAAGACCTAGAACTAGCTTTGTGGTATAGCTAGAGTACCTGGCATTGATCTAGCCTCATATATGTAATTGTCTACAAGATTACATACAAATCTTTTCTCAACTTGCCCAATTAAAATGTTTATCCATTCATGTATTCACAAACTATCAATACTTGGTAATTAGTTCAGCATCATAAATCCATGATCTTAAATAATCACTACATGCTTACCATACAATTGTTCTATGTTTTGATCATAGGTTCAATCACTAATGATCTATGCAAATCCCTATTTTACCTAGGTTCATATAAAATGTATAAATATATCCAATAATCATATCATTGCTATTTTTCTTATTTTTCTTCCACCCCCAAGCAAGGCAGGACCGACCATCACTAATGTGCAGGAGGTAACAGTGAAAGGAAAGTCTAGGTACTGCGGGTATTCTAGGTACTGAGGGTATTGACAAAGTGATAAAAGTTGAATGGGATTCAAGAAAATAGAAGATGGCAATGAATATTGCATTTAAATTTTTAAAGATTGTAGCTATCAAAGATGCAAATAAACAGAAGGGAGTTCCACAAGAGGAAATTACCAGAAAAGATATTTTTGAAGAAGTGGTGGTTACACAGTATGTGAAAGGAACTGCAAGTATGCTCGTTCAAAATGACCTTTATTTCACAATTCAATAGGAACAACTGGATTAAATGAAATAACTGTCCAAAAATGGCCTGTCAATTGCTTTTGAGATAACTAGAGTCACAGCTCAAGCTTTGCCATTATTATCAATAGCTTGGTATACATATTCAGTGATGGTCATTAGCATATCAGCAATAGACATGGTGAAACAGAAGCCATATTTTTTATCAGAGAGTAGATGCTTAACTACTTCACCATTGATTAGAGCCTCTGATACTTTACTGAAAAGTGGTAAGATGCTAATAAGGTGAAAGAGGGGTCAGAGGGTTCACAAGAGTTTTTAAAAACAGGAAGTACAGATGAGGACTTCCAACAAGCAGGAAAGCAGAATGACAATAGTAGTAGAGTTTGGAGAGTACTGGAGCCAACTCAGGAGCACACTTCTTTAACATGATGACTGGGATTTCATTACTTCTTCTTGCCTTATAGGAGTCTAATTTATAAATGATGTCTGATACCAGAGATGGGGTTATGCATATATCACTTACTTGGGCCTCTGTTCTAGGTGAGAAACAATGTGTGGGTATTCCAGATGAGTCAAGTGTTGAATTGCAAGAGAATTTCCAAACAAAGCATTCAACCTTGTCTACTGTAGATGTGAAGACTTCAAATTGAGGAGAGATTTGTTGTTCAGCACTCTTGCAGAGCTGCCAGTAATCTTTAGAACAAACAATAACTTTCCATTCAATACAAGCAGACATGAAGAGATGTCTATTGTAGTCAGATAAGTCACTCTGTTGTATCCTTTAAAGAAATTACAGATAGATAATGTGATATTCAAGTGAAAGAACAGCAACATGTGCATAGATGAAAGAAAAGAGGTTTATTATAAAGAGAATACACTATGGCAAGATAGGGAATCTAGTAGATTGCCAAAGTAAGTAACAGGTATCTCCTGTGCTCATTATATATGGCTACTAATATAATCAGTCCACATAGGCGATAAGGGGTGTGGGACATTCCATTACAACACTATGGTACAGCCAGAAGAAGTGATTCCTGTGGGCAATAGCAGCCAAACATGCAGGTGAGAACCAAGGAGACGAGCAAGCTTTAACTTGGAATTTCCTTGTTGGAATGATGTCAACTCATAGACACAGTCTTGAACAGAAAAGCTAAAAACTTTGTTCCAATGAATGTCAGTAAAAAAAAAATCACAAGAAAATCTCAATCCACATGTTGATAAAAAAAAGATATTTTGTTGGTATGCTGTTCCTGGACAGCGAGGCAGTAGAAAAAGATATTTACTGACATCATCACATGATCAGAGTTGTTAATAGGGCAGAGATTCATAGCATGATGCGAGTTACACATAATACAAATAATATCTGATGAAAAATATGAATTTCTTTGTTGTAAAATGAACATCGAATGAGAAGATGATTTGTTTTAGTTAAAACAACTGAATTGCTGTTTTTGGTTTGGAATATATATCAAAACTAAGGACTAGCTCCCATTTTGTCATGATTGAGACAAAGAAAGAGAAAGATGAAAGAAAAGGAGAATAAAGAAATACTATCAATGCTAGAGTTTTATAACAATAAAAATAATTTATTTATGAAACTAAAAAAATAAATATATTACAATCTAGAAAAAAATTTAAGAATTATATCAAATCACAAAAAAAAATAAAAGATAATATTGTCCCCAACAGAAAGTCGACAGTAATCTTAGTCACAAATATTAAAAGATAGGAACGGGAGTGTTACCTGGAAGTTTGTGCTAGGACTGATCATCAGGAGTCAAGGTCAGTTCTTTGATTTTTTCCGTGATAGCAAAACTGTCTGCAAAATCTTCCCCATTGTCAAAATGTGGCCTCCCTTTGTCTGTTCTATAAATACTTTCATGGCTTCTGCTTGGACGAACTTAAGTCACTGGTGCATCCTCAACAGGTGTTCACTCGTGCAACCAGACTGGCAACTGGGTCCCACCAATTCACAGTCAGATTAGCCAAATGCAGACGACAATTCTACCCCCACAGCTTCTTCTCTCGCACTTCCCGCCTGTGGAACTCACTCCCATATTCTTGCTTTCCTGATGGCTACAACCTCCAGAAATTTAAATGCAATGTCAATACTCATCTATTAACCACTGGACTCTAGCTCTCTCCACCCCCGTATATCCTTCCCTTTCTCTCCACCTATGTATATGTCATCGCACCTGTATTCTCAGCTTTCCATTGCTCCTTTCTAACTAGTTTGTACTCCTCACTCTTTTCTAATTAATCTTTTTACAGTAATGTAGCCCCCCCCCCCCCGCGCTCATCAGTGGCATTTCTGCCTTGAATGGGGTGAAATGATTAAAAAGAAAAAAGAAAAAAGTGAATTGAAGTGGCTAAACAGACAGCCCCTCTATCTAAATAGGAGTGTTACCTCTTAGAAGAAAGTCCTCACAGTTTCCGATGTCTTTTAGATGAAAAGGGGACATTCTTCCACTTTCTTATTGGAAAACCAACTCAAATGAAATGGATCTTTCTATTATGACACATAATTTCACAAATCGCAATATGTAGGGTTTGCCATAGTAATTTCTACTTTTAGTATTTCTAAAAAAAGGGCTTCTGTAACAAGTCACTTAGCATCTAAATCTAAATCTATCTATCTAAATCTAATCTGAACTTATTTAAAAATGAAACTTTGTATGTGTGTGTGTCTGTGTGTCTGTTACCTATCAACTCCGAAATGGCTGAACCCATTTTCTTGAAAATTTACACAGTTGTACTATAAGCGTCTGCAAGTGTTCTTAGCTAGGTTTTGTGTTGAGGTACCCCCAATAAATATCAAAAACTGATATTCGAAAAAATCGGGTTATAGAAGGAGTGATCCGATTTTAATCAATTTTGATACACTCATAGACAAAGACATAAGAAATGATATTCAGAAATTTCAAGGTTGCAGTTCTTACAATAGTGCAGAAAATCGATAATATATATATATATATAAGGCAAGATGTTTTTGTGTGTGTCTGTTTATCTGCCTGTATGTCTGCATTTTTTTCAGTTCTTTTATTTTAGTTTTTGTTTTGGTAGGTATAATTGTAGTTCTTAGTCTCAGCCATGATACCATTTACTCAGAGGACTTATTTAGCCTTCAAAATTCAGTTTACGACGAAAAAACTTATTTGATTTTGATACCAGGAAATCAAAATTTGACTTACATCCATTCATTTTTCTTTCAGTCTACAGTTTCACTTTAACTGGAAACAACTATTGTTTTTTAGTCTTTCATGCCAACGTCCAAAGAGTCTGAGCTCCAGGACCATGGATTAGTTTTAAATCTTTCATTACACCTGAGTAACGCTGGGCTATACTCCTAGTACACAGATAAGCATGGAGTCCCTATGCTCATGAGGACTCTGGGCAAGTGCCCATCAGACCCATGCACTAAGTTCTGTCTGTGTTGTGTTTGAAGCCCTGTGAGAAGATGAGTGAGGGCGTAATCTTGCCATCACTAGTGATCATTTCAAACAACTTTGTAATCACCACTAGACTCAACTAACTCTTCTGAATCCTCAGATTGACCTTCAGACATTGAAATACCAAGCAGTACTGCATTCCATTTCCAAATTTTCTGGTATAGTGAATTGTGACATAGTGCTTTTTATCACAGATGGTGCCCAACTGACCATACTATACTCTGCAGTCAACAAAATCAAAAGCAAACAACATGCATGCACAAAATGGCAACAATTTACTAATCATACCATATATATATATATATATATATATATATATATATAAAGTTAAAATGTGTATGTATGGTATGCTATATAGATATATATGGGTTGAAGTGATCAATATCAGTGATAAAACATATGTAAATATAAAAAATGGACATTGAAGTTGACATCCAGAGGAAACAGTCTGTTTCATTCTAAAAGCAATTGTGAAGCCATGTGAATTGTGATTTTGATCAATTTTTTATATCTACAAGTCTGTGATGCATTGTGTTTTATATCTACAAGTCTGTGATGCATTGTGATGCATTGTCTATTGTATTATTCAGTTATTTTGGTGGGTATAGTTAGTTAATTTGTTTATTATTTACTTAGTTTATTTACTTATTTATTTGAATTAATTTATTTTACTCTTTTTTGCTGATCTTATTTTATTTATTTATTTCAATTTATTATTGTTCATTTTCAGTTTTTGATTTTTAAATAACGTAGTCAAAAATTTGTTTTTGTGTCTGCATTTTGAGATGAGATCTGATTATTTATTTAGTAGTTTGTTTTGATCTTGGAAGGTAATTATGGTTATTTTTTTCTCCAAACAGAGTTTACAGTTTTTAAATTGATTGTTGTAGGCTGATGTTCTTTTCCTTCTTTTCCTTTATATTTTTGGTGTGATTTGTGTTTTCTTTTATATTTGTGTGTGTGTAAAAATTCATCCAGTATATCTATAAATAGAGAATATGAATAAAGGCAAAAGGTAAACTTAACCAATATGTTTCATTCTCTGAGGTACTTTATCAAGGTAATATATATATATATAAGGCCAGGATGGGGTCTCAAGCTTTGAATGGAAACCTTACGAGAGATGGTGTATCAATAAATCTTTCAGTATACTTGGACTGCAGTGAGTGTCTGACTTGGGTGTAAGGAAGAGCATCAGACCTTGTAAAACTTTGCCTAAATCATTATGGCAAATGCTTTGTCAGGCATGGCCAGCCTTGTTATGTGCAACATTAATCCTTGTTCTGCCTCAACAAAAAATGCTCAACTATGCATGCATGTATGAATGTAGAAGAGTTATCGATAAAAAAGAATTAGCAATAAAAAATTTTGGCTCATTTTTGACAGACGAGAATTTTTAAAAAATCCATTAACCTAAGTAGATCTATCCTGAATATGTTTTTCTTTTCTAATATTCATCTCAATACAAAGTTCAAGAGCCACTCAAGCTAGAAAATTACTGTTAAAATGGTTATAATAAATGATACATAAATGAATGGAGAGGTGGTAGGAAGTGAGGATATGGAGGATAGATAATAATTGACCCTTGACTTGAAGAAATTATGGTAGGTATGTTGATAAAGCATCTATGCAGGAGATTGTTCCACAAAGTAATATTTCCTACAGAAAAAGCTGTCAGAGTGAAATAAGAACAGAAAAATATAACTCAGCTTATACTGGACAACCATCCTTTTTGTAGAATATTTCAAGTTTATATCGTTAATTTCATAAATTAGATCTGGAGCAAATTCATAGAGGTTTCAAATTTCTTTATTAACAAAGCAAAGAGCTCTCTTCATAAAAGTCATTAGTTTATACCTTTTTTCATCACAGTATTTACTTTTCAACTTTGGATTTGCAATTTATAAGAAAGAATATGTTAATATTTATATCAAAGACAATATGATTTCAGACAAGATATCAGTACTTTGTTATTGGAGCTCTAGACTGAATTCCATAAGAAGCAATTTCATTATTTGGCCTCCAAATAATTTATCCTTGATAATCTGATTAAGTGATTTGAAATAATTCTGATTTAAGGAAGATTAATAAGAAACTGTTGAAAGATTTAAGACAACAGAACTGGAACTTTGGTTGGTGATATCATATCTCAGTTCCTTAATACTTTCTATTTAAATGGTCAAATAAATGAATTGGAGCGCTGTTTAGCTTATGACTCATTTTCTCTGGCCAAAATAGAATCTTTTGTGGTAATTCATAAATCAGAAATAATAGAGTAAAAATTATGACATCAGATTAAAAGAAAACATTTCCTTGAAATGAGGTTTTTGGAATCTTCAGTATTTTTTTTTCAATAATGCAGATAAAAAACAAAAAATAAAATTCCTTCTTAAAAATATCCAACCAGATCAAAATAGCCAGCCAAATTAAATTGGGAATTATTTGACACACACACAAAAAAAATGAAATTAAAAAAAAAATAATTATGATCAGAAATTGTTTTTTTCATTGAATTAATCCATAAGTTTATAAACTTATTTGTATTCCTGCTATTGGCAGTTAAGAAAAAGCAAATAAAAATAATGGAATATGATTTGAATCATGAATTTTAAAGTCTGATTGGCTGACAATGGCATTTGAATGTTGGAAATAATATTTTTAAAATGCTCATTTGTCATTTTATTGAATATATTGAAATCTTGTTTTCCAAGTAGATATTAATGTATATAAATATTTGATGTACCAGAGTAGAAATACAGTGTTTGTGTCTGCATCCATACATTTGTGTATTTTGTTGTATGTAAGCAGTTATATTAAGAATAAATCAATATAGGTGAGGTCTATCAGGAATTAATCTCAATATTTTCAATATCTCAAGAACTGGTTGGGTGGCCTTAATATAAACTGGTAACCAATTAAAGACACTCTCCAGGTAGTTTGTATTACTACTACATTCACAATAACCAAGTGGACAGATTCTTCACGTCTTAAGCAGGGTTTAGAGGGCAAAATATGGCATCACTTAAATGTGCCATCCCATATTTGTCTCTCTGTGTCTTTGGATACTTCTTCTTCATGTACAATCTCTCTTCAGAATGTAAGTGATCACTGACTTCCACTTGATTCTGTTTCTTGTTGCTCTCAGTATTTTTCCTCTTGGTATCTCTCCCAAACCCATCCATTTACTCAGGCCTATCAAGTATGTTGTGCACTGCTTTCCCCTGTCTCTCTTTCATTCTATTCATCCTGTGAGTGTTAAATTCTCCATGCCCTCTTTCCTCATTACATCTCCCAGGAACCTCATTTCTCTCTTCTTGATGTTAAGTGTAAGTTTTCTTCTTGTTTATATCCTCTCCAACACCTCATTGTTGCTCCCATGCTCAGTCCATGGTATCCTCAGCATCATTTTGTAAAACCACATTTCTGCTGCCTCAAGCCTCTCCTTCATCCTTGAGGTGATAATCCAACATTCACTGCCATACAGAAGAACAGACATCACATAGCAAAGCAGCACTCTCTTCTTTGTTACCTATAAGATTTTCCTGTCTTTCAGTGCTCTGGTTAGCTTTAGAAATGTGTCATTGGCCATGCCAATACATCTTTGGATTTCAATGTTGCACTTTCCATTCTCTGTCAGAACGCTTCCCAGTTATTTAAATTTCTTTAATTGTTTTATTTTAATTTCTCTGACTTTTATTTTAGTTTCTTCTTTGACATTTTAGTGTCTTCTTTTTGCTGATGGCCATACATTCAGTTTTCTTGAAGTTTATGCTCAGTCCTTTTCTTCTCGTTTTCTTTTATTACATTCTGTAGGAGGTTCTGCATTCTTCTTCCCATGTCTGCTATCAGCAAAGTGTTATCCATGTATCTTACATTGTTGAGATTGTGGCCACCAATGATGAATCCTGGTAAGGATTTTATTTCTCTCAGAATTGTTTCACGGGATAAGTTGAATGGAGCTGGTAAGAAAAATGTCCTTGTCTCACACCCCTTTCTATTTTTGTATACCAGCAGAACTCACTTCCTATCCATATGCAAGCAATTTGTTGCCAATATAATTTCTTGATTATCCTAATGAATTTTCTGAAAATGCTGAGATTGTTGAGCATCTCTATCTTTGTGGCATACTTAGTCAAACAGTCTATAAAGCACAGATAAAAGGTCCTTCTGCATTTGTATTGTTCTTTCAATTACAATTCTGAGCATGAATATCACATTCCTCATTCTGGTATCTTTAACAAAGCCACACTGTTCTTGTCCTATCTCTGAGTTGATTCTACTTCACACACTGTTCATCAGAATCTGGATGATGAGTTTTATTATGTGGCTCATTAAGCTGACTGTTCAGTGGCATTCACATTTCTTTGCACCTGGTTTCTTAAGTAATGCTATGAAAATTGATCTACTTCAGTCCTTTAGTAGAAGATGTTTTATTTCTGTGAGCCTGTCTATGCCAAAGCCTTCTAAGAACATCAACATCTCTTTTACAATCAGGTTAGGTCCTGCTGCTTTGTTTCTCTTCAATTTGACCATTGCCAATTCCACTTCAGTTTTTGATATTTCTAGTCCATTTGTATTTTTGTATATTGTTGATTGCTCTCTCTTGTCATGGAAGAGATCACGAATATATTCATCCCATTTCTGAAGTATTTTTTCTTTTTCTAGTATGAGTGTACTGCTCTTTGCTTTTAGACATCTTCTTGCTGAGAAGGCCTTTTGTTCAGTTAGCTCGTTTGTTTTTTTGTACATATCACCATTATTTGTCATACTCAGTCTTTCTACTTCAACGCATTTGTCGATGAGCCATCTTTCTTTAGCCTATCTGCATTTGCTCCTTATTTTCTTGCGTAGTTTCTTGTATTCCATTCTATATCTTGGCATCAGTTTCTGTGTCTATTTTTTCAGGTCAAGAACCTCTTCAGTGAGCCACTTGTTTTTCTTCCAACATGCTTTTTCTTTTGGAATGATATCATTCACTGATGTCACTAAAGCTACTCTTAGTGCCTCCCATTTTGAGCTTCCATTTCTAATTTGTTCTTCATATTTCATTTTCATGCTCTCCACATACATTTTCTGCAGATTCTGGTTATTCATGAGTTTATTGTACTGCAGTCTTAGAGATGTGTTAGATTTCTATAATCTCCTTAGTTTTATCCTTAGTTTACATTCAACTGGTAGCTAGTCACTTCCCCAGTCAGCACACGGGTAGGCTTTGCAGTGAAGGACTGCATTTTTGAATCTCTTGTTGATAGTAATATAATCAATTTGGTTCTTAATTTCTCTTCCTGGACTTCTCCATGTCCATAGTCTTCTTGGGTGTTCTTAAAACCAGGTGTTGGTTATTATCTAGTCATTCACTGTGCACTACTGAACCCATTTCTCACCACGGACATTGCAGTGTCCTAATCCAAAATTGCCAACCATTTCACTTTCTCTCTCTTGACCAATTTTGGCATTCAGATCTCCCATGATGATTCTGATTTCTTGTGATTTGCACTGTGCCTTGGCATAATCTAGCATGGAGTAGAAGGATTCGATTTATTCTTTTCTACTTTGTGTTGTTAATGCATATACCACTATTACCAATATAACAAGAGGCCCTCCTTTCACTTTAACTACTAGAATTCTTTCAGATATCTGGCAGTATCCCATAATGCATTTCCTTATGTTTTTATCTAGTATAATACTAACTCTTTTTTTCATTATTTTCACCTCCTGTGTATATGTTTCCAGCTCTTCACAGTTGGTCATGGTTCCAACATTCTATGTCTC
Source organism: Ascarosepion bandense (assembly GCA_037127315.1). Lineage (NCBI taxonomy): Eukaryota > Metazoa > Mollusca > Cephalopoda > Sepiida > Sepiidae > Ascarosepion > Ascarosepion bandense. Next base: position 4,183,255 of record JBBBDQ010000627.1, read on the forward strand.
AAGAGTTATTTTTTGTTTGTTGTGAACAGTCTCAGGATAACAGTTCACTGACACCTGTCACTCATGTCCTTCCATTCCAGGTAAGGGATAAATTCTGAAGAAATTCTTCCCCTTTATGCCATTAATGCTTACCAAATTTAAAATGACTGTCAAAATACAATTAACAAAGTTAAGCAGAACATAATGACGCTGACAGTGATCACAAAAGTAAATTTTAGAAACTGTTTTGAAGGTAAAACTTAGTGAAATTTTAGGGGAGTAGTTTAAAGGGAATTACAGCAACACTTCCCTTACTGAGCTACTTTTTTGTAACTATTAAATGGTAATAACATCTGTTTCCTTATAATGAAACATTTAGTATTCAGTGAGTGAGCAGGCAGTACAAATTTATTAATCTTTCTCTTAAAACAATTGTTCAGGAAAATAGATTTCTTAATTCCAGTAGCTGTTATCAGTAGCTGTTATAATATAAATGGGTTTCCTTCCTTTTCTTATGTTTGAGGTAGTAAAGAACATCAGCATTTTCATTATGATGTTATTCTCCCTTTGAGTTACATTTGCTATCCATTTTAGATGTTGCTGCTGTTGAACATCCTCAAGTGATATAGTTTCTGGTATCCGCCTGTGATTCTGTGACACCTGTTCTCAAGGTTTGAAGAAATATGTTCTTGATGAGATCTACATGCTTCATTTGGTCAAAGTCATTTTTAACCATTGGTCTGAGAAAGCAGTTATATACAACCAATGGTTTAGATATTTCTGAACAAGTATAGCATCTATTTGAAAGTTTCAATCTGACAGGGCTATTTAAGAACAGGACTAGTTTTAGGTTAATATTTTGGTTTTGCAGTACTTAGGGATGTTGGATGAAACTACATCTAGCACAACCTGTTTTATGTTCAATTTCTTCAAGAAGCTGCTGGAGAGTTAATCCATTTTGTAACAGATTTTGTATAAAATGTCATAAATATATTAAGATATGAAAAAAGACCTGGTATGAATTCTTAAAAAAGTCATGAAAATATATATTTTTTTTAATCATATCACCCCAAGCAAGGCAGTCCACTGCCACTATAGCACAGGGGGTTACATAGAGTGATTGGGTATAGGAAATGTCAGAAGGAGGGTGATAGACGAGTTAGGAGGTACATAGGGAGAGTGTTGGAGGGAATGGGTACGAGTTAGTGTGTTAGGAGGTGTCTATTGACTTTACATTTAAACTCCTGGAGGTTGTAGCTGTCAGGGAAGCAAGCATGTGGAAGGGAATTCCACAGGCAGGAAGTGTGAGAAAAGAAGCTGTTGGAGTAGAAATTGCGGTTACATTTTGTCAGTTTCACTGTAAAAGGGTGGGACCTAGTTGCCAGTCTAGTATCTCGTGCAAATTCACACCTGGGGGCACCAGTGATTTAAGTTCATCTGAGCAGAAGCCATGAAAGTACTTATAGAAGAGGCACAGGGAAGCCACGTCATGCCGGTGAGAGAGTGACTGTAGGCGGTCAGCTAAGTCGGTATCGATCACATTACAGATTCTTCGCTATATTTTCAAGAACTCCAAGGAGACTAGGAGGGGCACCTGACCAGATGTGGCAGCAGTATTCAATACACGGGCAGACGGTAGATTTATATATATGCAGGATAGATTCAGATGGAAAGCATTTCCGGGCTCTGCACAGAGAGCCAACTTTTATAGCAGCGGATTTAGCAATGGATTCGACGTAGTCATTCCACTTGAGGTCCATTGAGAGTGTCTCTGGGAGGCAAGCCTGTTCCATGCTAATGGGAGGGAGGTGTGGTTGTCTGTGGTGGTTAATTGACAGCAGCTTTGTTTTGGAAGAATTGAATTTTATGAGCCATTTCTTACCCCAATCCACCATGGATTTATGTCCTTTTCAAGCTCGGCAGTGAGGTTCGCCTTGTCACCAACACCAGATTTTTGATCAAGGCGAGAGTAAACTGTGGTGTCATCAGCATACATGCCTACTTGGGATGTTATGGCATTAGGGAGATAATTGATGTCGATTAGAAAGAGCGTGTTTAAAGGCTTTATTTTAAAGGCTTTGACTGTAAGTCCTTCGTGGGCTAGTAATCTATGACAGATCAGATCAATTCATGGTTTCCCCCAGGATGCATATTTTCCTAACAAGATTTCTTAATTATTCAGGCCGGTACATATAAATAAATACATTGTTTAATGATAAAAAGCAGTCAATACACAAATATGAGTAGTCATTAAAAAAATGTTTAAACAAATAAATTGAAATACATATGCACTCATACACAAAAACAAATGCATATACTACAGTAATTAGAATTATTTAAGGCTATAACCATATTCTTAGCACTAAAGATTAATTAAGTATTTTCAGAGATCATTGAAGCAATTTTTTTATTGTAAAGCAAATTCAATCTGTATCAAATAACTTTCATTTATTGAATTTCTGGTGCATTTTCACAAGCACTGATTGATATTTACTGAAGAACTTTTCATTAAAATAAATTCAGTTCAAATTCCACTAACTCCCAAAAAGTCACCAAATTAAAACACCAATATCAGGAATTGAATTATAAATTCTTTTGAATCCATTAACTTTTGAAAATGCAAGGTTATCAAGTCTTTTAGTTTGTATTATGAAGTAATCTATAATTAAAAACAACCTTTGGAAAAAGTGATCTTGCTTGTGAGTCAGTGAATGGGTTCAGTGAATTGTAAGAACAGGTCAAATAAGGATGTGAGTGAAGTGTCTGACAAATCGTTGACTGAAATGATTACGCATTACAAATTAATACCTATTTCATTCTCACACTATTTTGTTTTTTAACAGATCAATTAAGGAGTGAAGTGTCAGACAAATGGCTGGCTGATTTGATTATGCATTACAAGAATTATCTATTTTATTCACACACTTTTTTTTTTTTTCTGGTCAAGTACGCAGAAGAAAAAATGAGTGGATCACTGAAGAGATTCTTGACATGATGCAAAGGAGACAGAAGATGATGCCAAGACATAGAATGGAATACAGGAAACTACACAAGGAAATAAGAAGCAAATGCAGACAGGCGAAAAAGGAATGGCTCAACAACAAATGTGCAGATGAAGAGAGATTGAGCAGGACTAATAAAGCAGACATGCATAAAGAAATAAGAGGATTAACAGGACAAAAATCCTGCTCCTCAACAGGATGTATAAAATCCAAGGATGGAACAATCATATTGGAGAAAGAGGAAGTACTCCAGCGATGAGAAGAATATATAAAAGATCTTTTCCATGACAAGAGAGAGCAACCGATAATACACAAAGACGAAAACAGACTGGAAATATTACAGTCCAAAGTGGAAGCTGCAATAGCCAAACTGAATAGAAACAAAATAGCTGGACCAGATGGCATTGTAATAGAGCTGTTGATAGCCCTGGAAGAATTCAGCATGGAGAAAATTACAAAATTAATAAATTAAATTTATAATAGTGGTAAAATACCAGACAACCTAAGCAAGTCAATTTTCATGTCACTGCCTAAAAAGCCAAGTGCAAACGAGTGTGAACTCCACTGAACAATGTTTAATGAGCCACATTACAAAACTGATTGTCGAATCCTGATGAATAGAGTGAAAGGCAGAATCAGGCCAGAGATAGGACAAGAACAGTGCGGGTTTGTCAAAGACACTGGAACAAGGAACGCCATATTTATGATTAAGATGCTCTCCAAAATGGCAATACAATTGAAGAAGGACTTGTTCCTATGTTTTATCGATTATGCAAAGGTGTTCAACAAAATACATCACAAAGAATTGATGGAGATGCTCAGCAGCCTCAACATATTTGGAAAAGACATAAGTGTAATCAAGAATTTCAAAAACAGAAAGGGGCATAAAACAAGGATGTGTCTTTTTACCGGATCTATTCAACTTGTACAGCAAGACTATTCTGAGGAGCCTAGATGTTATGCCAGGATTTGTCATCAGAAGCCACAATTTGAACAACATAAGATACACAAATAATACAGTGCTGATAGCAGACACAGAAAGAAAACTAAAGACCTCCTACAAAAGGTAGCTGAAGAGAATGACAAGAAAGGACGACGAATAAACTACAAAACCGAATACATGGTCATCAGCAAAAAGAGCAGCCCAAAATGCCAAATACAGGTTGGGGAATACTAAAATCAAGCAGGTACAAAAATTAAAATATCTGGGAAGTGTTCTAACAGAAGACGGAATGTGTGACACAGAAATTCGAAGGCAAATTGGTATAGCAAAGGATCCATTCCAGAAGCTGAGTAGAGTATTAAGAGAGAAGAAAATTTTGCTAGAAACAAAGAAAAGAGCACTGGATTGCTATGTGATGTCAGTTCTTCAATATAGCAGTGAATGCTGAACAATATCATGAAAAATGAAGGAAAAACTTGAAGCAACTGAAATGTAGTTCGACAGAAGGATGCTGTGGATATCATAGATTGTGCATGTGAGCAATGATAAGGTTCTGAAAAGGATGGAAATGAAAAGGAAATTAATACTGAGCATCAGGAAGAAACAGCTGAAGTTTCTGAGACATGCAATGAGGAAAGAGGGATTGGAGAATCTGATACTAACAGGCCAGATAGAGGGAAAAGAAACAGAGGAAAGCAGCGGATAACATATTTGAAGGGCCTGAGTAAGTGGATGACAGAACAGGGGTTGCGTGGTGTAACAGAAGAAAGTGTGCTAAGTGCCACCAGGGATAGAGAGACATGTAAATCTCTGATTGACTATGTACTGAAAGGACAAGGCACATAGAAGAAGAAAAAGAAGAAAGCTGTGAATATGAGTGAAATGTCTGGATAAACAGCTTGGCTGAGTTGAAAATGCATTAAAAGTTAATGCCCATTTCATTATCAAACTTTTTATTTTTTTTAATCTAAAGTGTTTTGTTTATTTTTGTTACTCAGATAATTGACAAAAGAAATTACATGCCAAAAATCAAAGCAATACTAAAAATTACACTCCTTATATATCATTATTGTATTATTTTGTTAATAATACTTGCATTCATTTTTAACCAATGACGATCACTTTTTCATGATTTTCAATGCACAAGGTACAATTTAAATATCCAAATCTGAATTTTGCTTTTCAAGGCAAATATGATATTCTTTGAAGAATGCCATAAAACAATCTTTTAATCATCAGTTTCCCCTTATTTAGTCTTGCAATGAGTAAATATCAAGAATAAAAGTAACTGTAAAGAATATAATTGTAATTTATCAAAATTTAGTTAAACTCAAAACTATAGTTGATTCTATTGTTTGATGTTCATTCAAATTCAAGTATGACTGATTCAAATTAATTATCTTTATTTTCTTGCACTTCTTGGCTGTTTTATGCTTCCTTATCAACTACAATCTTTCAAAAATTTAAATGTGATGTCAATCATCCTCATCATCTGTCTCCTTGAACTCTATTTTTTATTATCCTCTCACTTCAATAATGCTTTCTCAGTTTCTTTTACTGTCGGTAACCTGTTGTGTCTGAGTGGCTTTATTGCTTTGCTTGGATTGAAATCATTAAAAAAACAATTTCTTTCTGAATTTCTGAGATGAGAATAAATAATTATTACCAGAATTATATGCAGCCATTGTGAATTTGGTGACATGGTGAATTGTGAGTTGAATTCCTGGGCTAGGCAGTTCATACTTGGACTCCATGGAAAACAGAGCTAGCAATAACTGAGCAGTATTAAATAAGAACTAGATGAGAGCTTCACAAACATGTTCAGTGGAATAAAATGAAGTTTGTTTCAAAATCTTCTGATGGTTCTCTGGATTGACAATCATCTTATCAAAGCCAGAGAGCATAACAGCCAAAACATTCTGATAGCAAAGATGGAGACATTAGTCAACATGTATATCATATAAATAATGTAATCAGTATCAAAGCCAGTCGTACTGTTTTGTGGATGATGTGAATATTATAAATTTATTTTTTATTTCCTTAAAAAGTGGAACACAACGAACAAAATGTACCAAAAAATTGAATAAAAACAAATAAAGTTTACCAACAGAGTTTAACAAAGTTTATTTGTCTAATTAAATTCGAATTGGTATTTTTGTCAATTGTTGTAAGAAGAGTCTTATGAATAAATAACAGTGGTAATCACCCAGGGGATAATTGTAAAAGAAAGAAAAGACAAATTTGATAAAGAAAAAAAAATGTGCAGCTTGAAAGCTGTTCAAGAGGAGAGTGAGGCCAAACTAATTAGGCAACAGTGCTAGTAAACTGGGATTGAGAAGTGATCCTAAAAACAGAGATGGTGACAAATTTGACCTTTCTATATATAAAACAGACACATACTAATTTGGAATCAGGGAGCAGAGACAGACTGTAAAATCCAGACTGGCCACAAGAATATTGGATTTGGAAAGTTTTTTGATAGTATCATTGTTCTTTGGGATTAATTATTGAGCTGATTCTAAAATAAAAGTGAAAAAACATTATAACTTGATCCATAAAGACTTAAGAGATTGGTAGTGGCTCATTTTGAGACAATGAGTGGGCTGTATGATGGAAATGCCTCAACTGTTTCAATCGGTAAAATTAGCAATGAACTCAGCTGATCATTGGTGTGGTGGTGCTGAAAATTTCTTGGTCTGACACACTTCTAAAAATTTAAGTTATTTTTTTCACTGAAATTGGAAGGAGTTTTTTGAATTCTGTAAAGTGGCAATTTAGAGGAATTTTTGTAATTAATTTTGAATACATTTAAAATCAGTGAACCATGTCAATAGCAAGTGAAATTTTCAAGTGTTGAGCTCTGGCCCATCATGAAGTTCCTGTTTGTGCAGAAGAAAAGTTAAAATGAAATCCTTGAGTGCATGATGTAAATATTAACTGAAATGTACTCATTTTATGCAATTGTAAAAAGGTAATGTACCAACTTCTTGCATAGAGATTTTGAGATACATGACTCACAACTGTTTAAAAAACCTTCAAAGTTGTAAACCTGTGTAAATGTTGATTATGTTCATGAGCTAATTTTAGCCAATCAACAAATTTTACCAATAAGAGTTGCTGAGGTATCAGTAATATCCAAAAAGCAGTATAGTGTGAATTGACCTTTGTCAAGATCATCAAGTTCAGATCTCTGTATCTAAATCTAAACTTATTTATAAATGGAACTTTATGTGTTTGTGTGTGTGTCCATTACCTATAGACCCCGAAATTGCTGAACCAATTTTCTTGAAAATTTACACAACTGTACTATAAGTGTCTGCGAGTGTTCTTTGCTAGGTTTTGTGTCAAGGATAAATATCGGAAACCAATAATTGAAAAAATCGGGTTCTAGAAGGAGTGGTCCAATTTTAAACAAAGACATAAGAAACAATATTCAGAAGTTTCGAGGTTGCAGTTCTTACAGTAGTGCAGAAAATCGATAATATATATATATATATATATATATATATATATATATATATATATATAAAGGCAAGAAGACTGAAATGTAAAAAAATGATAAGGATAACAGCCTGAATAAAATGCAAGAAGTTTTCCAAGGGTTGCTAGATAATTCAGGTGTGACTCTGCCAAATATTTCATAGAAGGGAATGGGGGAAAATGGGTTTACTATGCATTTTTGCTCTAGAATTTGGGTCAAAGCAACAAGTGGATTTCCTCCAAAACTTTTAGTGTTGAAACAACATTTGACAACTGCTCTGTTATCTGTCTTATAACTGACTGATTTGATAATGAATTATTATTTCTGTCAGTTCAACTAATGTAAAATACTTCCCACTCCAAATTTATTAGCAAAACCACAAAAATGTATGATGGGATTTCTTCTTAAACAATAAAATAAGCCACTTCACAGTCTCATCCAACTCAGTCCAGGTCAGTCTTGTTCTGAAGTCAGAATGCTATGTTTGTTTATTCAAATTTGCTATTGTGTCTCAAGACCATTTCTTTGTGAACTTTTTTGTCTTATTACTGTTGCTTTATCTTGCATATATTGTTTGCTTGCTCAATATTATTTTTTGAACCCTCCTTTCTTTTCTTGCTATTGTTTATTACAAACTTTGTCAATTCTGTTGGGCAGAATCATGGCTACTTACTCTACAGACTGAGATGTTGAAGGCTGTCATAGCTATATCCTTGATTACTTTGTAAAAGTTTGTGGAAATGATTGCAAAATACTTCTCCACTTCCCAATTTACAGACAGAACCATGCAAAGGCATGCTGAGATTTCTTCCTAGCCAGTAGGATTGGCCACTTCTCAGTTACATCTGACTTCAGCCTTGAAGCAAGAACATTACAGTTATTTACTTGAATTCACTCTTGTGTGTACACCAATTTTTTGTGAACTTTTTGTCTTATTACTGTTACTTTATCTTTTATATATTGTTTGCTTGCTCAATATTGTTTTTTGCCCCCTACTTTCTGTTCTTGCTATTGTTTATTGCAAACTTTGTCAGTTCTATCATTTATATTACATTTAATAAAGGCCATTTACTTTCCAATTTCCTTATGAGGAAACATTCGGTATTCATTGACCAAGCAGCTAGTGATACTTATAGTTGAAATTTATGAAATCTTTTTATTAAAAAGATTTTTTTAAGAAGATACATTTCTCAAGTTTGCTGTTATTACTCTTTACAGCATTGATGGAGGCTTTCTTTTTAACTTTATGTTTGAAGTCGTGTGGTAAGTCAACATTTTGATTATTTCCTTATATTCTCTTCAAGTTATATGTGCTAAACATTTTAGTTGTTGTTGAACTTCCTCAAGTGATGTGGTTTCTGTTATTTTGTACAGATCTTTGCTTGTAATTCTGTAGCATCAGTCCACAAAATCTACTCCTTGCTAAGACTTACATGCTTGCTTTTCCTCAAAATGATGTTTAACAATAAATCTTATAAAGCAATTGCATATAGATAAAAAATGTAGGGTTTGGTGCCATGCTATTGAAGAACAACTCAAAGACGCTTTAGTGTATGGTAGAATGACTGAATTTAACAGAGAAATTTAACAGTATACAAACTCTGTATGGATGACTTGAGAAAAGAAGTGAACTGTACAAAAAGGTAAATGATATTGTGACTTGTCTATTAAGGAATTGATTGAAGTGACAAACCAAGTGAGAGTAACCACGTGATGAGAAAGAAAGTTCAATAAATAAATTAATAAGTGAGTGAGTTGACTAAGTAAATAAATGCCTCAGAGTGATTTTGTTTATCAGGTGACTGAGTCTCGATAATTTGACTTTTTAATACAAAGAAGAAAAAGATTAGTGCAAGAATATACATCAAAGACCATGAAAGTTTTGTGGTAAAATATCAGGGTTACATTCTATCTTTATACAAGACAGCTATTCCTATTCTACCCTGAAAACAAACATTTCAATTTTAAAGTGCTGCTGACAATGAAAGGAAGTGCCAATACAAACAGGAAGTTTGGAAGAAAAAGAAAGAAAGCAACTGATCTCAGAAGAAAATGGAAATAGTAAATTTGGTTGGCCCAGCATTTGGCAGCAATGGCATGACTGATTCTTTCATCAAGTTATTTCATGATTGAGTGCTTGGAGTGGTTTTTGTTGTTTTAATCAAAAGCCGAGTGGAAACACAAAAAAAAATTTTTTTAAATAAAAAAAATTACTTTAATTAAGTCAGTACAAATGCACTTCATTTTATTTTAATGAAGAAGCTACCAAGTACTTGAATTTTACTCATGTTCTATAAAACAGTGTGCATGCAAATTATACAGGAATGTACTTTTTAAAAGGCATGATTGAAAAGTTTGTAATCTGGTTGAATTCAGTTTATCTAAGTTGTAAAAAAAAGCAATTAACATAAAGCTTTTTGTCTTGTACATATTAGAATTGGATAATGATATATAATTTTTTATATATCAAGAACAGTTTTGAAAGAAAAGATGTATCCCAAATTGGAAAAAGTTTTTATGACGTATTTCATCCATTAGAACTTCATCAGAATTTGTTGACACTGTTGTCATATGTACATGAAAGCCACTGGAAAAAAAAAATATTTCAAAAAATATTAAAACTACCAGCATTTCTTATTCATGTGTAGTCAAAACAACATCAACACACCCAGTCCAATGAAGTCCTTAACAGATAAAACATAACACAAAAAAAATTTCCCAAACTGTTATACATCTTTTCTTTCAAAACACATTAGAATGACAAAAAAGTCATCCTTTTTCAAAAAGAGTAACAATTTTAGTTTGTACAAATAAAAACAACTTGGCAAATTTGTTCAAATGAAACAAACGTTTATGTGTTTACGCCTTTGAGCAGGGCTCTATCCTGACGCTCTTACTGATCTTCATCAAGGATCTCCCTGAAGTAATCAAATCTCAAGTAGGCATTTATGCTGATGACACCACCATTTACTCCTGTCTCAGTAAGAAGTCTGTTAAGGTTGACATAGATAACTTCCCTGCTGATCTTGAAACAAACCTTTGATGTGTGGTGTACTGGGATAAGAAATGGCTTGTAAATTTGAATGCTTCCAAAACAAAGCTGCTATTCATCAACCACCATAGACAGTCCCCTACTACTCCACATTAGCATGGATCAAGTTAGTTTCCTGAAAAGCAATACACTGTGCTTTCTTGGTCTCAGCCAAATTCAAGTGGAATGGCTACATTGAATCAAGAACTGAATCTACTGCTAGGAAGGTTGAATCACTGTGTTAGGCAAGGAAGATTTTTCTTGCCTGAATCCATCTTACACATACACAAATCAACCAATTGCCCATGCATTGAATAATGTTGTCATATCTAGTTGGACACCCCTGCTATTCATCTTGAGGTTCTCAACAGGATCCAGAAGAGAATCTGTGATGTAATCAGTCCCAACCTGGCAACTTGGCTCCACTCACTTTCTCACGGACAGAATGTGGCTTCCCTCTATCTCTTCTAAAAATATTTTCATTGCCTCTGCTTTGACAAGCTTAGATCACTGGTTGCCCCTCTACACAAATTTACATAAGCAACTAGACCGGCAACAAGGTCCCACCCTTTTCCAGTCAAAAGAATCAAATGCAACTGCCACTTCTACTTTCAGTTTCTTTTCTTGTACTTCTCATTTGTGGAACTCCCTTCCATATACTTGCTTCCCCGACACAGCTACACTCTCCAAGAGTTTAAATGCAATGTTAATTGCCATCTCTTATTCCCTTGACTCTCATCATTCTCTTATCCCTTCCCAAACACCCCAGTATCTTGTTGTTCTCCCTTTTTACTCTATTCTTACCTAAATCTCTTCACACCAGTATTCCCATCCTTTTCTTAGCCATTCTCTAACACCACCTGTAACCAGTTCCTCTTTCTCTTTGTGTAACCTTTCACTCTCTTTTTTTCATAGCCCCCTGTACACCAGTGGCAGTACTGCCTTGCTTGAGGTGAAACAATTATGAAAAAAAATCTCAGAAATGCTTATAGTAATTTAAGCTTTTGGTGATTAGGATCTTATCACAAAATAGTGTACCAACAGAAAATTGGATATATATGTGTAAGTAGGCACTGACAGATCAACATAAAGAAACAATAGTCTGTTTTATGCTTGAGCAGAATCTTAAGACCAATAGCATAAACTCTCTAGCCATGAAAATAGCATATCTTAAAACTGTATTTTATAATATACTTCAAACTTTCAGCATTCCAAAAAATACCAGGATGCATTGAATACTGCTGCCATATCTGGTCGGGAGCTCATGCTATCCACCTAGGTGTCCTTGACAAAATCCAATGAAGAATCTGAAATGTGATAGATCCTGACTTGGCAGCTCGGATACAGTCATTTTCTCACCGGCGCAATGTGGCTTCCCTGTGTCTCTTCTACAAATACTTTCACGGCTTCTTCTCCAATGAACTTAGCACACTGGTGCCCCCTGTATATAAATTTACTCGAGCCACAAGATTGGCAACTAGGTCCCACCCTTTTACTGTAAAACTAATAAACTGTAAATGCAAATTCTACTCCAGCAGCTTCTTTTCTTGCACTTCCCACGGAATTCCCTTCCATTTACTTGCATTCCCGACAGCTATAATATCCAAGAATTTAAAAGTGAAGTCAATAGTCATCTCCTATCTCACTAATCTGTATCCTCTCTCTCATGCTCCTTTCTTCGTCTACTCCACTCTCGTCAGTATTCTCATCTTTCTCTTACCTACTTTCTGACACCCCCTATAACCTGTTACTCTTTCTCATCTTTCCTCCTATGTAACCTCCTGCAAATTGGTGACAGTAAACTACTTTGCTTGAGGCAATATGATTATAAAAAAAAAGACAAAGAAATACTACCACACTGTCAACATATTGGTTCTTAAAAATGACTGCAATATTTAAAATACTTGAACAAAACAATAACACAATATGAACTTCAAACTGTTTATTCATAACTTTGAGCACAACAGTCAATACCTTATTTAAAAATTGAAAAGATACAATAAAAAAAATTAAATGGAAAAAAATATAAGAAATTAAGACTGATTTAAAACTTACAGACCATCTACTAAAGTTTTGTTGTTATTAACTCTTCAGGTAGTTTAAGAATAATTGCTCAATTTCTAAATATATAAATTACTTTTTGTAATATCAGTAATTTGCATAATGATTTCATTTTAATTATTGAAATAAATATATCCTGAAACATGTTTCTTTCAGCCAGTATGTGCATGAGGTTAACATAATTCATTTTACCAAATTTAATAAAGTTTCATTGTGATGTCAAATTTTTCAAGTAAAAGCTGTAAAATTGGTAGAACTTTTAACAATATTGTAGGAATTATATTTGCACATGCATTGATACAGATGTATATTACTGCATGTGCTAAACACAGGAATATACTTTATAAATATATAATTATTTAATTACTTAGTTTTTGATTAAAATAAAATTAGACCAGTACACAGTTGTAAAGAAAATGTTCACTAACTTGTTTACAAATGAAAAAAAAAAAATATATATATATATATATATATATATATATATATGTGTGTGTGTGTGTGTGTGTGTATGCTAAAACAAGCATGTCTTCATATATACATATATTTGTGTTTGTGTGTGTATATATATATATATATATATATATATATATATATATATATATATAAGCACAAAACTTTGTATGTACATACAAGACAATGTACTGGCATAAACACACATTTACAATTATATGGTTAAATCACAAGTTTTACACATAAATCACTAAAGTTTGAACAGTTGTTGTTATGCATGGTTTTTGTATTTCCATAACACTTGACAAAAATTATTATGCTGGTCCTAAAAAATTTCTTACTAAAATTCTGTGGAAGTCGAGCACTTCCTTTCAACTGTAAGTGGTTCAGTTTTTATATCGTTCAACCATCATTTGGCAGATAAACGATCTAACAGAGTTAGAGGGAAAGAATCCATTATTCAAGATAACTAGAGAAGGAAAGTTTATTTTTTGTTTTCATCAATAACCTAGAGGAGAATTTTGCTAACATTAGAGAGATTAATACAATTTCTAAGAATTTAGAAGTTTTAGAATTGTGTTAAGATATGATTTTATTAATTTGTGGATCTTTCTATTTTATTAGTATGGCTTCCAATATCCCCAGTCTTCAAGGATTGGGGTCTTTTTGTTTAGAACCTTTAAGCATATGTGAAGTTTTACTTTCACCTTAGATTACACAAAATAGCTTATTTCTTTTTTTAAATTCAGAAATGTAATAATTAGAACCATAAAAATGAATAGCTTGCAGAAAGATTTCAATTTTACAGATATTACCATAAAAACTGACTACAATTAAAATATATAATGGCTTAACTGATAAAGAATAATAAAATTCTTGGTAATGAACAAAACAAAAAAATGAGATAGAAAAACTATAACAACTTATAATAGGTAAATGAACAATATGATAAAACATTGTTTAAAGCATTCATTTTTTTTAAAGCTAAAGAAATTTCTAATAGTCTTTATCAGTTCTAGTAAAAGAAAAGAGGGTCTGCACTGAAATTGTGTCTTTACACTGAAGATGGAACAATGACCATTTTTAGTCATAATAAATGCCTATGTTTTTCAATTACAAGGTAAGAAAATGTTGGCCTAGGTTCCATAGCTAATTGAACTAATTATTATTTTACACATAATAATACCACCTTTATTTCAAGTAATTTTGAACATGATAATAATATGTGAATAACTGAAAATTAACTAAACTACTACTGTAAAATAACTGAAAACACAATATTCCAAACTAAATGCAACTGAATTCTTTTCAAGTCAAGATTTAGTCACCCTCTAACCTAAGTTACTCTTGAACTTTATATTGAGTGAACAATAGCAAAAAAATGGCTTGAAGGTTATATGGATAGTTTAATTATTAATCAAGGTTTCACATGTCAGTGCTTCGTGTCAAGGAACCATCAGTAATCACTTTTATTGGGACTTAAATTAATTACAAATACAAGACCCACTGAGTTACACCATAAAATTCTTTTAAAGTTTTTTGGGTATGTCATCGTTGAAACTTTCTTTACTGCTTCACATCCTGCTGTTGCAAGAAACATATCCATAATCTCATTTTCTTCTTTTTTGTTTTGTCTGTTTCTCAGTTTCTTTACCCTGGTCATTGCTGCAAAGCATCTGATCCATGTTGCTACATGTTTTGTATTGTTGAGCGTGGTCAGACATCCTATTGGCGATGTCATTGTTGGGATGTGTAAATCTTGTAGGAAGCTATGTGATTTCCCCTTTTCATGGCCCCTGAGGTTTGCTCTATTTATGTGTATCTCATTTGCATACCATGTTACACTGTTCTTTGTTGTTAATTAGTGGAAAGACATTTAGTTTTAGGCCATGAAAAGGAGAAATCACATAGCTTCCTACAAGATTTACACATCCCAACAATGACATCGCCAATAGGATGTCTGACCACGCTCAGCAATACAAAACATATAGCAACATGGATCAGATGCAAAACAAAAAAGAAGAAAATGTGATTATGGATATGTTTCTTGCAACAGCAGGATGTGAAGCAGTAAAGAAAGTTTCAACGATGGCATACCCAAAAAACTTAGAATCATTGAAATAATAAGAAAGAATATTAGACCAAAGAGGAGGTTATTCATCACTGAAAAAACAGTTTCTTGAAAAGCGACAACAATCAAATGAGTCTATCATACAATTTTAACACCAATTAAAAGGTCAAACATTGCGAATTTGAAAAACTTGGCAGAAGTGAAATGATCCCAGAAGATGAGCTGATCCAGTTATGCATGACAGAAGGCATGCAGGAACTTTCATTTAAACATAAGATATTGGAAAGGCTGCAAGGTGTTAATTTGAACTCAGAAACCAGTGTAAAATTGTGTGGAATTGATAAAGCAGTTCAACAAAAAGCAGGACAAGAGAGAGCAGTATAGAACAGAGAAATACAAAGTTCAATGCAAATACTGTGGCAAACAGAATGTAAAAAAAATGCCCAGCTTTTAAAAAAAACACTTTCAGTGGGTATGTAAATACAAAAGAAAATTGAAGAAATTAAAGATACATGAATTGCTACAGAATAGGTGGAAATATTCCTAAAAAAACGACAAAAACCAAGGAAAGAGTACAAATAATGAAGAAATATTTTCTGATGCAGGTAGCTATTGGCAGTGACATTACACTAACTCCAATGAGTTTTTGGCAGGACATGGGGAAGCCTAGGCTAAAAAACATCTACCTTACAATTAAAACAATTTGATGGAACCACAACTAAAGAATTAGGCACATTTGAAGGAACATTTGAAACAAAGAATCATTTTCAAATCATACCCATAACAGTAGGAGCATGCCTGGAAGACCACAGATTACTCGAAAAAGACATGTTAAGAGTTGATACATCAAAATTGATTAATTCGATGAAATCTCAAGAACAAAAAATAGGATTACTAAAGGATTATAAAGTAAGCATTTGCCTGAAAGAGAACTTTCATTTAAGATATAATGAAGCAAGGAAACTGCAGATACAAATTTTACTTGTAGTGTTAGAAAAGTTTTAAAAAAATGATTCAGCAAAGAATTTTGAAAATGGTCACTCATAGGGGGAGCAATTGAGCTTCACTAACAGTTGCCATTAAAAAGGCCAACAGAGATATTAGAATATGTCGCAATTACAAAATTAGGGTTAACCATCATAAATGAGTCATGAATTATCAAACATGAAGCATTTCACAAAGATTAACTTAAAAATCAGCATTTACCCAAATTGAAATAGATGATGAATTTAAGGAGGTTACTACAATAAATAAAGCACTGAAATTATTAAGATGGATTTTCCTGCTATTTGAAAATTAAAACAGCAAGTCATATTTTCAGAGAGCTAATGAGATCTTATTAGGAAAAATGGAGAACATAATAGTATATCAAGCTAATATATGTGTGGGAGCTCGCACCAAGGACAAATTAAAGTGTAAAACAGAACAACTCCTACTGAGATTAAATCAGGCAGGCCTGATGGTAAACAGAGACAAATGCAAACTAGACTGTGAAAAAATATCCTACCTAGGATATCAAATATCTAGAGAAGGAATATCTTCTGACAAGAGGTTAAACAAAATTGCAAAAGTAGCAAAGTCCACAAACAAGACAGAATTGGAATCCTAATTCATTTCTACAACAGATATCTTCCTAGATATAGTGAACTCATTGAACCATTTGCAAAAATGTGTAAAGAAAACAAAGAATTCACATGGACACAGAAGTAAAGTATTACTTTCAAAGCATTAAAAAGTCTTTGACAAGTAAGCTGGTAATAAAAATCTTTGACCCAAGAAAAGAAGTTATTTTAACAACTGATGCAAGTGAACATGCCATAGCAGCCATTGTATCACAAGCAGGTCACCCGATCATGTATCTTTCCAGAAAATTGTAGGCAGAATGTAATTATTCTAATATAAAAAAGGAGCATTGGCCATAGTCTGAAGTATGGAGAAAGCACAGAATTTTTTGTTGGGTAAAAAGTTTGTTAAAATCAGTTCACAAGCCCTTGGAATTCTTATTCAATCCACAAAAGGATTTATCAACAGTAACATCATCAAGAATTTTAAGGTGGGCGATTAAAATGACGTTTTTTTTTGTTTTTTTTTGACATTATGTATATTAAAAAAAGCACCATTCCTTGTGTGGATGCATTACTAAAAATATGATTTCAGAATGAAAATGGAGAGAAACATAAAAATTTGGATGATAGAGTTATGCAATGGGTGGAAACAGACATATTGCAAAATACTCAGCATAGAAACCTAACATGACCCAACACTAAGCAAAATACTAGCGCACATAAGAATATGTGGAGTAACTGCACTATAGTGGAAAGACCTTTCAAGGAAGCAAGACATAGGTTAATGGTAGAGAAAGTCGTTTATTGTAATGTAGATGTAACAGTGCCTCCCCAAATTTTAAGGAAGGATATAAATTGTGGTGTCACAGCAATGAAAAGAAGGTTGAGACTGCAAGCGTGGCAGCCATGATAGTCTAAGGATGCTGAGGACTACAAAAGAAAGTGCCTCAAATGTATGACACACACATGGCTTAAAGAGAGAGCGCCTTAGAAAAGGGGTCCACATGGACCGTGTCCACATTAAAGATACTGGTTTATTGAAAGAAACAGTGTACCAATGCCCATTGTCACCGACAACTAACCCGAATTTTGTGATGAAAATTTAGTGTCTTGGTTAAAAAGAAATAAGATATATGCCATATAAAATGCTACTTTTTCACCAACAATCAAATGGAATAGTGGAAAGGATGATCCAAACAGTAAAAATGGAACAAAAGGCATTTTCCTCTTTTACAGAGAATATAGAAACATGTCTCCCTAATTTACTTTTAAGCTATCAAATGACAGAAAGCAAATCCCAATAACCATGTCATTCACTACAGAGGAGAAAGTCTGGTACAAAAAAAAATGAGGTAGAGCCAAAAAGAGCAAGGTTCATCTTACAAAAATGACAGAACACAGCTATACTAGAAAAAAGAAGCAGCAAATATTAGCTCACTCATGCTGATCGATTTTGAACACGGTTTGAGCCTGAAGATATAGAAATGTGAAACAAAGAAGAAGAGACAGAGAATAAGGAAACTGAAACAGAACAGAACATGGAGGAAAGTGGAAATGAGTTAACAGACTTAGAAGAGTAAGATGAATCTAGACCAAAATCCATTAAAGAGGATATAAGAAAAACAAACAGAAGAGCAAAGCAGACCATCCAGAATCTGCAGAAGAAGTGATAGCGCAACTAAGGGTGTCAAACCTCTCAGGTTCAGGGAGGTGTAGCATGGTATGCAAATGAGATACACATATAAATAAATTAAAACTCAGGCACCATGAAAAGGAGAAATCTTGTAGCTTACTATGAGATCTACACATCACAACAAACAAGGCTTTTTTCTTTACTGTGAGAGTATATACAGATGTGATTAAAATGCCAAAGAGCTCACTGCATTCCAAAAGAGTTTCTCTTGAGTACATTAATATTAATGAAAATGACTTGCAAGGAAATTACAATAAGACTAGATGTAAAGTCATTAGATTTAATGGTATTAAAATAATCCAGAATGTATACAGGCAGCAAACAACCTGCATACAGATAGTAAATATACAAAAATAGAAAGAGGTGTAAGGGAAAGATGTGTCTTCTTACTGATTTATTATTCAACCGATACATTGAGGGAATTTTGGGAGAATTAGAAATCCTATCATGATTCATTATTCACAGCTACAATCTCTGCATAAAATATGTAGATGACACAGTTTTAATAACAGATATAAAAGTAAACTACAAGAACTCCTACAAAAGGTAATGATGAAAACCAAAAAGAAATGACTAAAGATCAATTGCAAGAAGATAGAATATTTGGTTGTTAACAAAATAAACAGCCCAAAATACAAAGTAGAAATTGGAGATACCAAAAGTAAAGTAATTTAAGTATTTGGGAGGTGTTTTAACAGAGGACAGAAAGTGCTACACTGAAATCCAAAGTTGCATTGGGATAGTGAAAAATGCCTTCCAAAAGCTAAGCAGAGTAATAACAGGAAATTTTTGTTAGCAACAAAGAAAAGAGTGTTTAACTGTTACGTAATATCAATTTTTTCCAATATAGCAATGAATGTTGAACAATTTCCTTGCAGATGAATAAGAGACTTTAAGCAACACTAATGTGGTTCTACTGAAGGAGTATGAAAATAATATGAATTGAACATGTGAGCAATGATGAAGTTTT
>JBBBDQ010000627.1:4207500-4273865 GCA_037127315.1 Ascarosepion bandense
CACTTCCCGCCTGTGGAACTCACTCCCGTATTCTTGCTTTCCTGACGGCTACGACCTCCAGAAATTTAAAAGCAAAGTTAATACTCACCTACTAACCACTGGCCTCTAGCTCTCTCTCCCCTCCCCTGTATAACCTTCCCTTTCTCTCCGCCCATGTACCTGTCATTGCACCTGCTTTCTCAGTTTTCTATTGTTCCTTTCTAACTAGCTTGTACTCCTCACTCTTTTCTAATTAATCTTTCTACATTTATGTAACCCCCTGCACATCAGTGGCGTTTCTGCCTTGCTCGGGGTGAAATGATTAAAAAAAAAAAAAAAAATAACAATTTTAGGAAAATCTATGATCAAGTGAAAAAGTTTGTATGTGATGTGTTTCATCCTGTCTTCTTTATATGCATATATAACATCAACATTAACATCACTTTAGTCTGATGAAGTTCTAAAGAACAAAATGCATTGCATAAAACATTTTTCCACATTGTCATAGATTTCTCTAAAATGTGTGTGTGTGTGTGTGTGTGTAGGGTCAGTCAGTTAAGTGCCATACGTTATACACGCTTGGGCGATCATGTCTCAAAAGAGACATGACTGACTGGGCAGAAGATTATCCCACAGTAGGTTGCCATTGCTTTCTGCAGTAGACTGGTTGCTGACCAAGGTTATAGAACCCAATTTGTCCTGTTATTTAACCCATAACTGGAAGGAAGAGACGGATTAATACCTTTCCCAAGGGTATTTGCACATAAGTGAATACAATGGATTCAACTGGAATTCGAACTCGGCTCCCCGGTTTCTCGTTCCGAGCTGATATCCACTGTACCACAATGCACATGAAAGCAAAATTTCTCACTTAGCACAACACTAATTGATGTGAAACTACCCCCCCCACTAAAAGAGTGCAGTGTTGACTATTAATAGAGGTATATATTTTAAGGAATATCATAGAAAATGGCTTAGCAGAAGAACAAAAAGCAAAGAGTACCCGACTTGCTCTGTGCACAAACCAACCCTAAAAGTAGTTCCAACCTAATGGACACAACAGGCATGAACAATGGCATCCAGAGGAAGCAAGGTACAGGTTGGGTTCAAATTGCAAAGAATCTAATAACACCCATGTGAAAGATGGCTACTGATCTAATAGTGAAGATAAGGCCATCCTGCTAATCTGTGCCAAGGAACCTCACTATGGTATCCATGAATACCAACAGGCTTGAGACACATTAAAAGTACTTCAGAAAGAATGGTCCACTGATAAATATTCTCCAAAAAGAAATTAATTACAATAAATACTGTTTTGAGTTACTAAAGAGTATTGCACATTCATTAATTGATACCAAGGGTACATCTATCCCAGATTCTGAACATGGATGTCATGGTCTTCAAAAAGGAAAATATTTTTCTACAATTTTCAGTGCTAATTCTAACTACAAGTTCTGAAGAATCACAATTGCCATGGCTCAAGACCAACTTTACAAAAGGTAACTATGTGTTCCTCAAGCCATGCAATCATGAAAGTATAAAAATTCTGCAAATAAATAATCATCAGATTTTTGGCTCTCTTTCAGCCCAAACATGAAAGTAAGTCATTTTAAAGCAGGTTGCTAACAAGACTTCCAGACCTAACATCAATGCTCTGAATGATGCCATCAAAGAGGTATAAGCCGAGAACTTTGTGGTAACAAGTTATGCAAGTATATGAGGTTTTATTTGGGATGCAATTGAAAATAATAGAGACCACACTGAATAAATTATTTGTTTTGATATCATCTATAAGTTTATATTAATATTCTTTTGTAAATGAACCTATTTATACATCATAATCTAGTTTCAATGGTTGAAAGTTTTTCATGGCCTTCCTAAAGTTCATAAAGACAGAGTTCCATTTAGACCAATTTTGTCTATGGTTGGCTCCATACAACATGAGCTGGTCAAATGGTTGGCTGAATTACTCCAACCTGTATCGAACGTACTATCTGTTAATAATATTTCAGACTCTTTTAAGTTCTCTAGTTTCGATAGAAACTTAGGGTTTTCCTCTGAGAATAAATTGATGGTGTCATATGATATCATTAGTCAATATACTAATTTTCCATTACAAGAGACCATTGGTATTTGTACCGATACAGAGGAAATTTAGGCACTACCAGTATCCCAAAAGAGTTATTTCTTGAAAGTATGCGGTTGGCCACAGAGGGGGTGGAATTTAGTTTCAATGACACAATGTACGTCCAGTCCAGACAAATGGGGTTGTGATAGGCTCTTTAGGTCCGGTTCTTGCTAATATTTTTGTGGGTCACTTTGAGCACTTTAGTTTATAAAAGGTATGTTGACGACGCATTCTCTATCTTTGAATGTGCTAGTGATGCTGATAATTTTCTGGCAGGATTGAATTCTTTACATCCTTCCCTTAAGTTTACTATGGAGGTTTTTTTTGGATGTCATGGTTCAGCATAGGGATGGGGTTTTCGACACTACAGTCTTTTGAAAAACCCACTTTCATTGGTTTATATACCAGTTGGAACTCTTTCGTTCCAAAGTCCTGGAAAATAAGTCTAATTGAGACACTGGTTCAGCGTGCCCTAATGATTTGTTCCCCTAGGTTATTAGATAGAAAACTTGCAAAATTGCAAAGTATTTTCAAGGCTAATGGTTATCCTTCTAACACTATCAAATGTGTGATTGCTATGAAAATCAGACAGTTTAAGAAACCAGCTGTCTTTGGACCTAGTTGCTGTCCAATTTACTTGAAACTGCCTTGGCTTGGTAGAAAGTGTCAGTTTATTACTGATAAAGTTTCAGCATGTGTTTCATCTTGCTATTATTCAGTAAAATTAAGGACTAACTTTCATACTAGAACCATGTTTCTCTCCTTTTAAAAAGATAAGCTGTCCTATATATATAAAAATTCTATCATTTATAAGTTTAAATGCTATTGCAAAGTGGTTCGTATAGGACACACTAATCTTAGATTAGAAACACGTGTTTCACAGCATGTCCCTGCTAACATTTGTTCTGGCAATCCTGGACGTCACAGAACTACACAAACCATCCAGGAATCAGCTATTGAACAACATCTGCTGGATAGTCAGGAGTGTGCTTCAATGTACAAGGACGCTTGGTTTTCTGTCCTTAATAGTGCTTGCACCATTTACCTTTTATATATGCTAGAAGTGATCTACTTGAAGATTCATCGTCCCAACTTGTGTCAACAGAAAGAATATTTTTTCCGTTCTTTAAGACTATTGGAGGGAATGTGAGTTTTCTTTTTTTTAATTTTATTAACTCTTGTAGAGCCAGTGTTTACACCCCCTTATGTTTTAATTATATTTGATTAAATTTAATCTTGAGTTCCAACTTTCCCTTCATTAGTGATTATTTGTACTTCTGTGTCCCGTTCATTACTATTAATAACTGCCAATGGTTACCTATGAATAAGTGTTGGCTGAAAGATATCTAAGTTTCTAATAATGACGTCTTGTTTGTTAAAGTCTATTGTTCATTTCTGTGGGTACAAATCCTTGTTTATATATATATGTGTGTGTGTGTGTGTGTGTGCTTATGTTGGTATGTATCTTGATTTTGTAGTTGACATGTTCCCCCAATCACTACACTTGATCAATGAAATGTTAACCTCTCCTCCTCTACTATTTATGATATCAACTTTTGTAACACCTAGGAAAAAAAAAGAAAAAAAATTACTCTGGGTCATGCTGCTTAACATCCTGTTTTTGAATATTCTGATAAAAGTAAATGATTTATAATTTGTGGCCTGATGAGATGCATACTAAAAATTTACCTGTCAAAATAAATTATAATTTTTAACCATCTTAGATGATGTGTTGAGTTTTCCTCTGTGTGTGTGTGTGTGTGTGTATATATATATATATATATATATATATATATATATATATATACACACACATATATATCACAAAATAGTTTTTTTCCAATTTTATGGAATAACATGTGAATAAAATATGTATTATATATCCTGTATGCTTTCCATTTATTTAGAAATAAAAGTCTACGTTGTGCTTGTCATCAGCTGAAATTCTGTATATAAGCATACTGTGTTGATATAAATATATACTGTAAATTTTACATACATCATTTGGCTAATACCAATTTTTGTTGAAAACATTTACTGATATTACATAATAAAATACTTCAAAATATAAATACTTAATGAGGAGGACCATAGTAAAAAATGGCAAACTAAAAAACAAATAGATAATATCACTGAAAAAAAAAAAAAATGAAAAAGGGGATGTCAAAAAAGAGCCTCTTAAAAAATAAAAGAAAAAACCCAAGGCAAGCCTTTTGTACAACAAAACTATTCATAGGTATAGAGGAAGAGCAAAATTAGGTAAAATTTAGATAATGTTCAGAAAGAGGGGAAAATATATATATATATATATATATATATATATATAAATCTAAACTTATTTATAAATGGAACTTTGTCTGTGTGTGTATTCATTACCTATAGACTCCAAAACAGCTGAACCGATTTTCTTGAAAATTAACACAGTTATACTATAAGCGTCTGCAAGTGTTCTTAGCTAGGTTTTGTGTCAAGGTACCCCTGATAAATATCAAAAATCGATAATCGAAAAAATCGGGTTATAGAAGGAGTGGTCCGAGTTTAATCAAATTTCATACACTCATAGACAAAGACAGAAGAAATGATATTCAGAAGTTTCAAGGTTGCAGTTCTTAAAATAGTGCAGAAAATCGATAATATATATATATATATATATAACGGGCAAGATGTTTGTATGTGTCTGTTTATCTGTCTGTATGTCCTTTTTATCCGATTCTCACCAAACTTCAAACAAATATTCTTTAGGCTGAGTTTGAGCTCCAGAACCATGAATTAGATTTAAAGCTTTCATTACACCCAAGCAATGCTGGGCTATACTGCTAGTATATATATAGTCATCCATAGACAAGCTTGTTTTGCTGTATCACAGGTTATCAGTGTGGCTAGACATCAGATTGATTATATATATATATATATATATATATATATATATATATAAAGACATGGTAGAGTATTGGATATTACCTTGGATTGAAAAATTGGAGAGCCAAGTTCAAGTTCATTACATTCACTTACAAGCTAATACCCTTTGAAAAGTATGAATCTATCTCTTCGCTCACTAGTAATTAGAAAATATGACAGACCAGGATTTGTAGCCTTGGGTGACAGTTTGTAGAGAGGAAATGGTAGGACAGACTGGTAACCGGTCTACTGCAGGAAAAAAACTGGCAATCTGCTGCAAGAAAATCTCCAAGCACTCTCTTACAACATAGTTTGTCAGTTTCCCACCACAATCAATTTTCACTCTATCGGTCCCAGACTCAATATAAATATATCGGCCACTCGAAAATTAAGAAAAAGGAAAAATCCAGTTCCTTTATTTAGGGTTAATGCTTTAGGTTATTTATAGCCATGATGTTTGATTTGCTTTTTACATTTAATTTTTTATTATTATTTTACTAATTTCACATGGGATTTTATTATGTGGTTGTAGTTAGAATAGTATGAATTTGTTTTTGTGTTTACAAAAACGTGTGTGAAATAGCACCAAAAAACTGTATTTTTGTTTAAACGTACACCTAACAACACAAAAATTCAACAGAAATAGAAAGAACATTTGGTTCAACAACCCAGACAATGAAAATGTAAAAGTAAATATAGGTAAAAGATACATCAAACTAATTGACAAATACTTTCCAAAACCATGCAAATTGTACACAAGCATCAACAGATGTACTCTAAATTTCTGCCTGACCTGCACCAAAACCACATTCAGTCAGTTAAGTGCCATATGTGATACACACTTGGACGATCATGTCTCGAAAGAAACATGACTGACTGGGCAGAAGATTTTCCCGCAGTAGGTTGCCATTGCTTTCTGTGGTAGACTGGTTTCCGACCAAGGCTATAGAACCCAATCTGTCCTGTTATTTAACCCATAACTGGAAGGAAGAGACAGATTAATACCTTTCCCAAGGGTATTTGCGCATAAGTGAATGCAATGAATTTAACTGGAATTCAAACTCAGCTTCGCAATTTCTTGTTCTGAGCCAATATCCACTGCACCATAACGCACATGAAAAGGACAACAGAAAAAAAAATCAGCAGAAATCATAGGCTTTTATAATCTACACCTGAAACTGAAGTACAATGCATGAATGTCCAATAAATGGTAATTTCCTGCAAACTAACCTAAGATAGCTAACTCCTGTAGATTCCAAAGAAAACCTGTAAAAAGAGATATAGAAATAACAGAAGTTTGCTGGAAACAGATAAGCTACTCACGTAAAACATCATTCACAAACAGTGTCCAGTTCATACTCCTCCCCAGTGTTTTGAATTAGAGTAGAGGTTTATTGTTTGTTAGGATGTGCGTTGTGGTACAGTGGATATCGACTGGGAATGAGAAACCGGGGAGTCAAGTTCGAATTCCAGTTGAATCTATTGTATTCACTTATGCGCAAATACCCTTGGGAAAGGTATTAATCTGTCTATTCCTTCCAGTTATGGGTTAAATAGCAGGACAGATTGGGTTCTATAGCCTTGGTCGGCAACCGCAGAAAGCAATGGCAACCTACTGCAGGATAATCTTCTGCCCAGTCAGTCATATCTCTTTTGAGACATGATTGCCCAAGCGTGTATCACGTATGGTACTTAACTGACTGACATGTTTAAAATTAGGTTTCCAGTTCCTTCTAAAGATTTTTCATTCTCTTTCAAACCCAATAGCCTCTTCCATCTTAGTGGCTTTATCACCTTGCCCAGGGTAACATGATTTTAAAAAACAAAAAAGTATGCAAATAGCACAACCCTTTGAAAATAACATGGAAAATGCAAACACCATCTTAAAGTATTATATTGCAACAATACCCACAAAATGATGTAACTTTTTCTTAGAGGTTGAAATAATCAAAACCACCTTTCCAGAAGAAGATAAGAATCTGGAAATAAAAATAAGAGCTTCATAGAAACACATTTAAGCAAGCATGAACTTTTTTTAATGATTTCACCCCAAGCAAGGCAATAATGAAACTAAGACATAAATGATTAGTGAGAAAGAAAAGGAATGAAAAGACTTTAGCAAAAGAGAAAGGATAAAAAAGGAAAAAGGTTCAAAAAGACAGATGATGATTGATGTTGCATTTCAATTTTTTAAGAATGTAGGCAGTAGGGAAGCAAGAAACTGGAAGAGGTGAGAATGATAAGAAGTAAGAGAACTGTACTTGGAGTTACATCTATTTCAACAATAAAGCAATGAGACCTATTTGCCAATTTAGTAGTATGTGTACATTCATGTCATCTAGGTACAAAGGAAGAGAGCTCATTAGAAGAATGAAAACATTGTTAGAAAAGATAGTAGGAAGTCATATTACAGCAGTAGGAAAGTGACTGAAGTTGAGATGCAGGTAAAGACCAAAATCATTGCAAAACTTTCTTAACATTTTATCAGGAATCACGAGATATATAGCAGGAGAACTAGATGAGAAAAACAGCAGTATTAAATGCATAGATGAATGGTAGATTTATAAATGTGCAAGATGCATTCTAGTAAGAAAAATTGTCTGGTATAAAACAGTAACCTGCTGAGTTTGAGTTTGTTTAACGGCATATCTATCTACCCCGCTGTGGATTATTTAATGCCAAAAAGGTAGGGCCTTAAGGGATTTTTTTAATGTTCTGTTATAGTGAGAAGGCTGATTTAGTCAGATTTTAATCAGAATTTGTTGTTTTTATTCTTTTTTATTTTAGAAAACTGAAGATGTCTTTTAGTTTTGTCTTCAAAAATGTTTTGCTAAGAATACTTTTTTTCCTTAAAAAATATGTTATGGTAATAGTTTTTTCTTCAAAAATGATTTGTTGGTAAAATCTTTCCTTAAAAAATGTATATTTTTTATAAAAGTGTATTTTTATGCATATATTTCTATGAAAATGTATTTTTATACTTTCATAGTGTTTTGACCTCAGTTTGTGGGTTAACTATTTGCCAATAGCTGGGACCCTAACAGGTGCTACCACTCCGAGTCAGGGTGGACCTGGGAACAACAGCAATTAAGAGGTGATTCCATGCTTCTCACAACCTTCCAATTTGAGGCCTTGCTGCCAGATGCAGTTTACTGTCATGCCCAGGACCCAGTAACCAGTTGACCTAGCAGTTGATTCAATATAATTACTCTACTTTATGTCAGAAAAAAATGTGAGAGCAAGAAAGTGCAATGAGTTGCTTTCCTGGAGGTTAGCATCAGCCATGCAGATGGAATGCAAAAAGGGTTATTCATAATGATTAAGAGACAGCAGTTTCATTTGGAGACATTAAAAATTACAAGTATTTCTTAACCAATTAAAAAATAATTGAAGGTCATTTTCACAACCAGCTGCCACTTTTACTTTGCCAGACCAATCAAACTTACTATTAAAACAGAAAAGACATTATACCAACGTTGATAGGCAACATACTTGTCAAGAACACACCCAACTTTGAAAAGCATTTTAAAATAATTGAAACACTTATAAAAACAAAAACAAAAATCTTTGAACAATGCACAAGTCGTACTCATGAATTAAAAATGTTGACTTTTCAGAAATTATTAGACTGTATACAATAGTCCATATGCGACTGTAATAAATGCTGTATAACTGAAATCTTTGAAAATGTCAAACAGATTAACTAAAAGCACCTAGAATCATCAAATGTTTTGAGAATTTCTACACACATTAAATCCAGAAAAGAAAACACTTGTTTGCATAAAACAAAATGTATTAAAAAAACTTGTCAGTTTAACACACACCAACACATGTGTACTCATGCAGTAGTAGCTTAATGAACTTTCATATGATGGTTTAGTCCAACAACTGAGGCCTATTCTTTTTCACACTTGCTGCAAGGAGGAATGCTACATAACCTGTGTAGTGAATTACTTCTGTGTAGCATCTTTAGTAATCTTTGAGGTCTGCTTTTCTTAGACAGATATGACCACATTCATTACACATTAGATCGAATTCTATATCAATATTTTGAGGGAAATTAACGTCAAGATACTTAAAAACCTCCCTTGAATTCTTCATGCTCAAAACAATTCTGTTCAAAGTCTATTGTATATTGCTTTCTTCCAAGCTGAATGATGTAAAGCTATGTTATCCCAATATTTTGTATGATGTTGGCCTTCTGCAGTGTGACCTTTATAACTATATCCCAGATTGAGCACTGACCTTTTGCTTTTGGCCAATTCAATGTCCTCAAACAGCTGAGCGATTCTATTATTGTTTATCTTAACCACTCTGTTGTAACTGGTGCTGATTAAACCAGAAATATTATATTAAAATCACTCATAAACATCTGCCACTGCATGTCCAATATACAGACAAGACACTGTTAGTGAAATTAGCCTTTTTTATGTGACTTCAGTAAGTAATTCAGGTCTCACATGCACACAACAATGAAGGCAAGATAAGTATTATAAACATTTAATTTCATCTGAGTCAAAATTTCATATAGGTTCATTTGTTTTTTCTGAATGCATTCTTGATTCAGAGAGAGATTTCATTATCAACAGAGTTTTTCATAATTACAGTACTGCAGAAGTATACAAACCTTTCCATAAAATGCAATTTCTAGCCATACACATGTTTTTTTTCAGAGTAGGAATTACCTGGAATGGGTTGGTATAAAACATATATATATATATATATATATATATATATATATTATATATAAAAAATAGCAAAGACCCTGACATAACATGGAGCATATTAAAAAAAGCCATACCTGACAGCAATGATGATATCTGTAGACTGTGTCAAGAAGAAAAGTTATCCATAATATTATTTCCAGAATGAGAAAGAATAGTAAATGAAAGGATCAAAGTAATACTTGGATGTAAACATCTCAGAAAATATATTTTAGAATCACATAAACCCAGATGAAGGTGTTTACAATTCTTGACCAGTTCCTCCTTTATTTTGAATTTCCCATTATTTTAAACATCCAGTTGGGCAAACTGAAAGTTCCTGATGTGCATTTGAAAAAAGTGTTGGAGAATCACTTAATATGAAACACCTGAAGATACCAAAAAGGTGAAACCAAGGTTGCATAATCAACTGAAAATATATATATATATATATATATATATATATCCGATTGTATGTAGAACGGAGAAAGAATATTTACAATGTCCAAAACATTAATTTCAAACAGTGCTCAATATATAATATATAGCGCTATGAATATTAATTATAAATTATATTTTAGAACATGTACATAATTTTTTATAAATATCTGTTACAAAGATACATTTGTTTCGACATTGAAAGCTCAATGTCTCCGATTTTTTCGATTATCGATTTTTGATATTTATCGGTGGTACCTCGACACAAAACCTAGCTGATAACACTCGCAGATGCTTATAGTACAAATGTGTAAATATTCAAGAAAATTGGTTCAGCCGTTTCGAAGTCTATAGGTAACAGACACACACACACACACAAAGTTCCATTTATAAATAAGTTTAGATGGCGCAGAGTCCTCTTGCCAGAAATAAGGTTTTCCAGCAACACTAACTCCTCAAAGCACTTATTGTAAGCCACAGTGTTGTGTCTGAGGCCCTCACCAACAACGTGAAATATTCTTTGCTTCTTAGACTGATCAGAGAAAATTATTTTTTTCCAAGTTGTCACTCCTTCGTAATCACCATACAACTCATCCAACTTTTTCTGAATTCTCTGCACTATTCTCAGTTTGACACACAAGCACTCTGAAATGTTCATATTGGAGCTTCCAACACAAATGTGAAGGAGCACAGAATATCATTTCCAAACCGAATGACATTATGATGCGTTTTTTCACGCAGATGGTGCTTAACTGACACTACTACACTCTGTGCAGTCAACTAAATTCAAAGCAAATAAAGTGTATGTACAAAAGGAAAAATATAAAATGGCAACAATTTAACCATCACGCTCTGTATATACACACACAAGTGTATATATATATATTTTATAATATTATGAGACCAAGATTAATATCTACCAAAATAATGGAAAGGCCAAACTGTAGGGAAAGAAAGGATATACTTATGATCCAAAGCATACAACCTTATCTATAAAGCATGATGGAGGAAGTGTATGTCTTTGAATTGCATGGTTGTAACTCATTCATATTTATTGTTGATCAAAATCATGATGGTAGTAGCAGAATAAATACAGAAGTCTACAGAAATACTTTGGTGCATTTCTCTGTAAATTGGCAAACAAGCTAATCAGGTGGAAGATTATCATGAAGCTGTACAATCATCCAAAACATACAAACAACATAAAAAAACCTTCATTGGGTGGAGGGGAGTGGATAGTTTTAAAGTCAATCACTGCACATAATCCAATAGAGCATGCATTTCATCTCTTGGAAAAGAAGACAAGGGATAAACCCACTGAAATAAATAAAAACTGAAATTAAGAGAAAAAACAACAAAGACATAACATGGAGCATATTAAAAAAGGCCAAGCTTTACAGTGGTGGTGATATCTGTAGATTGTGCCAAGAAAAGAAGTTAGCCATAATATTAATACCAGAATGAGAATGGTTATCAAATGAAAGGACCAAAGTAATGTGCAGATGTAAATGTCTCAGAAAATATATTTTAGAATTGTATAAACCTAGATAAAAGTGTTTACAATTCTTGACCAGCTTCTCCCTTATTTTGAATTTCCAGTTATTTTAAACTTCCAGTTGCACATTCTGAAAGAATTTATCGGGGGGGGGGGGGGGAGTGGACAATTTTAAAGTCAATCACCAGACAGAATTCAATAGAGCATGCATTTCACCTCTTGGAAAGAAGACAGAAGGAAGAAACCTACTGAAATAAATAAAAACTGAAAGCAGTTTTGTTGAAAGTCTGGAAAATTACCATAAATGAAGAATGCAACAGTTTGGTAATGTCAGTGAGTTGCAGGCTTGATGCAGATTATTGCAAATAAGCATTATGCAACAAAATATTGAATATTATCTAAATTAAGACTATCTATTTCTTTACTTTGCTCACTTAAAGATGGGGTGATCTGATGAAAAATAGTAATATGTCTATGGGAAATTATAGGTAAAATTAAAAAATTCTACAATGAACAACAAAATATATATATATATATATATATATATATATATATATATATGTATGTGAAATGTGTAATGCTCAATTTATGGATATAAATATATATCACTCATTCAGTAATGAATTAGAGCACTCTGACTACTGGCGTATGATACATCATACACTAAAAGTGTGTCTCCTTCTATCAAGTGCCCATAGCTCACAGGTAGAATCGCCAACTGATGCTAATCCAGTCGGGTTTCAATCCTGGGTAAAAACAATCAGATATCTAACCATACTGATGAGCTGTGATACAGCAAAACAGATCTGTCTACAGATGACTATTTATGCTCTCACACCCTGATTGAGCACTCTGGAAGAATGGTAGACTTTGGAAAAACAGTAGTTATTCTAGCACTTACGCATCGCTCATTCAATAAGGAATTAGAGCACTCTGACTACTGGTGTATGATACATCATACACTAAAAGTGTGCCTCCTTTTACCGAGCACCCATAGCTTAGAGGTAGAATAGCTGACTGATGCCAATTCAGTTGGGTTTCAATTTTGGGTAAAAGCAATCGGATGTCTAACCGTACTGATAAGCAAAACAGATCTGTCTGCGGATGACTATATATATATATATATATGCAATTTGTTATATATATTATTTATATATTATATAAGCGTGGTACTTATTTGAAAGCACTCAATATCAGCGATACAGCTAACATATTCAGTTGAATTGGTGTGAGTTTGTGACCCTGGGTTTCACACCTTGAGTTTGGCTAATGATCGCAAAAGTGTGAAACCCAGGGTCACAAACTCACACCAATCAAACTGTATATATATACATATATATATATATATATATATATATATATATATATATATATATATATATTGTTTAATTACTTAGTTTTTGGTCATAATAAAATTAGACCAGTACACAGTTGCATTAAAAAGTGTTCAATATAATTATATTGTAGAACTTTTAAATAAGCCATCAAATATTAAAAAATATTTGTGATTTGCTAAGAACAGCCAGTCAAGCTAACCAGTGAAAGAACACAACTGATTGCATTTCCTGGTTCCAAAAAATCCAATGCAAAAATAAATATACGTTCATTAAATATGACATAAAAATCTTTTACCCATCAATTTCTGAAAAAGGTTTGATGGAAGTGTTTAAATTTGCTAAACAATCTATAAACATACCATCTAAACATATTGATATAACCCTATATTGCTGTAAATCAATACATTTACTCAAAGGTAAAGCATGGATTAAAAAATCAAATAACAGCACCTTTGATGTACCACAAAGCTCATATCATGGAGAATTGATGGGTATATACATTTTAAATAAAATCAACAAAATAATCCATACAAACAACTACAAATTATACAGAGATGACGGATTAAAGATAGCACCAGACAACAAAAGAGAAAATGATAAAATAATGAAAGAACTTTTCAAATTATTCAAAAAACTAGATTTTGAGATAATAGTAAAAACAAATAGAAAAGTAGTCCATTATTTAAATGTGGAATTAAATTTACAACCTGGCAACATCTCTCCATACATGAAAGCAAAGTTAAAGTACATAAACACAAGATCTAACCATTCCAAAAGCATAATCAAGCACATTCACAAAGGAATAGGACACAGGCTATCAAAACATTCATCAAACGAAACAATATTTGATGAAAAAAAACAAAAAAAAACTATGAAGATGCACTAAGACAATCTGGCCATGAGAACATTTTAGAAGACAAAAGCATTATCTGGTGAAACCAACCATTTAACTTTTAAAAAAAATCAAAATAGGACAAATATATTTTAATCTGATCGATAAACACTTACCAAAAAGCTCAGAACTAAACAAAATTTTCAAGAGGTATACAATCTGTACTAGAAATTTAGAAAATTTCATAAAGAAACAAAATGCTAGAAATTTAAATAGCATTGTACAAAACAAGATCACTAATAAAAAATGCAATTGCAGGGACAAAAATAAATGCCCACTTCAAGGATTTTGTAATACGAAAGAAGTCATTTACAAAGCAAAAGTACATGACTTAAATCGTCAAAATGAAATATATTTGGGATCAAGCAAAGACACCTTAAAGATCACATGGTTCAATCACAGGTCCACATTTAAAACTGAAAACTCAAAAAATTGTACAAAATTGGCTAGCCAGATGTGGAAATTGAAATTTAAAGATGGAAAAGACCCAGACATAACATGGAGTATAGTGAAAACAGTCAAGCCTTACAACGGTGGCAAAATATGTAGACTATACCAGGAAGAAAAGTTAGTGATTATGCTATTCCCAAACAAAAACAAATTATTGAATGAAAAAATCTGTATGATAAAGCTCTTCAAAGTAGTGGCTATGAAGACAAATTATCCTATGCAACACCCATTAGTAATTCAGAATTCCTTAAGACAAAGAGTAAACATAGGAAAAGAAAAATTATATGGTTCAACCTCTCTCTGTGGACTATCAAATATGAACATTGAACAGTTTTTTTCTGAAAATTAGTCAGTACACACTTTCACAAAGATAAACCTCAAAAACTTTAATAGAAAAACAATGAAGATTAGCTATTCCTGCACTAGTAATATGTACAACATCATCAATTCACATAACTAGATTTTAAGGAATTTCTATGAAACCAATATCAACATATATTGTAATTGTATCCACCTGCTAATTCAAATTTCACAAGATTGTATGGTCATTTCAGCTACTGAAATTTGCTTCATCAGTGATCTTAAATATTATGAAAAATACAATTATTTGTTTGAGTGTGTGAGTAAAGACAACAGAAGTAAGCATAGTGAAACAAAAAGTGAAAGAAAGGAGAGGAAGAAAGAACAGGGGAAGGGGAAGAAGAAAGAGGAAGGAATAAGTGTGTTAGATTGGCAGACAGAGGGGATGATAGTGAAGTTGGTGGAGGAGTCAAGATAGATATATTAAAAAAGATAAAAAAGTATGTAGAAAAAAATGACAAGCTTTATATATATATATATATATATATATATAATTAATTTTTGGGTATAATTAAATTAGACCAGTACACAATTTTATTAAAAAGTGTTCAGTACATTTATATTGCAGAACTTATAAATATTTTTCTTTTGGAAATGAGTTATTTCTGCAACCTATGTTTCAACTTTTCAGTATCTTCAGGTGATTTATAATAACTGATTTTTCCATTTTTCAAAAATAGGAACAGGGATTTTTTTATGAACATGCAACTGGAATTTTTAAACAAGCAAAAATTTTCAAAATTAGAGAGGAGTTATTTAAGGATCTTACAATTTAGTAAACCTCAAAACGTTTTTCTTTGTCCATCTATATGTACCACTGCTTTGTAAATAACCCCTTCTGTTTTACAAAGTGTTAGGTGGGCATTAGTTTTTGGCTGTACAGTTACTTTCCAAGTTGGTGATTTTATTTTGTATATTATTAATTAGGTTTCTGACAGTTTTTTTTATGTAATTTTCTAAATTACTAGTACAGCTATAACTTAATTTGATTGAATTTCTATTGAAAATTTTGTTTAATTCTGAGTTTTTTGGGGGGGAAGTGTTTATTGATTAATTTAAAAAATACTTCCTCCTTTTGAATTTTACTTTTAAGTTAAACAGTGGGTTGAACCAAGTAATGTTTCCATTTCTAGTATTATTTTTCATTTGTTTGTTTGGCTGAGGTTTGTATTCTAAATAGTTTTTATGGCCAAATTCCTTTAAGGCATTTTTATAATTTTTTTCTTTTCATCAAAGATTGCTTTGTTTGACAAATTTTTTGATAGTCTGTGTTCGATTCATTTATGGATGTGTTTGATTATGCTTGTTGAATGGTTAGATCTTGTTTAAAGTTATGTTTGTTTTTATCTATGGCGAGACTGCCAGTTTGTAAATTCAATTCTACATCTAAATATTGAACTTCCTTCTTATTTGTTTCAACTACTATTTCCAAAACCTAGATTTTTTAAGAGTTTGGAAAGCATTTTACTTATTCTATCATTTTCTCTTTTATTGCCTAGTGCTTTTATTAATCTGTCATCTCTGTATAATTCATGATTGTCTATGTGAATTATTTAATTAATTTTACTTAGAATGTGTATTTCTAGTAATTCAGAAATTTTGCCTCCATCAAGCAAGACTTGTGGTACACCAAACATGACTTTTTGTGATTTTTTAATCCATGCTTCACCATTGTAAATTTTTGGCAAATGTTTATATGATCAGATGGTATATCTGTGTACAGTTTAGCAAAATTTAATGCTTCCATTAAGCCTTTTTCTTTTAGCAATGAATAAAAGTTTTTATGTTAGAGAAAATGTATACAGATTGTGCTAAGAGGAAAAGTTAGCCATTGTTGTTGTTCCCAGAACAAAAAAACATTATAAAATGAAAAATCATAAATAATGTCCAAATATAATCACACCTATGAATACATACTAGGATCATACAATCATGGATAAAACTGTGGCAAAATCCTTGAATACCTCCTCCCCAATTTTGAAAATTTTTGGTTGTTTAAATATTTTAGTTGCATGTTCATAAAAAACCCTGTTCATATAATTGAAAGACAGAAAATTCAGTTATCGTCTAAAAACACTGAAAGGTTGAAACCTAAGTTGCAGAAATAACTCATTTTTGAATCATATATATATATATATATATATATATATATATATATATATATATATATTTGGACAACCATCCCTCTTTCATGTAAATTTCATTACAAGTGACAAGGTATTATCTTTAAGTTTTAATATAATTTTTCATGTATTCTTATGATGTTTTTTTCCAAATCTCAAATTTATAAGATTTGTCCAAAGGTCTTGTACTTTCAAGTGCTTTTGGCTATGCTTTTCACCATTATCAAGAATTAATTTTGTTTTACTTGTAAATAAATGAGTGTAAAGTTCATCTATATTGAGTCATGTGTATGCTAATTTCTGAACACAGGAAGCATATTGTTACCATGTTCATAATTGATATTATTAAGTATAGGATTTCTCTTTTTTATTAGTAATACCTTGTGGTGATACCGAGCAAAAGCGATGGACCGGATGTTAGCGCTTTCATGACCAAAAAGCAAATGACCAAAAGTCATCCGCGTGCCACCGGCTCCGCGCAGATGTTCTGGTTGAAAACTAAAAATTAACTAAATATTAAATTTCCAGTTCACGAGCCTACGCAAATTTTATTTATCAGCCAATGGGAAACCCAGAAGCAAATACAAGTGTGAAATCCCAAATGAGCTGCTGTGATCCTAAAAGAAGAGATAAAAAGCGGATACAGAAATCATCGCCAGACAGACTGACACAGGTAGACACACATATGGACTGACTCAAGAGAGAGAGGAGTGTAATCAATATCACCTTGACCTAAGTCAAGTGGCTACTATGCTCGACTCCCTTCACTCTCCTTACCTTCTTCCTTGTCTCAAGACTACTTACTGAATACATCAAAGACATTCCTTACTTACACGCTCCCAAATTCCTAAGCATTAATTCTCTTTCAGCATTTTATTGACATTAACATTATAAAGTCTGTTGTACTCATATTCAAAGACTGTTTCCTTACATACAAGACGTCTCCATACTACTTTAAGCACGAATTATCTTGTCAGCCTTCTATTGCCACAATAATCTCCATTATTTTCAATTTTCTTTTGCATGTGGATGATGCTATTATATATCTATTGTCAACAATTATATCATGGATAGGTCCAGGAAGATCTCAATGTGTGTTTAAATGAGATTGGATGGAATTGTGATAGAAAAGGTGCAATATCAATCTTCTCATAAATTTTGGGGCAGTGTAGCCAATGTAATGGTTGACAAATTTGGATTGTTGAGGAACACAGTTCTTCAAAGGACATATAAATCCATAAATGGCACTGGTTCTCTGCAGTTTAGATTTTGCAGGTGAATTATTATTACTGACGATGAGATTGGCAGCTTTGAATTTTTTGTCATAGATCATTCATTTAATTTTCTTGTTTGAGTTTGTGTTGTATAATTTCAGATGATGTTGTCAAGTGGAGATTTGTCCTGTCTGTAATTACTGTGCATTTGGTTTTTGTAAAACATATTAATGTTATTCTTTTTGTCCATGTGTTTATAGTTGTTGTTGGTTACATGAAGAAGAATAAGTTTGATGTGGTAGTCAAGTAAATAATTTGGAAAGCCGTTGTTAACATGTGTTTGTTTCAAATTGTGAAGTTCTTTGAAGAAAAGCAGTTGAGAAGATGAATTCTCATACTCTCTCATGAGGAAATTTTTAATAACACCAGTTTTGTATCTAAGAAAACAATGACTAATAAAATTAAGGTGGCAAGAATTTTTGCTTGTGATTTTTTATTCACTAAAGTAATGAAAGTATTAATACTAGACTCCACAAGAACATCCAAAAATGGGAGTTTGTGTTTTTGGTTAAGCTCATATGTGAACTTAAGAACAGAATTTTTTTTCAAAAGTAGTCTTAATTTTGTTGTCAGCTAAAAAGAAAATATCATCAACATATTGAACATATATCTTTGGTTTGGTAAATTTTTTAAAAACCTCATTTTCAACATAGGAAACATTAAAGTTAGAGTAGCACAGGCCAAAATATTTTCCAATACTTACACCATTAGTTTTCTTGTAAATATTGCCATGATAGTTGTAAAAAAAAAAAACTTTAGTGGTACAGGCAAGTAAAAGTTTTTTGTGAATATTGGAATTGATAGATGGAGGTACGATTGAATTATGTTTATATACAGAGTTTATTATGTCAATAGTTTCAGCAACAGTTAAATTAGTAACAAGATTTTTGACATCAAGCAATGTGAGGGTGTCTTGGTTTGGTATTGTAGATTTAAGAATTTGAAGGAATTCATGGATTCACTTAATACTATAATTAGTAGTTAGATATGATAACATCATTAGGAAATTTTCATAATTGAAAAACTGGTGTTGGTATATGAGAAATTTTAGGTCGTAAGTGGTATCCAGTTTTGTGTATTTTTACATTACCGTATAAGTATCTAGGTTGATAATCATGAATAATTTTGTTAATTTCCATGGCTCCTATAATGGCATTGTTGAATGTTATGAGTTTATATACATGTTTTAAGAGTTTCAGTCGAGTTCTTATTTAATCTTTTTAATTTGGATTGGTCATCAATAAAGTGCTGTAATTTTGTGTGGTAATTTATCTTGTCCAAAATTAAATAAATGTTTGATTTATCTGCCCTTCAGGTGATGATAGTAGGGTTGTTTTTTTAGTTCTCAAACAACATTTGTGAATTTTGTTAAGATGTGGTTGTGGATATTGAATGAAAAATGGTCTTTTAGACCTTCCACCCTGATAAGTTGTAGGAAATTTTGGTGGAGTTTTATTAGTCATTTTCTAATTGGAGTAATGGCTGCTGAAGAATTTCAGTTTCAGTTTTTTTGTAAGACGGTTAAATTTTGGTTGATAATGACAAGCATTGATAACTCACCTCACTTATGACGAAGGTTTGTTGATAGCCTCTGCTTCATTGAGAGCAATGGACTTTTTTCTTTTACATAATCAAGGTAGAATCATGATATACATACAGACGGCAATTAGATAAAATAAATGCTGCTTGACATGACTGCCTGTTTCTCTCTGAGTGAGTTGTTAGTATCTTTTGTATTCCCTGATTTGGTGTATGTTTGTGTTTTTGTTTTCTATGTTGACAATTTACAAAAGTATACTCATTTAAAAGAGATTAGTAAAAGAAGCCTCAATGACCCAATTTTTTGATGGTTAGGATCATTGACGACCTATGCTACACTGAGAGAGAACATTCTGCACCATGCATGGTATCCATATGAATGTCTCACTCAATCTGACAGTTATTAATATATATATATATATATATATATATATATATATATGTGTGTGTGTGTGTGTGTGTGTATATATATATATATGTGTATATTTTTAATCAAATCACCCCAAGCAAGGCAAGACTACCACTGGTGTACAGGGGTTGTATTGGGAGAAAAACAGGGTACAGAGGATGCCTAAGAAAAAGTAAGAGATGTAAAGGATTTAGAGAGGTGGATGGAGTTTTGGGAGGTAGGAGATGGCAAATGATATTGCATTTAAACTTTTGGAGATTATAGCTGTCAGCAAAGCAAGTATACATAAAACAAGAGGTGCAAAAAATTAAACTGCTAAAGTAAAAATAGCTGTTATATTTTACTATTTTGATGGTAAAGGGGTGTGACCTAGATGCCAATCTAGTAGCATGAGTAAATTCATGTAGTTGGAACCCCAGGGAAAGAAGCTCAAGAGAGAAGAAGCCATGAAAATAGCTATAGAAGAGACAGAGGGAAGCTACATACCATCAGTGAGAAAATGACTGTAGTTGAGCTGCTAAATCAGGATTGATTACCTGAAAGATCCTCCTTTGGATTTTGTTGATAACCCTGCCCAAACATTTATTAACCCTTTTCTATCAAAACATGCAAGAAATGATGAAAAAGTTTGATTTTGCTATTTATGAAAAATCTTTCTGCCTGTACCTTTTTTTTCATTTTCAATTTGTTTACATTTTTATTTATTTATTTTTTTTCACCCCAAGCAAGGTGGTAACACCACTGATGTGCAAAGGGCTACATAAGAGTGAGAAGATTAGAAAAGAGAAAACAGGAAACCGCATCCTAAACAGGAAACAAGGAATGAGCCTCTTCACCTGTTCAAAAGATGTGGGTGGAGTGTGAACCGGGCGATAGTTTATTGTTTACATTTTTATTCATCAAGTAACTAAGGAGAAAATTTAAGGAAACTTATAATGTCAAAGTTTATCACATGTGATACATTACTTAGGGAAATACTGGTACATCTGCCATCTAAAAGGTTAACCCCACTGGATTTCCACCCTTTAAATTCATTGATGAAATCTTTGTACAACTGAATGCAATCATAGGATTTTAATTTGAAAAATAATGAGGTCACAAAGTTCAGCCAGCTTCTGGTCAAGAGGATCAAACTGTTTGCCATCTTTAAGATAAATCTACTCAGTTAAGTTCAGTCAGTTTAAAAGGTGTCTTGAACGTACCACCTTTACTACCATTTCAATTTAGAGAGAAAAGTTGATGAGAACAAATTCAAATTATTCATTTTTCTTCTAACTCTGCAAATTTGGTGATTTTGTTAAAGCATCCCAGAATTTTAGGATCCAATTTCTTTTGCAAAATTTGCAAAGAATGATCCGATATTTAAAAATCCACTGGAGATGAAGACACCTAATTTTAATGA
Source organism: Ascarosepion bandense (assembly GCA_037127315.1). Classification (NCBI taxonomy): domain Eukaryota; kingdom Metazoa; phylum Mollusca; class Cephalopoda; order Sepiida; family Sepiidae; genus Ascarosepion; species Ascarosepion bandense. The sequence continues at coordinate 4,228,928 of JBBBDQ010000627.1, forward strand.
TCTCTCCTCAACTCCTTGCAAAATAAACAATATTGTAAACGGACTTAATTTATTGCAACAGTAACTTATCTTTTCACAGGTGTATCAAGGTTCAAGACATATATTTATTGAAATAAGCCAACAAAGGTATAATAAAACACTTTTACCTGAGTGAAGTTTAATTTGCTGATTTTACAAGTCATTTCAAGGGAGATTTTTTTTGTTTTTTTTTACTCAAAGCAACAAGATCATACAAGAAATTATTATTTCATATCAATAATGAAAATGAGAAAACAGTCAAGTACTGAATATGGTCTTTGGCTGATCTTCATTGCAAGAAATGTTAATGAGTTCAATGCTGTAGATTACAGGACTTGATGTTAAGATATTAATATCCAAACAAATGAATGATCAGAATTTGCTCTCAGGTTGACTGTGATGTTCAGTTAATAAATAACAAACATGAAGAAAATTTTACAAATAAAGTATTTGATAATGCTAAAACATTCTTCACCTAAGCACTCCTTGGAAGTATTATTTTGATATTTATCATTCAAAATACAATTTCAGACTGATTTAAATTTTATGTATAAAATTGGCTTTAAATTTTGGGTTATATGGTCAATCATGTTTATGCTATTCTGCTTCTGTTTGATAAGCTTTTCTCATAAAATCATTGTTTAGATATGATGAATTTTTATTTCACTATTTGTTAGACTAAATATTTATTTATAAGATAAATTTTTATCTTTCCTTATTTTTATGAAAAGCAACCTTCTGAAGTTTTTAATGACATTAATTCTTTTGACTAAGTAAAAACTGAATACTTAAATTAAAAATATTTTTTAAAAGTACTTTGGCAAGTATATTTCTTGTTTTTCTTTTTTAATCTAAGTACATTTAATATTTGTGGCTGATTTGTACCTAAGATAGTTTCATCAAAGCATTTTTTTCATCAATTTTTAATTTTCTTTTTATCATTTATAGTTTTATTCTGATACAATTTCTTCACTTATCCTTTATATCAGAAACCACATTGCTTTATGTAAAAATATAAGTCTTGAAGGAAAAGCTTCAATCTAAATTCTGCTGTGCACCTATTAATAAATCTATTTTCACATTTGAAATTAAATGTTTAATCATTTTCCATCCCTTATATTTTGGATTCATGTTTGAGATGTTTTCAAATGTGATGGTGAAATATAAGAAAGCAAATTTAATAAAAGAAAACTGAATAAATTTTTATATGTGCCAACAGAATTAAAATGTTAACTTTTAGAAAACTAAAATCCACCCAATACAAAGCTCAAGTACCACTCAAAGTAGAGCATTACTTTTAAAATGGTAACAATGAATGAGGTATGTGGTATTAATGAAAAGAGTGGGTATAACAAGTGAAGATTAACATAATAAGATAAATAATGGTAGACCTTTGACTTGAAGATGTTAAAATTGTAATGTTCTAAGAAGCATCTGCTCAGGAGCCTGTTTCACTAAGTGGCAATTCTTGGGAAAAAGCTGAATAAAACTTTCTTCTTACCTTTGGAAGACAGGGGAAATGAGAGTGTATCAAATCTATGGTAGTTGCCTAGGTGTTATCACTGTAAAAATTAAAATTATCTCCCATGAAATTTATAAAAATGGCACATGTAATATTTAAATACAACGTAATTGCTATTATCCTATGAAAGAATATAAATAGAACACTAAAGCATTATCACCCAGTCAATATATAATTTGCTGAATTGCTTCTCTTCAATTTCACTGTAAAGTTTAATCTTTACATAGACTGTTTATCTTGAAAAGATTATGAAATAATGCTTTTATAAAAACAAGATGGATGATTGAAAGACTTGCAAAGACTTTAGCAACTTTCAGTTTGTCAGTAACTGGTTTTGTGTTTGGATGAAGAGGGAACAGTTAAAAATTCAAATTTTAAAATAACTGAAAAAAGAAAAAATTAGTGATTTTAAAAGTTTTTAATTTATATTGAGCTTAAAGAAACACAAACTCTTTGTGAAATTAAAAATTTGTTTTAAATTCAGTTTAAAATTTCTCCTTTGTGAATTGAGGAAATTAATTTTATTTCTTCAAAATACCAAGAAATCAAAGTGAGAGGTTTCATGATGTAAGGTTTTGAAGCTTCAAGTGCGTGAAATGAAGTTCCACAGAAGTTGTGATTTGAAGAACTCAATTTTGGACCTGAACTGGACTTACAGCCCAAATCAATGTTAAAATATGGTTTTGAAGTTTCATGGAGTGAATTGAGGAGTTCAAAGTTATTCCTTCAAAAGTATCCTTGCTGTTTTTGAAGCTGGACCTAATTTTTAGGGCAGAAAACTCAATTTGCTTCTGGAAGAAGTTAGCTTTCAATGATGAAGGAAAAACTTGAAGCAACTGTAATATGGTTCTACAGAAGGATGCTGCGAATATCATGGATCGAGCATGTGAGCAATGATGAGGTCTTGGAAATGATGGAAACAAAAAGAAAATTAATACTGAGCATCAGGAAGAGACAGCTGAAGTTCCTGGGACACACAATGAGGAAGGAGGGCTTCAAGAATCTGATACTAACAGGCCAAATAGAGGGAAAAAGAGACAGGGGAAAGCAACGGATAACATATTTGAAGGACCTAATCAGGTGGATGACGGAACGAGGATTGCATGGTGTAACAGGAGAAGGTGTGCTCAGAGCCACCACGGATAGGGCAAAGTGGAAGGCCATGATCGCCTAAGACCTGAAGGGACAAGGCACATAGAAGAAGAAGAAGAAGAAGAAGAAGAAGAAGAAGAATAGAGTGAACTTATAATTTTTAATTTACAATAATTTAGTGCCTAACAAGAATATAAAAAAAATAAAGCTACATGTGGGGCAATTGTTCTCACTTGATAAAAAATCCCCTACAGCAAAAATAACAACAGAACAATAAGCAAATTAACTCTGATGCATTAGCAACAAAGCTATATACAAAGTAGAGTGAAAGGCATTTGTTTTAGAATAAGTTGAAATTTCTAAGGCACATAATGAAAAAAGACAGCTTAGAAACTTTGTCACTGACAAGACATATTGAAGACAAGAGGGACAAAAAAACTTGTGGAAATGTTTGGCAGAACAGGGATTAGGAGAGAGTTAAAAGACAAAATTTGATTTACTAAGAGCTACAAAAGACAAGAAATTGTGGAGAGCCATGACCACCTATGTCCTAAAGGAAAAAAGCACAAACAAAAAAAAGAAAGTTTTATTTATTTTCATTTATAAAAAGGACTAAAAGGTACTCTACTTTAATTCTTTGATATATAAGAAGCTAAAGAAAGTATATTTTGGGAATTTTTCTATCATCATACATAGCTTTCATTTAAGTGAGAACAGAATTATAAATTAATGTATAGAATGTGAGAATAATTAAATACATTGATTTTGGTTGAAGCTTGATACCACTATTTTTCTCTTGAAAATGTTTTAAATTAACAAATCAGGACAGAAATCTATGTAAGGGATATATATTCACTTCAAGACAGGATCAATATTTCACTCTTTTGGATGTTAATGTGTATTGCTTTACTATATCTATGGTATTTATTGCACTTACAGAGTATTTTTCTTCAGGTTACTGGTTCAAAAATAAAAAAGGGAGAACTATTTGATTATTATTGGTAGAACATAGCAAATCTTAACATGGAAAGTATGTATGTACACAAATGTTAAAACCTAAATTATTTTTCTTTTTGCTTCTTAATCTTGGAGTTTCTCCAATATCTTGATATTATATTTTTCATTTATTCATGTAAATTTTTAATGTGACTATCAAGATTATTTTTGGTTTTTGCTCAAGCCCCTGTTAAACTTATCAGGTTTGTGATATTATATTTTGAAGGGTTTTACTGTTTATATTTATAAATCAAGAAAAACATGTTTTCACCATACATATTGCTCTAGAAAAATATATTAACACCTGTAGTTATTACCTGCAAATTAGAGATTTTCATGAGGAAAAATAATTGTTATAATAAAGTTTAAAAAGAAAGGCATAATGTTTTTTTTTTAAATGACACTTTATGTATCTACAATGTTTTCCTTCAGTGACTGAGTGGGATGTAAAAATCAAGTAATATTCCTTAGAATTTTGTGACCATTCTCTTCACTTTCAGGTGTGTGCATTGAGCCTTATGACAAACTTTGTCTTTAAAGTTATTCCCATGAAAAGAAATTGTGTTCAACCTAATAAACATGGTGGATATTCTACATAGCATTTTTGTCCAATCTATATCAATGGAAATGACTTTATATAACAATTAAAATAAAATCTTAAAATAAAAAACTCTTCCTCACCAGCAAATGACTAAAGAATACCTGATACAAAGCATGTGTATATATTTTCAGTATACTATGAGCCTAGAATAGTGCAGGCTTGATGAGTTAGTTTGTGAAGCAGCTGAATTAAAACACAAAGGAGAAATTCCTTCTCATTTTATTCTTCAAAATGCTTTCCTTCCCCAATTAATGCTTTGCAATTTTTTTTATCCTGTTTGTACCTTCTTTTAATTGCTTGAAAATTCCATTTGTAATATTTCCTTAATTGTAGAAGAAGAGAAAAAGTCAGCCAGAGCCAAATCTGCACAGTTTGATGCTTGTGCAACTACTGTCAATGTGTTTTTAATGCCAGCCACTTAAATGTGCTGTGTTCCTTCAGGATGTTGTCGATCATGTCTCTCCACAATTTCCTATACTTTGTCTTACTATGTTGTCTTTTTGCTATCTCTCCTGAGCCCTGTTCTGCCATCCATTTACAGAAGTTTGTTAGGTATGTTATTCAATACTTTCCTCGGTATCTCTTGTCATCAATATGTCCTGTGAGTGTCAAATTCACTAAGTCTTTTTTTCATTTTCTCTAAATGTTTTTCATTGCTTACATGTTCAGTTCGTGTTATTCTCAGTATCCTTCTGTAAAACCACGTATCTGATCAATCAAGTCTTCATCTGTAAAAAGATTGCCAAGCATTCACTGCCAGATAGAAGGAGTGATATTTCATAACAGTTCAGTACTCTTTTCTTTGTTTCTAATAAAATTTTCCTGATTCTTGATACTTTGCTTAACTTTTGGAATGCATCTTTTGCTCTCCCAATGCACCTTCAGATTTCAACTACTGAACAATAAATTCTCTTCATGAAATGATAAATCATTAACTTTGAAATTGAAAATTCTATTTTCAACTAGGAAGCTTATGACTGTATAATTCAGTAATGAATGCAAGGAAAGCACTGTACCCTGAACAGGTCAATCTGGATGTTATGTCGTGAGTAAGAATAAATAACTCAACAACAGGAATAGGTTAATTGTTGTATTCCGTGAAAATAGTATTTACAAAGGTTATTAGTATCCAATACAAGAATAAAGGTTAATTATCTCAACCATCGTAAGACGTAGTATAAGCAATGGGTACTTCCGGGTCGTCACCGGAAGTCTACGACTGACTTGTTGATCGGCTGCTCGGCACACTCTCCTACGTAGATGCCACCATTACTTTACATAGTAATGGAATAGTCCATTATAGCCGAATAGACGCGGGTGTCCCAACACTGGACTATTAGAAAAGTTATCTTTAAAAAATAAAACAAAAAAATGAAAAAAAAAATCAATGTTTCAATGCCCATGTAACAAAAATTGTTCAAATCATCCCATTAATAACAGGGCAAACAAATATTTTCTTCAAGTATTAAACAAACAGCATTAAATATGTAAAATAGTGAATAAGCACTTGAAGTTTTGATAGTCATTTTTTTTTTCTTTAGATAAATCCTTATTTGCTAAATTTTCAAACAGCTGAGTATGGAATGACATATTGCCTCAATTTAAATTTGAAATGTCCAAATCAATCATGATTAATTTTTGGCAATGGTGCAAGGAGCAATTAAGACCTCTGGAATTAATAGGGATTATTAATTAACTTTTTACAGTTATGTCTCCTTTGCTATTTAGCAGTCAGTCAGTTTAGTGCCTTACATGAAACACGCTTAGGCAATCATGTCTCTTTCAAGACATGACTGACTGGGCAGAAGATTATCCCGCAGTAGGTTGCCATTGCTTTCTGCAGTAGATTGGTTGCCAGCCAAGGCTATAGAACCCAATTTGTCCTGTTATTTAACCCATAACTGGAAGGAAGAGACAGATTAATAACTTTCCCAAGGGTATTTGCGCGTAAGTGAATGCAATGAATTCAACTGGAATTTGAACTCGGCTCCCCGATTTCTCATTCCAAGCCGATATCCACTGCACCACAATCCACATATTTAGCAGAACTAACTCAAAAATAGTAAACCCAAAATGGTATATAGTGACTTGCACGTGACATGAGTTCTATTCAATATGTTAAAGCCATTGTTCAGCAAACTTTTGACAAAAAATGTTTCGTGTTTTAAATGCACCAAGAAACAAAAGCAGATCTGATAAATCTGATGCCTAAAAGAGTCTAGAACTCTAAAATCTGGTAATGAAAAGTTCACCAAATGTTAATTTACATCATAAAATTGTTTAGATCACTGAATAAAAAACTTGAAAATAGAAATGTTTGTTTACTTTCAACCTGTCTCATTTTTTACAGTAATAATTACTCTGTAAAAGGCCCAAGGGCCACTAAATGTAGAAGTTTACAGAGTAAGAAGTACAGTTTATTGGGATATATAGGGAAGATAAAAGTTAACCCTAGACAAACAGATCAAGATTGCCGTAATTGGAAAAACATTCTTTCAGAAGCAGGTTCCACAAAGCAGCAGCTCAAGTGGAACCTACATTTCACCAATAGAATATGAAGATGCTTTGTTACAATGTGCATGGCATGGTGGGTCTTAGCCATAATGGTTAGGACTGATAGAAATTAATATATTAATTGAGCATATGACATTAACTATTTTTACAGGCAATATTATTCAGAATGATTACTTGGGCTATTTTTTCATTTCTTATTTTGGGAGTTTTGTTCATCAAAATAACAAGTTATTGTATTTCATTGATATTGGGATATTATATGGGGAATTTTATATTTTATTATGTCATATTTTTACACAGAGCTTCTGACAATGGAAATACCATTAAGGATTTCTACCTTGTCATAATTTGGTGTTAAGGAAATTCATAAGTTTCTAATCAAGTTTCCTTTTATCATTATTTTATATAAGACCAGAAAGTTACTTTTTTCATAAAATTAATGTATTTAAAAATAGAAGTAAATAACTGTAAAGTTTTATAGTGCAAAAAAACGAAAGCATGCTCTTAAAATAGAAGCAAAAAAATGAAAGATTACAGAGAAGCAACACTCCAAATGCTCAGATTATTCCATTGTTTAACTGGGCATAGAAACAAAAACAAAGAAGGAATAGCTATTTCCTTGTGACTTTTTTCCAGCTTGCTATGAAATAATTAGGTGAAGCCTAAGGAGAAAAACTGTATATAATTCACTGCATTAAATTAATCAATCAGTCATTTCAAGAATTAATGAAATATTCTACTTTATCTCAACATCAAATTGCTTTTCTGGAATAAAAGACTAAATAAACTTATTTCATTTTATTTAATATTCTCACTCTCAACAGAAAAGAATATCAAGTGCTATTTGAAGGTAGGAAAACCATACTTTTGGTTCAGATAGTTCTCTCTTCTTCAAGTTAGTTTAAATTTTTCTAACTCCCATTGAATATTTTCTGTATTTTAATATTCTTAAGTCAGTTCCTATCTTGTCAGAAAACCTCATAGTTGCTTCAAAAACCTATTATTTTTCCTCTGGCAAAATTCACTCTAAAATCCATTATATATATTTTTTTTTTACTTTCATCTTTGGTCTGTAATCTAGCCCAGCAAAATTGAATATGGAAAAGAACCTCCAAAATGCACCATTCTTATTTCAGAATAATTACAGACCACATTTTTTTTCATATCCCAGGTGCCATATTCAGACAGTTCTACAGAACTAGACAAGAACAATATGAACATAGGCCTTATTTGTTTGTCTATTTTATTTCTTTTTTTTTTTTTTATGAAAACAGGGGTCATACAAGTATATGACTTCTAGAGGTTGACTTTTGGCAGGTAAATAGCCTTTGGGAATTGATTTCACAAAGAACAAAAACAATTGATAAAAGTCATGATTTTTGTTTACTATAAGGACAAATACTTTTCTTTCTGAAGCATATTTCTTTTGTATATTTTTACTTCAAATGTTTACTCAATGATTTCTTTTTGGTCTGGTCCATGATTTTTAATAAAGGACCCTTAAAATCTTGATAACTACAATAAGAAAAAAAACAAATCTTGATTTAAAAATAAATATAAAAAAAAATTCATCAATAATATACTTATTAGCTTTCAATGATATACTTGCCCAAATGCAATATCATATTTACCTTAGCTTTATCATTTGTCTAAGGGCAGTTAACAGAATGCAACATTTTTTTCACAAATCTAAAATATATAACAGCAACACTAACCTCCTCAGCTGAGTTCATCAATAGAACTTGGCTAATATTAGCCTTGATGAAAACTAATGTTATTATTAACATGTGAGAAAAAGAAAAGTTGTGTGCAGTAAAAATAACAGGAAATAATTTGTACAAATCTGATCAACATCTCAGTGTGGCCCTTTGAAAAGCTTCATTAGGCCTCTTTTATATATTTAATGAAAAAATATCTTACGGTAGGAATCTAGCAGTTTTCTGTACATAAATAGACATGAAAATGATTCTGGTGGGCAAAATACATTTTATCTCAAGAACAAATAAAATAAATTCAAACTGTATCAAGAGAAAAAATACTGGATTCCAAACCAAACTTTAAATAAAAACATAAAATTTGTTCATCTTAAATTAATCTTTCAATTAAAATTCACACATATCTATAAATAATTTATGAAACAATACTAAATCATTATTTTAATATAAAAAAGAATAGAACCTGTTGCATGTGGTGCATTTCACTTCAGTAAGATCAGTTATTAGTAAACTTTCATATTAGTATGGATTGGTTTTATTATAAAGCTTACTTTAATTCATATCAGATATACAATCTGACACATTTTTAACTAAATAAATAGAAACACATAAACCAGGTTCTGATTATGACTGCTTGTGTTATTCCAGACATAAATCCAGAAGCCAATCGAACATCTACTGTACGAGTTATCCCAATTTCATCCAAATAGCAAAAAAAGATGATGCTGTTCAAGTCTACAATAATAACTTGAACTAAAAAATTGGAAATCATGAACCAGGTTCTAATTCTGATTATGAATGCTTGTGTGATTCTTGATATAAATCGAACAGCCTATGGAACATCCACTGTAGAAGTTATTTCAATTTCAGCCAAATAGCAAAGAAAGTTGATGCTGTTCTAGTTTCCAATAATAACTGAATAGTCATACTTTTTACTGTAATGTAGTGGTAAGTATGATAATTTTGCAGCTCATTACTAATCATCAGTCCTTACTTGGTTGGCTGCACTTGTCAGATTAAACTAAGTAAATATCAAACAGGTGTCCAGACTTTAGTCCTACAAATATAGGAATAATATCATTTTTCACACACTTGAACACCATTACTCAGTGTACATTTTCTTTTACTATTGTTCATCCAATACAAGGCAAAATTGTGACTCAAAGTAAAAGGTTATGAAATGAAACTGCTCTAAGGGCACACAAGGAGGAAACAAGAGTGGCTATTATAAGGATATGTAGGATAGATATCAGTTGACCCTCAGCTAGATTAATCTCTTCTAGTCAAGGGTCAACTCTTATTTATTGTACATATCCTGAGTATATAGCCCCCTCTCTAATTATCAGGAAATCATCCTCTCAGAAGTTTGTTTGACAATCCAGCAGTTCTGGAGAAGAGGTTATCTGAGTTGAACTTCTTCTTTACTAATGGAATATAAAAGGAAATGAGGGTGAATCTTGGTAGGTCTCAGCTGTAAAAGTCTGGATTGGTGGAATCAAGCAATGTAGTTTTCCCAAACATCTGCCATGAAAATAATAATAGAAAAGTGAGAGACTAACAATGTTTCACCTGTAGTAAAGGGGTTATATGGCACAAAAGAATTTTTTATTTACAAGGCCATACCAAGACTTTTGAATTTTGCCAGTTGTGGCAGCAATACTCTATTTTTAGTCTGATCTGACTCTTCTAAAGATTGAGCATGGCAGAAGATATCAGATATTTAGGGGAATGGTACAAGGAACTAACAATTTTCCAGCATCTTTACTGATGGATCTTATATATGAGTTCCACTTGAAGTCTTGTGTGACCTTGAGTTCCAGTATATATTCCCAGTAAGGTGTCTCACTGAAAGTATAACCATTCATCATGGCAGTAGAAAACTCAGGATATTCTCTGTAATGAAATGCTATTATTTTGATATTTGCCAAAGATATAAAAGTATTTCTGTGAAAGTATTTATAGAACAGGTTCAGGGAAGCTGCATTATGGCAATAAGAAAATGAAAGAAACCACGTCAGGATCAATGACATTGCAGATTCTTTGGATTTTATCAAGAATGAATATATAGCAGGAGTACCAGACCTATGTAACAACAATACTCAATGCTGACTTGGCAGACCGGCTGCAGCCGCTCTCACACCGGCGTGATGTAGCTTCCCTGTGCCTCTTCTACAAGTACTTTCATGGCTTCTGCTCCGATGAGCTTAGATCACTGGTACCGCCTAAGCACGAATTTACACGAGATACTAGATTAGCAACTAGGTCCCACCCTTTTACAGTTAAACAAATAAGATGTAACCGTAAATTCTACTCCAACAGCTTCTTTTCTCGCGCTTCCCGCCTGTGGAACTCCCTTCCACAAGTCTGCTTTCCCGACAGTCACAATCTCCAGGTGTTTAAATGTAGGGCCAATAGACACCTCCTATCACACTAACTCCCAACTATTCTCACAACACTCTCATCTACCCAACCCTCATTCTTGGTATCCTCACCCGCACCTGCCTATCACCCACCCTCTGTTATTTCCTATATTTAATCAGTCTTTCTCCACTCTACGTAGCCCCCTGCACAGTAGTGGCAGTGACATGCCTTGCTCGGGGTGAAACGCTTATAAAAAAAAAAAAAAAAAAAAAAAATATGCATGGACAAACAGTAGACTTATAAATATTTAAGATAGATTAAAGCAAGAAAAATTGAACCAAACAGATGCTTTTATTCCTAAGTAACTCTATCAGCCTCTAATATATATTTTATTAGAAATTATTTACATTGCTATAATGAAAGAATTATTTACATTACAGTAACTCAAAGATGATACCATTTCAAAGAAAACAATAAATAAAATGCAGTTTGAAATTGTTACATGAGAAAAAATTAAATGAGATATAAAATATCAGAAGGGAATTTGACACCAAACAAGAATAATAGCAATGTAAATAATTCTAATAAAATATAATTAGAGGCTGATAGAATTACTTAGGAATAAAAGCATCTTTTTAGTTCAATTTTTCTTGCTTTAATCTATCTTAAATATTTATAAGTCTACTGTTCGTCCATGCATTGAATATCATTGTGACAGAGGTCTGGTACTCCTGCTATATATTCATCCTTGGTAAAATCCAAAGAATCTGCAATGTCATTGATCCTGACGTGGTTTCCTTCATTTTCTTACTGCCATAATGCAGCTTCCCTGAACCTGTTCTATAAATACTTTCCTAGCAAATGATCTGATGAACTTTCTTCTAAAGTACCTAGACACTATGAATTAAAGCACAGTACTAAATTGGCAGCAACATGTTGTCATTTTGCATTGGAAATGACTAGATGTAACCATAAATTCTAAGCTAGCAGTTTCTTTTATTGCACTTCTTACTTGTGGAACTCTTTTGGCTTCTTACTTTCCAGTCAAGTTTAATGTTCAAAAATTGAAAGGCAATATCAGTTATCTTCTGTCTTCTTAATTTCTGTTCTTTTATTGGACTTGAACTTTAATAATTTTTCCTATATTCTTTCACACTTAGTAACCCCCTTGCATTTTAGTGGCTTTGTTGCCTTGCTCATGATGAAATATTTAAAAAAAAAAAAGCTATTTGTTGTGGCAGTCTTCATAAGCTTTCACAACAAAAGATTAACATTATTCCATAATTTTATCAGTTTGATGATATACATAGAGGTTATATAGACTTTTCACCAAAAGACAGAATACACAATATTAATTTTCAACTTAAAATCAAGTAAAATAATCAGAACTGAAATTTAGTACCAACTACCTGATTCCAAGAACACCCAAGATGATTATGGATATGAAGAAGCCCAGAAGGAGAATTGAAGAATCAAATTAACTATATAACTTTGTACAAGAGATTCAAGAATGCAGTTCTTCACTGCAAAATCCATCCAAGTGCTGACTGTGGAAGTGACTACCTGCCACTTATATACAGACTAAGGACAAAACTACAAAAATTAAAGAATCCTAATGCAGCTTCCAGACTGCAGTACAACAGACTTGTGAACAACATGAAGCAATAGGAAATATGCACAGACAGTGGAAAAAAGTAATATGAAGGACAAATTGGAAATGGGAGCTCAAAATGAGACAAACTAAGAGAAGCTCTAGTGAGATCAGCAAACATCATCATCCCAAAGGAAAAAGCACGTTGGAAGAAAAATGGGTGGATCACTGGAGAGATTCTTGGCATGATGCAAAGAAGAGAGAAAACAATGACAAGGCATGGAACAGAATACAGGAAACTACACAAGGAAAAAAGAAGCAAATGCAGACAGGCTAAAGATGGCTCAATAACAAATGTGCGGACATAAAGAGACTGAGCATGACAAATAAAGGAGATATGCATAAAAAAAAAGAACTAACAGGACAAAAGTCATGCTCAGCAACAGGATGTATAAAGTCAAAGGAGAGAACACTCATATCAGAAAAAGAAAAAATACTTCAGTGATGGGACAAATATATAAGAGATCTCTTCCATGATGAGAGAGAACAACCAGCAATACACAGAACTACTGAGGGATTGTCCAAAGTACTTAATGACAGAAAAATCTCATTAGAAACAAAGAAAAGAGTACTGGTCTGCTATGTGATATCTGTCCTTCTGTATGGCAGCAATTGTTGGACAATCTCTTCAGGGATTAAGGAGATGCTCAAGGTAGCATAAACGTGGTTCTACAGAGCTTCTTCTCATGCACTTCCCGCCTGTGGAACTTGCTCCCATATTCTTGCTTTCCTGACGGCTACAACCTCCAAAAATTTAAATGCAATGTCAATACTCATCTTTTAACCGCTGGACTCTAGCTCTCTCCCCACCCTCGTATATCCTTCCCTTTCTCTCCACCTATGTATCTGTCATCGCACCTACATTCTCAGCTTTCTATTGCTCCTTTCTAACTAGTTTGTACTCCTCACTCTTTTCTAATTAATCTTTTTACAGTTATGTAGCCCCCAGCTCATCAGTGGCATTTCTGCTTTGCTCGGGGTGAAATGATTAAAAAAAAAAAAAAAAAAAAAAGATGTTGATGATACAATGGACTGACCATGTGAGCAATAAGATGTTGGAGAGAAAATAAATGAGAAGAGAACATACTTAACAGCAGAAAGAAACAGCTGAGGTTCCTGGAATACATAATGAGGATGGAGGATTTAGAGAATCTGATACTCACAGAATGGAAAGAGAGAAAGAGACAGAGGAAAGCAGAAAGAGACATATTTGACAGGCTCAAGCAAATGGATGGCAGAATGGGGTTCGGGAGAGATACCAAGTGGAAAAATATAAAGAGCAACAAGGGGCATGGGCAAATGGAAGTCCATGAATGCCTACGTCCTGAAGGGAGAAGAAAAAATCCAGATTGAGAACTAAATGACAAGGACATACAGTTAAACTTTTCAACCGTAATTATAAAGTTTTCAAGTATGAGGTTTGATATATTCTTTTAGTTTTTATTTAAACATTATACTTATCTTTATAGAGATTCTGAAGTAATTCTGGCATTTATTTAAATTAGTTATACATCTCTGATTCCAGTCAAACATTTTCACTTATAAAGCAACACTTAACAGTGACAAAATAATGAAATCTAACATATCCTTTTGGAGATTTATAGCATAACAAACAACATGAAAATTTGCAAAAAGAGAATATTTCATCCATCTCTACATTTTTCATAAAGAATTTTAGAGAACACACATTTCTTTTAACAATAAAGACACACAATAAACTTAACTAGAAATACCCATGACAATTTCAGTTTAGCTATTTTAAGTTTTCTAATAAGTCATAATTAACAAGTTAATGATAATGAACTACTTGTGAATTTTACAATGATAAAATAACCATGGAAATTCACCTATTGTATCATTAAATATTTCCGCTTAACAACTTTAACAAAATATTCTAATAACAATCATAAGTACACAGGTTATTATTTAAAGAACTAAGAGGATACAAATGAAAAGATTTGAAATTTACAAGTTTTTTTTTATTTCACTGATACAGACTTTAAACATGAGTATGTTATTTTTTCTACTTCATTTTCTTTTTCTCACTGACATCAAAAAGCATTTCTGATATGTCTTTTCTATTTTTCCTCTTGAACAAAACAAAATAGTCCATTATTTATGAGGTATTGCAGGAACAAGCAGAATTATTATATAAAAGAAGTAATTTCTTTAATATTTCTAATACTTCTTCTATTATGTCTTGTGTTAACTTTTCTGATAGTTTATAAAGTATAAAGATCTATCTATCTATCTAAATCTAATCTTATTTATAGATAGAACTTTGTGTGTGTGTGTGTGTGTCCGTTACCTATAGACTCCGAAATGGCTGAATCGATTTTCTTGAAAATTTACACAGTTGTACTATAAGCATCTGCGAGTGTTCTTAGCTAGGTTTTGTATCAAGGTACCCCCAATAAATATCGAAAATCAATAATAAAAAAAAATCGGGTTATAGGAGTGGTCCAATTTTAATCAAATTTGATACACTCATAGACAAAGATATAAGAAACGATATTCAGAAGTTTCAAGGTTGCAGTTCTTACAATAGTGCAGAAAATTGATAATATATATATATAAAAGGCAAGATGTTTGTGTATGTGTCTGTTTATCTGTCTGTATGTCCTTTATACAAATCCACAATTTTTATCCGATTCTCACTAAACTTCACAAATATTCTTTAGGCTGAGTCTGAGCTCCAGAACCATGGATTAGTTTTAAAGCTTTCATTACACCCGAGCAACGCCGGGCTATACTGCTAGTGTAATATAACTGATTATCTATACTTCTGTGCTAAATTTAGAAAAATAAGAGTTCTATTAGATTTATATCTGGATTTGAGAAAAATAAAAAGTTTTCTATCTTGCTGAAATTCAAAGATTAGCAACTGTTCGGGATGGGTTAAAAAATGTGATTATCACTTCTAATACTATGTCAGGATATAGGCAATCATAACTTTTCACAAAGTTTTTGTGAAATTAACATGTACTTTTGGGAACAATAACAAAGTGGTTTCCTGTTGCTTCCTCCATGGTTTGGAATTCAGAGTTTTTCTTTTAAACTGATTGCCATCCAAGGCTACCCAGTTACTTACCTAATAGATGGGGGTGAGATGGAAGAGAATGAATTGATTCATGCCTTTCTCAAGGACATTTGAGCAAAAGTGAACACTACTGATTAACCTGGAATTTAAACTTGGTTTGAAAATTGCACTTTCTGTGGGATTTTCTATTATGCTAAATGCACATCCTGCTTATGGCTTACTTTTTGTTAAAATATATATACGAACATGTAAAAAATAGTGCAATATCCTAGTTTAACATCCCAAATTATCATAATTATTGCCATGAAGGTTATAAATATATATGACCATGAATTATTCACATAATTTTCTAGAGCCAGCACTGGTGTTCATACACAAAATCTATTGAGGCTTTCTGAACTTATAGTAAAAAGTGAAACACATAAAAAGAAGCAGTAGGAATTTTGTTCTTTCATTCCAACTTCAAGGAATTTGAAATAGACATTGTGAAGTTATACATTTTTCACAGGGCAGTGAGAAAAGGATAATTCTGGAAGATATTTTAAATGTTAGTTCACAATATTCTTAAACATACTTGGAATTTTATAAATTCTTTTCTTTTTTAATTCAGAATCAATATTTCTTCTATTTTTTTAAATTTGGGAAAAAAAGTTTCAATACCAACTGTAATAATTTAGGATGCTAAACTATAAGATCACTATTAATCAGTTCTTAGAAGAAACATTCTTTTCTTTTAAAGTTTGTAAAAAATTCCAACACTCTTTAGTTATATGTATTTCAACATATTTATACTTTTCTTTTTTTTTTTAATCATTTAAACCCAAGCAAGGCAGTACTGCCACTGGTGCACCAGGGACTACATAAGAAAAGTGTGAAAGTTCAAACAGAAGCAGAGCGAAGAGAAAGATGAATCAGTTACAGAGGGTGTCGGAGAAAGTTCAAGAGAAGGAATACTTGTGTGAATACTGGTGTAAAGACAGGAATACTGGTGTAAAGACAGTCACGAGGGTAGAGTGAGAAAGGAAAAGAACAAAATACACAGGGTGATGGGAAAAGGACGAGAGAAGGACTGGAGTCAAGTTGATAAGAGACTGAAATTAACATTGCATTTAAATTCTTGGAGATTGTAGCTATCAGGGAAGCAAGTATACGGAAGGAAGTTTCACAGGCAAGAAAAGAAACTGATAGAGTAGAAGTGACAGCTGCTTTTGGTTTGAATAGCAGGGACACCAGACTAGATATGACAACAGTATTCAATGCACGCTCAGATGGTTATTTTAATAATAGTACCAAAAAAAAATGACTTCTTATAATAATGAAAATCCTTAAAGATTTAGAGAAGTCAAATATATCTAATAAGCTACAAACAATTAGATCCCTTCATGAGTTTAACAATTTACTCCACAATTCTTACATACAACTTTAAACAGAAATACTTTAAGTATAGAAACATTATTTAATACATACAATGAATTTCTAATGCCATAAAATAACAAAGAACAAATTTAAAATAATTTTATGTCATAAATTAAGAGAAATTGTAATTAAAACTTTACAAAAATTATTTTATTTTAAATGCCTTTATCAAACCTATATACTTATAAACATGCACACACCATGCTTTTTAGTTTTAGAATATAACAATTAGTAATGATGAATTGTGTCAATCCTAGTAAGTACTGGACTCCTAGTGATATGCTCTATTTTTACAAGAGTCAGACCAAACATTAAGTAGTGCTGCCATATTTTGACTGGAGCTGCTTAGTTCTTATTTTCCAATCTTGACCAAGTTCAAAAGCATTTATGCAACTTTGTGGATGCCATAATCAGTTTCCACTCTACAATCCTTTTACCCCCACAAATGAAACTTAAGCCTCTTGCTACTTTATTGCTATTTTTATGGCATATGTTCCTCAGCACTGATCTTCACAACTAAGATCTGTCATGCCACATACAGTGGAAAAAATCATCTCTATTCCTTTCCCATTAGTAAAAAAATTTTTTTACAAAGTTCCATTCAAATGACTCTTTCTATCAAACTGCTACTTTTTGAAACAGTTTCTAGAAAGAATGCTTCTCCAACCAATAGAATCTTAATATCTTCTAGTTTGGGCATAACCATTATCTTTCATACACTCTTTCCCAGTTTTTCGAACAGGAGTGTAGGTTTATCCCTTGTTCCCTGTTTTAAATTGGTTTTCCAGTTGTTTCTCCTAAATTTTTCTCATTCTTTTTCATACCCAATATCCCATTGAATCTTAACAGCATTATTTCCTGACTTGTAGTGAAATGAGGAAAAATTATATATAAACTTGTTTCATTAAAAACAACCAACAAGGAAGATTTTATTAATTTTTTATTTAATTTTTCCAGTATTCTTACATGTTTTCTTTTTGCTGGAGATAAGGAATGTAAAAGTGTTCCATAATTTTCAACTTTCTAAGCGCTTTCAGCCTCTTCACAGGCCATTTTCACAGGTGTTATTTCTCCGGTGCTGTTATGTCCTCATGTTTTTCTGTTTTTCATGTTTTTTGAAAAGAAGAGTTCTTTAAAGCTATTAATAGAAGACAGCATACCTTGTTTTTTTTAATAATAATAACCTCATCATATCTAAACTAGCAATGACGAATATAGTGTAAGAATTTCAATGTCCTGTACAAGA
Source organism: Ascarosepion bandense (assembly GCA_037127315.1). NCBI lineage: Eukaryota > Metazoa > Mollusca > Cephalopoda > Sepiida > Sepiidae > Ascarosepion > Ascarosepion bandense. The sequence continues at coordinate 4,247,100 of JBBBDQ010000627.1, forward strand.
TTGTTTTGTGTCATAAATCAATTACCTATATTGGCCATACTACTACTTTCCTGAGTAGACACCTTACATGCCACCTATTTAGCAATAATAGTGCAATAAAAAACATTAACCATAACTTACAAGAACCGTTAAGAAAAATCTCGTTTGAAAATGCAAAAATACTATTTAATTCGCAATATAAAAGGCATCTCACTATAAGAGAGGCATTATATTTCAAACAATTTTCTCCTACCATTAACCTTATATTATTTAACAGTGAAAATGGAGTTTTGAAAATTTAAAAAAAAAAGACAGACGCTCACACGATGCTCAGCTGTAGGCATCATGTGATAGCTTTAAAGAACTCCTTAAACAAAACCCACTAAAACACTAAAAATTACATTAGTCAAACATGATGACATAACAGTACAAGCAAAATAACATCCTTGAAAATGGCTTGTGAAGAGGCTGAAAGTGCTTATAAAGTTGAAAAGTATGGAACATTTTTACATTCCTTATGTTCAGCAAAAAAAAAAAAACACGTAAGAAAACTAAAAAAATTAAATAAAAAATGAATATATATCTTCCATGCTGATCATTTTTAATGAAACATGTTTAAATAAAAGATTGCAACACAAATATACATTTTTAGTTAGCATCGATGGTTCAGTGGTAGAATGCTATATAGATATATGTGTGTGTGTGTGTGTGTGTTTGTGTGTGTTTGTGTGTGTGTGTGTTTTGAGTTGTGAACATGCTTAGTGCAAAGATTGTTGTTTTTCAGTGGTTTACTGATAAAAGGATATTTTGGCAAGAAGGTCTTTTGCCATTAAGTGCTCAATATCCAAAAAGAAGCCGAGCATTAATATGATTAATGCAGAAAAGTCTGTCACTTAACTGAGCAGAGTCATGCTACTTTCAATTTTTGGTAATGGCACCATTATGAGGTCCTCACTTGTCAGGGCTTACTGAAAAGTAAGATTAAAAGATAAGCCTTCACAACTGAGGACATCATAATCGTGTCTTCACAAAACTTTGAGGTTGGCAAGACACTGCTCAGTGAAATGACAAACTTCTCTACATTAATTATATATATATATATATATATATATATATATATATATATATATATAGAATTAATGACTATATTAATGCGGATGACTATAGTATTTACACTCTCACACCCTGATTGAGCACTCTGGAAGAGTGGTAGACTTTGTAAACATTAGCTACTCCGGCATTTACGCACTGCTCATTTGATAATGAATTGGATCACTCTAGCTATTGGGCGTGTTTATATGGGCTAAAATGCCTGCCTTCTTCTGCTGGATGCTCGTGGCCTAGGGGTAGAATTGCCGACTGACGCCAATTCGGTCGGGTTTCAATCCTGGGTTAGGAAGCAACCGGAGTCTAAGCCGTACTGATGAGCTGTAATACAGCGAAACAGATCTGTCTGCGGATGACTATATATATATATATATATATATATATATATATATATATATATATATATATTATAAATTATATTTTAGAACATGTACAAATTTTTTAAATAGCCACTACAAATCGTACATTTGTTTCGACATTGAAACTACCAATGTCTCATCAGGTGGTGTGGACAGGAATGAAAAGCCTCTTATATTTGCTGGGCTGTGTGTGGGATGTTGGTGGGGGTTAGTGATAAGGGAATAATTCTTGTGAATTGTCCATTTGAATTTTGAAGAAAGTGGTATGGGTAGTGAATATAGTTGATTAATGAGTGTCTTGGAATTTTGTAGACAGATTTAACATTAGCAGATAGGATGTAAGTTTTATGATCTTTCGACAAGACTTTATCCTTTGGATTTCTTAGAGGAGCAGAGTAGGGAGGTGTAAGGGGTGGGGAAAGATGGGATTGGACTTACCACTTATTTGTACAACTATAGAATATTTTTGTATTTAAGCACATTTTTTATAATTAATTTAAATTTGTATATTTAACCTTAATTTTGGATTTAGGAAATTGATTTTTTCTATTAAATTTTAAATTAGTTTGTGGTGTGTAATAGGTGAAATTTAATGTAAGTAAAATTTAATGTTAGTATTTAAAATAATAGGTAAGCAGATAATGGGTGCGTAATAGGTAGAATTTAATGTAGTAGGTAAGATTTAATGTTGTATTTAAGGTGATAGGTGAATAGGTAATAGGTATATTTGTATTTAAGGTAATAGGTAAAATTTAATGTGTGTATTTAAGTACAGCTTTTATAATTAGATAATTTTGTATATTTAACCTTAATTTCGAATTTAGGAAATCTATTTTATCTATAAAATTTTTAATTTTTCAAAAATTAAATTAGATCATGGTTTGTGGTGTGTGTAAGAGTGTTGTTAGTACTATGAAGGGGTATTATTTCTAAGGGGTTCTAGCTCTGGCTTTTGTCGTATTTTTTAGCATGATTGTAAGGTTAGTTCTTTGATGTGCTTGCAGTTTACTGTGGTTTCATGCCTCTGGTTTAAAAGCTTGTTGCTATTCATAAATTCACAGCTTTATATATTATATAGCGAGCACTGTTTTAAATTAATGTTTTGGACGTTGTCAAAAATTATTTTTTCTTCATTCCTTATTCACTCGTAAATATATATATATATATATATATATAGAAGGAGAGAGAGATCCTCATAAACTGAACTTCTTACTTCCTCTTACACTCATAAAAATTTCATTTTGTAATCTCCTACATTGAGTGGCTCTTGGGACTTTTATTAGATGAAACAATAAGTTAAAAAAAAAATGGAAAATCAACCACTGATGCTGTAAATTAACATACTTTTAATATTTTCATAGTTAAAATACTTTATACTTCAAAAATGTATATTTTTTTTAAATTGATATTTGTTTTTCTGAATCATGAACAGATCATTAAAGCTATGAAAAGTTTTTATTCAATATTACATAGCATAAATTGCTATATAACTTCACTGTAAATGATAATGATATCAACATAAATCTATAAGACAAGTAGACACACATAATTACTTCTTTAATCAAAGATTTTAATGTCTAGCTTTATACTTGTTGCTTTCTGCCTCAGGGAATCACAGTAAATAAACCCCCATATAACTTTTCATAGTTATTCTAATTCAAATAATCTTTAATTTTGAGGTCAAGACAAAAAGGAAACCTGGTTATTTATGAGCTAAATATATAATGAAAAGCCTTACAGGCTATAAAAACTTTGAGGTGAACAGATGGTGACTGAAATATATTTACACATTTTATCCAAGATAATTAAAAAATAACGAACCATCAAAAGAACACAGCAAAGAGCAGGAAATAAAAGTAACTACAAATTAGTTTATGGGAAAATGTAAATTAATTACAAGTCATTAAAGGATCACTCTTTTTTTTTTATTTTCCTTCTCTCTTCCTAATTATCTTACATTTTTATTCTAATTTCTTGTGCTGTCCTTCTCTAATAGTTTCTTTTTTTCAGCCATTTTTACTCTATTTGTATTTATGTCCCTTTTCTCTTTCTCCCCTTATTTCATTAATTACTTCCCTTTATTTCTAATTCCTTCCTTTTCCAAATATATTCCTTTTCTCTTCCTTTCAATTTGCTTTCTTTCTCCCTGTTTTTTCTTTGCTCTTTCACCATATTTTTTTATTTCTTCATTCAATATAATAATGTGTAACAAAGTAGTTATCTTAAAAGTCTTTGTTTAGTTTAAAATTTTAATAATTTCTCTTTTACGCAAGACAGAAACAATCTTAAAAAAATGGAAAAGAAATAATTTTTCAAGTGCAATGCACTTGTAACTACAATGCATATGACAAACTTTCTTTTAATTTTATAGATACTTTTCATTATCTGGATGCATTATACATCCCACAATTTATTGCTTTTAAGTGAAAAATGAAACTCAATAGTATAACTATTAAAAGAATGACATTTAAGTACTTTAAAAAAATTCCAAGTATTGTTGTTTAGCAGCAACATGGATGCACTGATTTTGATAATAGGTAAACTTTACTTACAATGTTTATTTACTTTCATATCTAATGCTAACATTTAAATAAAAAAGTAAAAATGCAGATTTAATATTCTTGAAAAAATTCATATCTTCAAAAGGTTATAATATATCTAAGATTTCATTAATATTTTTATATTCTCTTCCCTGTGAATGATTACTGATAAGCAGTGCCCATGCTATCAATAAATAACTCACTAACACTTCCAGGATTTTATTAATGATTTTATTAAAAGCTAAAATAAACTGTTTTTTCTACAATGTTATATCTGTATTTTACATTATTACATTGATATACTCTGACTTTTGTTCTGATCTTGCTTGTTCTAATCTCAGCATGTCAGCTTTAATAAATTCTAGTCTTGTTCAGGTTTAGCTGCTAACTTTCTAAGAATTTCAAACTTAACCCTTTATGCAATCTACAGAATTAAATTGTTCTCATTCTACTCTTCTCTCATGGTAATTTATGATGGTTTGGATAGTAGAGTATCAATAAATGTGCATGATGAGGAAACAAAACTTGCAAAACTGCTACCTTCAAAATTCACTTCATATGTATACGTAAGTGATTTTTTAAGGTTGCAAAAACTTTGCATGTTTTGCATCCTGTATATTTATTGATGTGCACTGTCGTGCAATGGATATCAGCTTGGAATGAAAAACTGAAAAGCTGAGTTCAAATTCCAGTTAAATTCATTTTGAGAGAGATTAATCCATCTCTTTTCTCTATAGCTATGGGTTGAATAACAGGACAGATTAGGTTCTATAGCCTTCGTTGACACAACCAGTCTACCACAATAAGAACTAGTAATCTACTGTAAGAAAATCTTCTGCCTAATCAGTCATGGATCAAAAGAGACATGATCACCCAAGTGTGTATCAGGTATGGCACCTGACTGACATTTATTGATAATACATACATACATACATACATACATAGCTCCATTTGTTTTTATTTATTTTGTTGAGGCCGAACCATGATTAATCTCACACAAAAAAAGGTGGGTCCTGCCTGACAAAGGATTTGTGATAATGATTTGAGGCAAAGTTTTAAAAGACCAGATGCTCTTCCTGACATCTAACTCAGACACTGACAGTATTTCAAGTGCACAAAGTTTTTTTATCAATACTCCATCTCTAGGAAGATTGCAATTCAAGGCTGGAGACCCTATTCTGTCCACACATATATATATATATATATATAGCCAGTGGTATCCAGTAGATTGACAGGTACTATCTGTGGGTTCAAGTATAAATCAAGGACTAATTGTAAAAAAAAAAAAAGTCATCTTTGACAACAATGAAAGAATTGTAATCCATAAAAATCTTTATATCAATTCAAAGTAGTCATACTCAGCCACAAGTGGACTTCCACCATATATATCTTAGGAGTAATATAAACTAATAGATTCATTGTCCACTGTTTGTAGTATTTACTTTTTCGAAGAATATTTGGTACTTAGTAGACCAATATTTATTGTAATATTTTCATTATAAATGTTCATAATAAAAACATAGTTTTTATAATAAACACATATAATAAAAATATTACTATATATATATATATATATATATATATATATATATAAAACGAAAATTTCCAAATTGAATTCTGTTGGATGGCCATTTCAGTGAGGAAATTCTCGCTTCAGCAGCAACAGTGCAAAACTAAACCTTTATTAATTCAAATGTATTACAAGATTTCTATACTGGAAGAAGCCCACAAGCAAATCCATTTTAACTGGAAGTTAAAATGGGGTGGGATTAACAATTTTTTGAATTTGTCCATATGATGTAAGAAAAAGGGGGAAGGCAGACAGAGATTCCTGGCTCTATATTCGAAGACTTTACACCTCATCTGTAAGAGTCAAGAGTTCAAAATTTAAAGTTTGGCTGTGTCACAGGGATAGAAGTGCTAGGGTAAATGAAAAAGAAAGAAAGAGCAAATTAGTCTACTGGGAAAGATTTACTGAGAAGTAAGCTATAAAAGAATTCCCTTAGTAATCAAGGAAATGACTGACTATAACTTAGATGTTGAAAAGAAGGGCAAAAAAAAAAGGTGGGGAGGAAGAGAAAGAAACCAATTAAAAACTTACCAATAAAAATTTTGTTTAAATAAATAATAAATGGAACAAATGTTATAGGAAATTTTGGATATACAAAATTAAGGATAAATTTAAAATTAAAAAAAATATTGCTAATCCCACCCAATTTTAACTTCCTGTATATTTCACCATGTTTACAATGCAAGAGCCAATAAAGAGCTGGTGTAATTTAGTAAAATACCCAATTTTATATTCTTACCCTAAAAAATTTCCATAATGCAAAATAATTATTCAGTTTTATGAATTTATTTAATCATTTTGATGGTTTTGATCATCTATTTTTTCGAATGTTATATAATTATTCTTATAACTTTATCAAAATAAGTTTATTGAGCTTTATATTTTTGAATTATATAATTTACCTTTATATTCTTATTTTTCCTTGATAAAATGTTCTATGAAGCTTTAAAATAAAAAGTTATTTCATATTTAGATTTTTTTCTTAACATTGTTCTGATCTTTATGCTCACTACTGTATATATATGCTCTTATAAGAAGCTCATTTTTCCCTTAGACGGGTTTTTGTTCTGTGGGGTGACATGTGACCATCCTCACCAGCAGAAAATCTAGTAGGGGAGTTGGTTTAAATGCTAACCCCCAGTCCATGCATCAGACTGGACTGGGTTACATGTTACCAGTAGAAAACCCAGGCCAAACTTGACCTAAATAATAAACCTATTAATAAATACAAAAAGATATTAATATAATTTATGCATAATAACAAAATTAATAAGTTCATAAATGTGGCTTCTATTATTTTTAGTTACATGATTCTTGAGGTACCTGAACATTCTCTTGCACCTTTTCAGCCTCTTAAGCTTCATGAAAACTCTAAAATGTTTACTTTATATATATATATATATATATATATATATATATATATTTCTATGACCTCATGCAAAGCTGTTGAGACACAATTAGTTATGGAGTGGGAAAGAATAAACAAAAATAGAATCATTATTAAGGAGAGAGAAGAGTAATCAAAAACTCTGTAGATAATGATTGACATTGCATTTCAGCTTTTGAAGATCAAAGTTAGGTGGAAAGAATAAAACTGGAAAAGAGTTCCACATGCAAGAAGTGTGAGAAAAGAAACTGTTAGCATTGAACTTTCGGTTACATCTAGCCAATTCAACTGTAAATTGCTAAGATCTTGCCACTTAAATTCATAAAGTCTAAATACCATAGCAAACATTTCATGATGTGGTGGTTGGTGGGAAATTTTGAATTAAATTTTACTGCAACTTTTGCTTCCTCATCCTGTATATGCCTCTGAGCATAGATTTAAAAAAGAAAAGGCACAATATATCATTACAAGAACATTCAGAGTTTAATGTAACTTCTTTTAATGACTCTTAACGGTGTCTTGTATAGCTTTGAAGAAAGAAAGGGAAAATTTAGTAGTTCTTTAAAACCCTATGCAATCTGTATACCAAAAGGAGATTGAATTTGGAATAGAATTAGTTTTATGTCTAGGTTACATTATAAATTCAAAGTAAATAAGATGTGGTATTGTGCCAAACCAAAAGAATTAATGTTGATATATTTCAGGATAAGTTCAGCAATAATAATTTCATTCTTCTGTTATAGATAAAATAAGCAACACATTTTGTTACATTGATTGGATATTTTCAAACAGTAGCACTCATAGCATTAAATAAAGTTATTTCCAAAACAATGAAGATGATAGTGATGATTGTAGTAAAGCAGGTAAATAAATTGGATTTTGAATCTGTATTTCTAAAATCAAAAGTTAAAATATTGAACACACAATACATAGGATAAAGATTAAAGAAAATGAAACATCCAAAATAAATAATGGAAAATGGGTTCCAGGATTTTTTTTTCTTTTTTGTTTATTAAGGGCGATTTTGTTTTTCTCTAAACCAATAAAAGGACAAGATTGTCTTTATAGAACTTATGCAATGTAATAAAGTCAAGTCCTTAAGCCCCTTGCTTGAACTTAGAGCTTAGTTTTCTAACTGGAGAAATATAAAAGAAGATAATACTTAGCTAAAGAAACAATAAGTAAAAGACTAGTTTTGGGGATTTATATTCTAGGGAGGAGCGGACCCTAAGAAGGTTTATGCTTGTAACTTAGGTCTCAAAGGCTTAGTAACTTGAATTTTTTTACTACTATTATTTAGAGAATTTAAAGCAAAGGAATGAACCTCTTGGATTCAATATCACATGAATACAGACTGTAATCACACAAGTATAAAAGAATTGGTTCTCATCTTGAATTCCAGGAAACTATCTGTGTAAGGGAAAGCAGCTTTTGGGATCTTGTAAAATGCACTGTGCCTTTATGAAAAGAAGTTAAAAGTAATGCTGTCTTAGGGGTTGGAATAGAAATCCAGTTAAGATGGTTGGATAAAGTAAAACAGACTGATATATATGGTATAGTAGGAGAGACAGATTTCTAAAAATTCCCTAAGAAACATAAATAAAAATCAGAGGAAAAAAAAAATTATTTTTACAGATTATTATTATCCTCTTTATGTGCTGTGCCATAACCTTTCAAGATGCAGGTGATCATGGACCTCCACTTACCCCTATCCCTTGTTGCTCTTAACACTTTTCCTCTTGGTATATCTTCCAAATCCTGCTCTGCCATCTACTTGCTCAAACCTATCAAGTATATCTTGCATTGCTTTCCCCTGTCTCTCTTTCTCTCTATCCATCCCATGAGTATTAGATTCTTCAAGCCCTCCTTTCTCATTTCATGTTCCAGAAACTTCAGCTGTCTCTTCTTGATGTTAATTATAAGTTTCCTTTTTGTTTGCATTCTCTCCAAAACCTTGTCGTTGCTCATGTTTGGACCATGGTATCCTCAGCATCCTTCTGTATAACCTCATTTCTGTTGCTTCAAGTCTCTCCTTCATCTTTGAGGAAATTGTCCAACATTTGCTGTCATATAAAAGGACAGATACCACATAACAGTCCAGTACTCTCTTCTTTGCTTTCAACAAAATCTCTTTGTTCCTTAATACTCTGAGTACTTTTTAATGCAGCTTTTAAAATGCAGGAATTTAATAACTGCTAGACTGTAGAAAGATTGTATAACATTTATCATGTAGAAAGATCAGAATTAAAAACCATCATTCAAAACATTAACTTTTATGGGAACTAAGTAACTAGAGGTATTGTTAGAAAACTTACTATGATTTCACCAACAGGTCAATTTCTTGAACATAGCTGACTTTGGATATTTATTTGAAAGAAAATTAGTGTAAAATATTGCAGACAAATTTCCTTTACATTGTCACAAATTATGGATCCTGGAAAGATGTGACACATAAGATATGGAACAGGAGACATGTTAATTTAAATCATGGTAGAGATGACAGAAATGTAACAAAGCAAGTTTATTATTCAGAAAATATCAGGTGATGACTGAGAAAAGTAAGGCCCATTTCGCAGAGATAGATTTAGAATTAACTTGTGTAGAAAGAATTGGATTATCCCAAAGAAGACTTGAATAGTCTCTCTCTCTCTCTCAGGTAGGTAGAAAGATAGATAGACAGATTATAGTGTAGAAAACAACTAAATTTTGAATTTGTGCCTTTCTAAATAGTGCAAAGTAACATTCATGGCAAGCAATCAAGATCAAAATGATTTGTTGGTTCTGTTTGCTGGTGTTCTATCCATTAAAATGTATTGAACACCTACTGACAAGTTACTGCAAACAATTTTACCCTTTTGTCACTTTTTATTAGCTGAGAGGAAGGTTGAATGTATTTATGACTACAGACTCACCAAGTATATAAGTATATGGACAATGGTAAATTACAATGATACACAAAGTCATCTTAAAGATATTTACTGAAGCTTATAAACATTTATTGTTCTGGAAACCTAAAAATATCATACAAATCTTGGTTGAAATTTTTAGAAAAAGCCTATAGTATTTCTAATATACAAAATATATGAGATTAAAAAGAAAAAAGTAAATATATTCCTCTATTATGTCCTTTTCTTTTAAAAATAGCTTTAATTCAATATGGCATTATTCAACATTAAGTGACTAGCATGCTGCGATAAAGTATTTTGCTATTTGTGAAAGAGGAGAAAAATGTTTTACATAAACATGACTTTCAAAGTATTCCATAATAGCCCCAGAATGAGAGAAATATTCTGACTAAATGTAAAACATGTAATTGTTATTTGAATATCAAATACACCAAAAACAAAAAAAGGAATGTTTTTACAAGCATAAAGCTAACAAAACTAAAGGAAGAGAATCTATAAATAATATGATTGTTATAATAAAATCAAATGCATTGACAAAGAAAGTAAACCAATTTTTATTTAAAAGGATACTCAAACATAATTCATATAAATATTACTGAAATTTGTTTTGCCAATGTCAGATTGCAAAATGGTTATTTTTAGAATCTCTAATATCCTTAAACTTCTTAATGTTGTAGAAAATAAGCAATAATTGAAATAAGAAAAGTTTAAATTAATAGTAAAAATAAAGAGTAGATCATTTTATAAGAAAAAGTAAAGATCAGACATTTGAGACATCTCAAACTACAGCATGAGTTTCCCCATTATTATCAAGCTTGGTATACATATTTAGTGATGGCCATTAACACATCAGCAGCACATCTAGCAAAGCAGAAGCCATATTGTTTGTCAGAGAGTAGGTCATGAGAGGTGAGATGCTTTATCACTCCAGCATTGATTAGAGCCTCAAATGCTTTGCCAAAAAGTAATAAAAGATTTATACAGCAATAGTTAGAGAGGTTAGAGGGTTCTCCAGAGTTCTTAAAAACAGGAACTACAGAGGAGAACTTCCAACAAGCTGGAAAGCAGGAAGCAAAGAGGCAATAGTTGTAGAGTTTGGAGAAGACTGGAGCCAGCTCAAGGACACATTTTAGACAATGGCTAGGATACTATCACCTATGCTTGCCTTATAGGAGTCTAATTTAGAAATGATGTCTTTGATCAGAGACAAGTTTATTCACATAAAACTCAGTTGATCTTTGGTTCTAGGTGGGAAATCAGGTGTGCAGACTCAAAACAAGTCAAGTCTTGAGTTTCAAGAGAATTTCCAAACAAAGCATTCAACCATGTCTGCTGTAGATATGAGGACTTTGAATTGATTGAATAGAGGAGAGATTGAGGGTTTACTGCACAGGCTTGCAGAGTTGCCAATAATCTGTAGAACTGAACTTATGAAATGCTATACTAGTTTCCCTCTATCTGCAAACAATAACTTTGCTTCATTTAGGATATGCTTTCACTATAAGCAGAGACAAAGAGATGTCTATTTTTTTTATTTTAATCATATAACCCGAGCAAGGTGGTAATGCCACTGATGTGCAGGGGGCTGCATAAGAGTAAAAAAGATTAAATAGAAAAGAGTGAAATGAAAGACAAACCAGTAAGAAAGGAGCAAGAGAAGGATGGGAGTACAGGTGTGATGACAGTTGCAAAGGTGGAGAGAAAGGAAAGGATATACAGGGTGGTGTAAAAGAACTAGAGTCAAGTGGTTAAGAGATGAGTATTGACATTGCATTTAAATTCCTGGAGGTTGTAGCCGTCAGGAAAGCAAGAACATGGAAGCAAGTTTCACAGGTGGGAAGTGCGAGAGAAGAAGCTGCAGGAGTAGAATTGTCATCTATTTGCAATCAAATGTTATTCCAGTACAGCTGGAAGAAGCAATTCTTAAAGGCTATAGTAGCTGAGCATGCAGGTGAAAACCAAGGAGATGAATGAGATTTGACTTGAAATTTCTTTGCTAAAATGAAAGCATCGATGCTGGCTTTTATTAGAGGTGCATTTTTGAACAGAAGATTAAAAACTTCATTCTAATATGTGTCACAAAAAAAAAAAACACAGAACAAGTCTCAATCTGCACATTGAAAACAGAAAGATATTCTGTTGGTAAGATATTCTTGGCTGATGGGAGAGTGGAAAGAGATATTTAGAGACAGCCATCAGAGGTGCCAAGAGGGCAGAGTTGCATAGCAAGACATAAGTCAGTGAAAGAGGTAAAGAAGTGATTTAGAAGAAAAGCGTATGTTTTAGGATTACTGGGGAAACAAGTGGGAAGTCCATCACTTGTGTAAGAGATTGAGTTCAGAGTTCGGATGCCAGCAAGGTCAGTGACAGATTTTTTTAACAACCTAGCATGATGGCCATTAAAGTCAAGAAACACAAATATATTTGCAAACAAATGTAGGGAGATGGCCTTGTCTATATTATCAGAAATACTGCCTAGCATGCAACAGTTATGAAAGAAGAGAATGCCAATTGAGTTTAGCAGAGAGAGATGAAGACACATGTAAGAATGTATTCAAGAGAAAGTTCCCTAACCAGTGAAAAATGCTCACAGACATAAACTCCCAAGCTATGCTAAAAGAAGAAGATAGCCAAGAATCAAGAAATTAGAGGTGGTGATTGCAGAGTTAAGATTAGTTTCACAGAGAACTAGTATGTCTGAGAACTTTTTGAAGAGGAATGATTTCACACTGCAGATGTTGGTACAAATAACACGAATGTTGGATAAAGAAATGTTTAGGCATTTCAGTGTTTTCCATTGGGTTGTTTTAGATGTACATCTTTGGTTGCTTATAGTCATGGTGAGTTATTTTGGTTTTAAAAAAAAAAGCCTAGGGTAGTATCAGTTGTTGATTGTCAAATGTGACATGTGCGGGAAGAGAACTAACACACTGCAATATAGTGTGGCCTCAGGGTTTTCTTCTAAAGATGCTTGCAAGGGCATCCTTCCATATGCAGCATGAAACTGCAAGAAACCCTATATTATTCTACTGTTGATCAGAGCAGACTCTCTAAATGTTACACAAGAGTTTAAGCTCCTAACTACCAGTCAGGAAGCAACAACCAGAAAACAGCCAACCTTGTGCCCTCAATGTGAATAGACATTGCCACCATCATATAAATATCACAAAAGACTTTTGATAGTACCACTATTAAAACTGAGAAGAGAATAGAAACTAGAAACCCCTTCCCAAACAGGAAGCAAGGGATGAGCCTCTACTCCTGTTTAAGAGAAGAGATGGAAATATGGACCAAACAATATGAAAGTCTATCTACTCCTATTTAAAAAAAATTAAAAGTAAAAAAATTACTAAGTTTAACTTTTCAAGATATCCATTACAGATTCAACTAAGAATTAAAAATGGCATAGTTCTAAAAAAAAACTTAAAAAAAAACCATTGGCTTCATTTCCAGTTAAGTTAATTTCTTTGAATAACTTATTTGGAGAGTCAAATCAGCTACCAACAGAGCTCTTTGACCATGCGATGTTTAACATTCTAATATATTAAGCGAGCAGTAAGAAGGCGAAACAGGTCCCTACAAGCATGTGTGAATGGCCAACTAGTACAGCAGCAGAATAAAAAAACAAATAGAAAAAATGCAATTTCAAATGAGAAATTTTTAATAAAAATTTAAACACTCAAATACCACAGAGAACATTAATTAAATAAAAAAAAATTCAAGATTACATGGAGTAGGCATTTCTGAGAGGAGACAAAGAAAGATAAAAAAAAATAACTTGAAAGACTAATTCAGACAAAAATTTTAAATTGTAGAGCTATACCTGTGAAAAAAAAAACTTAAAAAAGAAACCCAATAGTTTCACTTCCAGTTCATCTAATTTCTTTGAATATACAATCAGAATAAGTTATTTGGAGAGTCAAATTGGCTACATATTAATACTAATAAAAGTGGTGTAGCAATAACATGTACCTTCTTTAGCAAATGTATAGTATCAAGTGTGTTAAAAGTTATAAAATAGTAACAAGTGAATTAGAAATTATTTAACTGAAAATTGTGAATTTAATTTCAAAATTGATTAGAGATAATCAATAAATCAAATAACATATTAATGTAATATTTTTGCTTATTTTAAAAATATAAAAGATCTTCACAAAAATAATGAAAATTTTAGCAAGTAAATATTTAGGTAGTTTTTAATAAGGAATAGAAAATCAAGTTAAACAAGTTTCAAAGAAAAACAATTAAATAACATTTCAAGATATATTTAGTGCATAATACCAGTGCTTTTATTATTTAAAACAACTAAAACATTTTTGATATTGAAAAATACAAATTCAGAATCAAGAAATGATCAAGATTTGCCTTCTCAGTTTTCATGATCTCTCAAAGCTGATCAATAGTCTTTAAACATTTCTCTTTCACTTCCCTCTTCAGTACATTTCAATAATCTATAATATTCAAGTCAGGAAACTGACTTAGCCAATTCTCTAATTGTATGATGCCCTTTTATTTTAAATAATTTATAGTTAATTTCAAAGTATGCACCATCCTGTTGAAAACCATGAATTTCTATTCATATTCACATTGTTTCAACTGTTGTTGGTTGGCTGTTTTGTTTTTATAACATATCAACCTTGGTGGGTCATTTATTGCCAACTAAATTTTATTTATTTATTACTGGTAATACCCTTTTCTTTCAACAATTTATTGTTTTTTTTTATGTAAGTTTTGTGTCTAGTAATACTTTTTCTTTTCGAGTATCAAGATTCATTAGGATTTGTCCTACCCTGTTATTTAACCCTTAACTGGAGGGAAGGGATGGATTAATACCTTTCCCAAGAGTACCAGTGCTTAAGTGAATGCAGGGTATTCAACTGGGATTCGAACTCGATTCACCGATTTCGCCTTCTGAGTTGATATCCACTGCACCACAACACACATCCGTCACTAAATGCTTACAGCACCTGGTATTCCCAAGCGGTCACCCATCTAAGTACTGACCAGGCTCAACATTGCTTAACTTTGGTGATCGAGCGAGAACTGGTGTATTCAATGTGATATGGCCGTAAGCCTTTCAACTGTTGTACACTCTGGCCTTCTTCAAGTGATATATGTTGTAATTTCAAATGTATATCACCTGAAGAAGACCAGAGAGTACAACAGCTGAAATGTCATAAATATGATAATAAAGATGAGGACAACAGACTTAACAGTGTACCTTATCCCAGAAATATAGCCAGATGATGAATTTCTATATATTTGGAAAATACCTTCATTGATTAGACAATGATATTCTTTTAAGTTTACATTTTCTAAACTTATTTATAAATGGAACTTTGTGTATTTGTGTGTCTGTGTGCATCCATTACCTATAGACTCCAAAATGGCTGAATCGATTTTCTTGAAAATTTACACAGTTGTACTATAAGCGTCTGTGAGTGTTCTTAGCTAGGTTTTGTGTTGAGGTACCACCGATAAATATCGAAAATCGATAATCGAAAAAATCGGGTTATAGAAAGAGTGGTCCGATTTTACTCAAATTTGATACACTCATAGACAAAGACATAAGAAATGATATTCAGAAGTTTCAAGGTTGCAGTTCTTACAATAGTGCAGAAAATTGATAATATATATATATATATATAAAATGCAAGATGTTTGTGTGTGTGTGTCTGTTTATCTGCCTGTATGTCAGTATTTTTTTTTCAGCCCTTTTATTTTAGTTTTTGCTTTGGATTTGGCTCTAAGTAGGTATAATTGTAGTTCTTAGTCTCAGCCATGATACCATTTACTCAGAGGACTTATTTAGCCTTCAAAATTCAGTTTACAACAAAAAAAACTTTTTGATATCGATACCTGGAAATCAAAATTTGACTTACAGTTATTCGTTTTTCTTTCAGTCTACGGTTTCGCTTTAACTGGAAACAACTACCGCATTTTAGTCTTTCGTGCCAACGTCCAAAGAGTCTGAGCTCCAGGACCATGGATTAGTTTTAAAGCTTTCATTACACCCAAGCAACGCCGGGCTATACTGCTAATCATTGTATAAAATGATTACATATTATTTATCTCCTTAAATTCTTTAATATAATATAATTACAGCTTAAAATGTTTTACACTTTTTGCAATATATCTTTGCTAAATTGTCCAAGACACTTACAAAATTTGTCAAATTAACATCAGTTTGATTTTGATTAGCTAATTTTTTTTTAATTTAATTTGATTTTTTTCTTATCTCATTGAGATAATTCATGTTTATGACCAGATTTTGTTCTATCCAAAAAACTTTGCTCTTACGAATATTGTTTTTAAATTTGTTGCACACTGCAGCAGGATATTCCCAGGGTGTCAGCAATTTCTATTTGGGATTTACTGTCCTTATATAAAGCAACAACTTTTCAGTATTTTTCATTAGCAACATGATATTCCATCATAAAATATATAAATTGAAACATTTTTTCTAAACTCTGATAAACTAAAATTAAGTTCTTATTCTATTAAGTTATATTTGTTAAAAACATTTTCTTACTTTAACTTGTTATATATTAAAAATAATTCCAAGTGAAGAGGACTCAAGGTTTTTTTTTATTATAAACAGTGCTCAATATAATGAGTATTATAGAGCTTAATATAATTATATGGTTATATATCAATTTTACATTGCGACATGGAAATTTCTATCTTTTGAGATGATTTACGTAAATCATCTGCACAACCACACCAACATTGCCTGATGATGAGAACCTATCTTGAAACATAGAAATTTTGATGTCGCAATGTAAAATTGATATATAACCATATTATTATATTATATATTAAAAATATATAGAAACAAATTTTCAATTATATTCTTTGATTTATCATTGTCTTAAGATTCAAGATGAAATCAAGAATTGCAATTTTCAGTTATACAATTTTTAATGCAGTTGACATTATCTGCCTAAAACATTTTGCTTGAAACTGTATTTTATCTAGAGAGATTAATCCTAGAAACTAAAGTTAGTGTTAGTAAATTTCAGAGTGCTCAAATGATATATCCAACTGTCCTGAGTCCACACAATGAATATGAAGTCATATAATTCAATATGTAGTTATTTTTATTAATATTTACTAAGATTAGCTTAAGTTGGTATAAAGCATCAAGAAAGGATTGAACTCACTACAGTACTTTTGACCTGTTAAAATGAGCTTAAAGTTTGTTTAGATAGTCAATATAGATTCATCTCAAATCAAAGTAGCCTTTAGTTTCACATGCAATTGACTGAAATATTGTAAAAGGTGAAATTTAGTAAAACTGAACAATTTTTGATAAGCTTTTTTTTAAGTGTGTAGAAAGTCATAAAAAAAACAATTTTTATATCATTAGAATTATTCATCGGGTTTTTTGGAAAAACTAAAAATAAATAAAAAACTGTTTCTATCAAAACCACATAAAATGCAAAATTATATATAATTCTGAAATTCTCCAAGTGTAATGACTTGATTTTAGGCTAAAACATCTCGATAACATCATCAGCTATTATAGCTGATTGTTAATCAAAGCAGCATTTAGTTTCACATGTAAAAAGTTAAAATGAAATTATTCACCACAAATTGGATTCTATTATTTTTCCAAACAACTTTATTTATTACATTGTATTATTCACACATGTTCAGTCTGGGGTGAAAGTAGCCACACGTGCAGTTTAAAAAGGGAGAAAAAAAAAAGAACAAAGTGAAAATTAATCTTTTTTTCTTCTTGTTAAAACAAAAATTGGTAATTTTAATTCCTATGATCAGATGGCTCAGAACTAATTTAAAAACAATAAAATTTGTTCTGTTTTACTCACTCTTTTATATATTTCTCTGATGAATATTTGTCATTCCACCTGAGTTATAGTCAATCTTTGGCTCATACCATTTTGTGAAAGTGCCTTTTAAAAAATCAAATTTGTAAAATAAAAAAAAAACAAATACCAAACATCAATTCAGATAATGTTTCATAAGCACAAAAACCTTTGCTTCTTTACTGATGTATTTTCCAAACCATCAATGATTTCAGTAATTTATTAATCATTGGGAAATCAAACCAGGTCATGTCATCATACTTCTAAAGTGATTCTGTTCAAGAGCTGATGTTTACTGTTCAATATAGTTTTTTTATCTACATCATAAGTTTTATTTTGTTTTTGTAACCATGGAAACACATAAATCTGCAAGCAGAGATGAATATTAGTATTGATAACAGCAAAAAGCCAGTATTTTTTTTATGTTAATTTGATCAGTAATATGTGCTAAAAATAAGAAGTATAAATGCTTCCTTGAATACTGCAATGTTAAGCTCTTCAAGTCAAGGCTCACTTGTTATCTATCCCCCTTATTTGCGCAATCTTCACTTTTTACCATTTCCTTTTATTCATATAATATAAAATATCATTTGAACAATAATCCTTCCCTTTGAGTTGCTCTCGAGCATTGGGGTGAATTCTCATATATTAAAAAAAAAGGGGTTATTAATCACCTAAATTGAGGATATTTTCGCATGTCATACATAATGTCATTTTTGGGAAAACATTCTGTCAACTAATTCCAAGAAAATAATTATTTTCACTAACTTCATTACTAGCTGTGAATTACAAAAGTAAGAAGATTTGGGACAAACATTTCTGATGAGATATTCCAGCAGATAATTCCAAGTTACATAAATGATTAAAAAAAATAATAATTTTATCACATTTTTTTGTTTCTTTTTATAGAATAGAGTATTCTTCAAGGATCCTGATTTTAAGGTCATTGGCTGGAAATATTGATAAGGAGTGAAAATCTTTAACCAAATTTAGCATTAAAAATTCTCTGTTAGAAAACAGGATGTTTTATCTATTTAAATGTTTCATAGATTTATCTCAAATTCATTCTTTTTATATTTTCATTTAACATATTTTATCTGAACTAAAATCAATCACTTAAAGTTCAGATAGTTAGTATAAGCTTATTCCAAATCTGCTTGAAAAATGATGTGCTATTAACAGGAAAATCATTTTTCCCAAAAAGTGTTTCTACAGAAATATATGACCTCAACAATATTTCTCTTAAAGTTTTATCCAATTTTAAATCAAATATTTTGATTTTAGTAATATCTTTATGTTATCATATAAAAGTACACAGTGACTATATTCTAGATTTCTCATAAATAGTGAAGTTGTCTTTTGCACAAAACCCTTTTTAAAATATTGACATATATGACGAAAAACAAAATGGTCAATATTATTATAATGTTAAAATAATGTATTCATTCAGTCAATATCCAAAAGAATCTCATTACCAGTAGGGGCAGAGAAGATCAACTCAGGCTATCATTCCTTTAAAAAAAGATAGAAACTGAAATGATAGAATGCAGATTAATTTTAATTTCCATAATCTGCAGAGCTAACAAAAAAGTCTCATTATAGAATTTAAACAAAGAATAAAGACAATACAAATATTTCTCAATATGGCAAGAATGCTGATGTGTTAGAATTTTGAAGACTTGTCATTTAATCTCAGACAATAACTAAGAATTTTGGTATGAGAAGAAAATACAATATTAATAAAATAATGCTTGCTGAATATTAATATCACAAGCCATTAATAGTGAGTTTGCTTCCTCACAAGATACCAAAATTAGCTGAGTTTAAAAAATATCTGACAACAATGATGATGAGGACAATAATATTGAAGTATATCAAAATTATCTTTTTTTAACCTCTTGAGAGCTTCATTATGATTTTGAATCTTGATATTTTTCAGAAACATATAGCGTCTTAAAAGAAATGCTAGTATCTGCCATGATAACTTCTTCACTATATCATATCTATTCAAAAGGTGACAATCATGGCCATCCATGACTTCCTATCACTTATAGCTCTAAGTAATGTTTTTTCTTATTACTATACCTTCAAGTTCCTGTTTTGCCATTTAAACAAGCTTGTTATGTCGGTTCTCTTCAATGTCTTGCGAGGATCAAATTCTACAAGCTCCTTTCTTCATTATCAGCCTCAGATATTTTAATTATCTCTTTCTAATTCTACATACAAGTGACCTTTTCTTAAAACTTTCTCATTGTTTACATTCCCTCAATGCTTCAATTTTATCCTCAGTATCCTTCTGTAGACCACATTTATTGCCTTAATTCTTCTCATCTGAAATGAAATTGCCCTGCATTCACTTCCATATAGTAGGA
Source organism: Ascarosepion bandense (assembly GCA_037127315.1). NCBI lineage: Eukaryota > Metazoa > Mollusca > Cephalopoda > Sepiida > Sepiidae > Ascarosepion > Ascarosepion bandense. Next base: position 4,267,149 of record JBBBDQ010000627.1, read on the forward strand.
TTGATATTATATAGTAATTCAGTACTCTTTGTTTCTGGTAAAATATTCCTACCTCTTAATACTTTCTTTAATTTCTGGAAGACATCTTTCACTATTTCAATGTACCTTCAACTTCCTACATCACATTTTTACCTTCATCTATTATAAAACTTTCTAAATATTTAGATTTACTTGCTTGGTTCAGTCAGTTAGTTAAGTGCCATACGTGATACACACTTTGGGCGATCACATCTCCAAAGAGATATGACTGACTGGGCAGAAGATTATCCTGCAGTAGGTTGCCATTGCTTTCTGCGGTAGACTGGTTGCTGACCAAGGCTATAGAACCCAATCTGTCCTGTTATTTAACCCATAGCTGGAGAGAAGAGATGAATTAATACCTTTCCCAAGGGTATTTGTGCATAAGTGAATGCAATGAATTCAACTGGTTGCTTGGTTCAGATATCTCAAATTCATAGCTCTTATCTCAGGTGTTCCTCTTGCTGATGAACATGTAGTGTCTTACAATTGTTCGTTAGGCCTGTCTTCTTGCTTTCATTTACAACTTTGTTTAAGAGTTCCTGTAGTTTCCTTTCTGTGTCTGCAATCAACATGGTGTCAGCTGCATATCTTGTGTTCTTAAGATTGTGCCCACTCGAAATAAATCCTGGTAGGGCTTAGTTCTTAGATTACCTCACTGTGTAGGTTAAATGTATCCTTGTCTTATGTCATTTTCTGTTTTTGTGTACTTGCTCAATTAATTTTCTGTCTGTATAAAGACAGTTTGTTCCTAGTAAATGTTTTGGATTATTCTTATATTTTTCCCAAATAAATCAAGTTTTTCTCACAATTCAATTGAAGCTTCATGTCATATGTTTTTAAATACTTTTTGCATTGTCTATAAAACATAGGTATATGTTCTTCTGCATTTGTATTGCTGATAGCATTCTGATCAAAACATTGCATTTTTTATTCCAGAGTCTTTAATCAAGCCACAATGTTACTGCTGCTCTAACACCAAAAACACAAGATATTGCTAAATAGTACCAATAATTAAATAACACATATGATATTAATGATGTACAAGAGTAAGTAAAAAATTATCCGTACTTTAACCATAACATATAATTAGGTTTGTTACACTGTCTTCTCACTCTGTGGTAGACTGGGGTAAGAAATGGCTTGTAAATTTCAATGCTTCTAAAATAAAGCTGCTATCTGTCAACCATTGTCGGCAATCTCTCCAGCCCCTCCATAAGCATGGACAAAATGAGTCTCCCTGAAAGCAATACCCTGCATCTCCTTGGCCTCACCCTATTTTTTGACTTCAAGTGGAAGTTTGGGTCACTGTTTCGGGCCAATAAAATTTTTCACCCATCCGACCATGCACTGAATACTGTTGTCATATCTGTTCATCTCAGGGTTCTCGACAGACTTCAATACAAAATTTGTAATGTGATCGGTCCAGACCTGGCAGATTGACTCCAGCCACTTTCTCACAGGCAGGACATGGCTTCCCTCTGTCTCTTCTACAAATATTTTCATGGCTTCTTCTCCTACGAACTTAGGTCACTGATGCCCCCTCCACAAGAATTTACTCGAGCAACCAGACTGGCAACAAGGTCCCGCCCTTTTACAGTTAAACCTATTAAATACAGCCAACAATTCTTCAGTAGCAGCTTCTTTTCATATACTTCCCGACTGTGGAACTCCCTTCTGTATACTTGCTTTCCTGATGGCTACAAACTCTAGAAATTTAAATGCAATGTCAATTCCTATCTCTTATCCACTTGATTCCAGTCCTTCCTTTGTCCTTTCTACATCACCCCGGGTATCTTTTTCTTTTCCTTTCTGTCTACCTTTGCAACTGTCTTCACACCTGTGTTCCCATCCATCTCTTGCCCTTTCTCTGACACTTCCTGGAACTGGTTCTTTTTCTTCACTCTCTTCCTGCCTTTTACTTTCTTATGTAGCCTGCCTGCACATTAGTAGCAGTATTGCCTTGCTTGGAGTGAAACAATTACATTCTAAATATGGCGTCCTGCTAGCAAGGAGAAACAAAGAACAGTGATCTGATTTCTATGGTTGAAAGTTTGTGACAAAGGCTAAAATCTGTGGGGGCTTCTAACAAAATATGGCAAAAGTACATTATCACATAGGAGTGTATATGAATGGATCAAGAAGTTCAAAAGTGGCCAAATAAGTGTGATGAACAAAAAAGGAGCAGGACGCATGTCAAGCTTTAACCACTGATGAGAAGATTCAGTAAGTTAGTCATGATGAACAGGTGAGTTATCAAATATAAGGTAACATGTTCTCTGCAGATTCAAATCACTGCTTTTTGTTCCACTTTGGTGCATGCTGCTAGGAGAGCAGCCATGTTTACACTGTAACAGCAACAAGAAAATTGGCATGATCAAGTTTAAACTTTGATCAGTTAGTCAGTTAAAGTGCCATACGTGATACACACTTGGGCGATCATGTCTCGAAACAGACATGACTGACTGGGCAGAAGATTATCCCGCAGTAGGTTGCCATTGCTTTCTGCGGTAGACTGGTTGCTGACCAAGGCTATAGAACCCAATCTGTCCTGCTATTTAACCCATAACTGGAAGGAATAAACAGATTAATACCTTTCCCAAGGGTATTTGCGCATAAGTGAATACAATGGATTCAACTGGAATTCGAACTTGGCTCCCCGGTTTCTTGTTCCGAGCCGATATATCCACTGTACCACAATGCACATTTCTCGGAGGTCGAAAAAAACTTTGAGCACATGACCAAAATATTACCAACTATAAGCACACAAACAAAAGCCAGTGTGACAAGCCTAAAGATTTTTTTTTTTTATAATCATATCACTCCAAACAAGGTAGTTTACTGCCACTGTTTTGCAGGGGGTTACATAGGAGGAAAGTTATGAGAAAGAGTGACAACTTATAGGGGGTGTCAGGAAGTGGGTAAGAGAAGAATGAGAATACTGATGAGAGTGGAGTGGATGGAGAAAAAAGCATGAGAGAGAGGATGCAGGTTAGTGAGATAGGAGATGACTATTGACTTTACATCTAAATTCTTGGAGATTGTAGCTGTTGGGGAAGCAAGTAAATAGAAGGGAATTCCACAGGCAGGAAGAGCGAAAAAAGAAGCTGCTGGAGTAGAATTTGTGTTTACATTTTATTGGTTTCACAGTCAAAGGGTGGGACCTACTTGCTAATCTTGTCGCTCGAGTAAATTCAGATATAAGGGGCACCAGTGTGTTAAGTTCATCGGAGCAGAAGCCATGAAAGTATTTGTAAAAGAGACACAGGGAAGCTACATTGCACCAGTGGAAATTGACTGTATCTGAGCTACCAAGTCGGGATCAATCACATTAAAGATTCTCCATTGGATTTTGTCAAGGACATGTAGGTGGATAGCAGGAGCACCCGACCAGATATGGCAGCAGTATTCAATGCACGGGTGGATGGTAGATTTATATATATATTGTTTCAGGCAGAAAAAACTTTCTGGCCCTACACAGAGAACTGACTTTCTTAGCAGCAGATTTAGCTATGGATTCTGCATTGTCTTTAGATGTGTATATGAACTAAGCTTTGAAGTCAAGTTCTATAAAACATAAATATATTTTTGATACACCCTAACAATATAAAGTTGAGAAAGGTTACCAGAAAGGGTTTGGCTAATAATTGATCTGCTTATTTAACCTTAAAAATAAAATACTTCTGATAACAATGATTCAAATTTTGACAGTTTAACAAACAAATCCAAACATACATTGACATTTATATAGGGAGCAATGGGTAAATTGTTAATATTTTATATTTTTAATTTCCTGCATGTAGTTTGTTTTTTTATTCTGTCAACTTCACAGTATAGTAGGGTCAGTTGGGCACCATCTGTGAGAAAAAGAGTACCATGACACAATTTACTTAGCTAGAAATTCTAAACTGGCATGCTGTACTTCTAACATTCATACCAGAAGCTACAATAAAAACAATTCAGAGTGTTTGCAGGTCAATCTGAGGACAGTGCAGCAGATTCAGAAAGAGTCTAATGGTGATTATGAAGATTTTTATCATGATCACTAAGGATGGTGATGTTATGCCTCTATTCATCTTGCAACAGGACCTCAGACACAAAACAGAGGCCTCTATCAAGTCTCTTGAGAAGGTAATACTGCTCTGGGTCAAGAGGGTGGCTGCTGGAAGATCTAATGTCTGGTAACAGGTCTCTGCACCATGCTACACAAGCAGAAGAATCCTGTTAAACAAATTTTTGCAACCACATCACCCCTAACATCTGGCCACCAAACTCCCTAAACTAGAACTTACTCGGTTATTATGTGCAGGGTGCAGTTGAGTGAGAGACCAACAAAATTCCTTGTAACACCAAAGATGAACTGAAGGCAAGGGTTATGGCACCATTAACCAACATAAACAAGGAGACTATCCAGAAGAGATGCAGGAAATTGTGAAGTTGTCTGGAGGCCATGGTTGAAGCCAATGGCAATTTTATTAAATAAATTTATTCTTTAGTATTTGAAGATATTTTGTGTCATTTTGGTAAATATATCATTTAAAATGAGATGTCAGTGTTATTTTCATTTTTGTGTAATTTATACAACAATTCATCCATCACATCTTGTATAAATGAAATACAAATGTTTAAATATATAATAAAAAACAAAGTTGCATATGAATAATAGTCATAAAAGGTTGTTTTACAAATGTCTAAGTGCTTGAGTTTTTCCTAAGCAACAATATTTTTGTATTTCTTTCAATGTAGTTATGTATAAATGATATCAAAATAAACTGAGAGTATTTTCTTTTTTTTCTTTTTTTATCTCTTGTTGCCTATATTTTCCTGGTTATTTTGATTTTGTGGCCATCTATTTTTGACAGTCACATACAAATATCATGAAAATTCATATATACTAAAAATTTTTTGTTAAATATTATATATTATTTTTTAGTTGATTGATATTATTGGAAAACATTAAGAATAACCCCAAAATAAATGTTGACACCTGAGGTAAAGTCAGTAAAGTGTTTTAAGAATATTTTTATCACCTGCCCAGTAAATGCTTTTTCACACTTGTGCAGTTTGGTAAATATTGACAAAAATTATAAATTTATCAAGAGAGATCAGTTACTTTATTAAATAATAGTTTTCTAGTGTCCATTTACAGTCAGCATTGGGTATGTTTCTTCAGGCTCTTGTGGAAAAAAAAGCTATCTTGAACAAAAACTGTACCCTAGTTTTATTGCTCAAGTTAAACTAGACCCATTAAGTGCTTTTGAGGTCAGCGATTGAAATGTCTACATCTAATAACTCTTTCTTGAAGAAAAACACCTCAAGAAGATAATATAAGTTTATTACTTCATCCCCAACATAACTTTCCCCACAATATTTCTCTCAAGTGTTTGTGTGGTATGCTGTTATATATATATATATATATATATATATATATATACACACACACTCAAAAGTAGTGCTTGTGTGTGCGTGTATTAATATACATGAATATATAGACATAAATTGTATATTTTTATACATATGTTTGCATGCATTTCTCACTCTCCTATTTCAAGAATCTAAGAGAAATGATAGTTTTCGATGTCTGTTTAACTTAGCATCATAAGAGTAGCTCAAAGTATGCAGGCAAGAAATTTAAGATACTTAGAGAATGGTAAACCAAAGTCTCAAGTGAGGGAATTCCAGCCTTGCTTAGAGGCAAGCTTGAGTGGGGTGTCTTGTACTTAACTGTCTGATCTCTAGCCCTCAGAGTGGATATTCCACAGGGATATTCCCCTAGGCAGACCCTATCCAATCACTTCTTAGAATATAATATCATTATCTAGAAAACTTGTTGAAACACACAAGAGCTCACTCTCTCTCTCTCTCTCTCTATATATATATATATAATGTTCGTGTATGTGAAAATATATATACATATGAGAACAAAAAAACATATATACACATTCTTATATATCAGTAAATGGAATCTAATAGCAAAGGTTCATCATCTCTCAAAATCAAATTTGGTATCAAATATAGAAATGAATATATCCAAATATTGATAGGCATCTATCAGATAGCAAAAATTGAGTTATCTTATGATAATGTGAAAAGTCTTATTTCTGTTTATAATTTCTTTATTACATATCCACAGTCCACAGATAATTTGAGAGACAAAATGCAAGCATGCAGTGGTGTCCTTACATCTTAATGGAACTTATATACTGAAATAACAGATAAGAACCATAACTAGCTGATAAGAGTTTTATACTCAGATCAAAGAAAATAGTGTACAGCTGTACCTTTGTGAATATTATCTTCTAATTGATGAATCCATGTGGCCTTGATATTTCAATCAAATTTATTCTAAGTTTCCTCATTTTTTCATTTTCTGATATGTTGACAAAATATAAACAACGATGTTATATAAAATTTTTAAACTCTAACCTTGTTAAGTAATTGAGTCAGCCATAACATTGAGGAAAGCATTTTAAAATATCTGAATCATGTAAGAGTTAATTTGAAAAGCAAAATATCTCAGGAGCTACCCAAAGACCAGATTTTGTGGGTTTGTTTTGCCAAAATTTAAATCAGTCAAAACTGACAAAAATCTTAGTGAAACAAGCCTACAAAACTTGAAAAATCCATGATAGTGTCAGAATCAAAATATTTACACAGCCCCTCACTGATTTACTTACTATTATAGAATTGACAAATACT